>JAVJAQ010001649.1:98858-474147 GCA_032362365.1 Zygogramma bicolorata
TGACGGTAGGTCAAATTTGAACAAATCAGATATAACATTCATCCCCTATTCATCATGAGCCTAACAAAATCAAATTTTTCTGTAAACGTTGTTTTTTCAGTTCGCTCATTGTTCATAACTTATGTCTTTGCAACCGACGTAAAAACATCGAGGAGGTGAAGATTTTTGAAAAAACATCTTATCATTTTATTGTTGAGCCACTTGAGATTAGAAATATGCATCTAAAAACCTCTGATAACGAAGTGTTATTCCATCCATTTCGATATTTTCCGGAAATTTCACACATCAGACTTATAGGTCAGGAAGCTTTTACTTACTCGTTGTTCCTATTTGGTAATTCAACATAAAAACTTTGACGGAGCTCTCTTCCATATCGTCCATTTTTTGTGACATCATAAATCAGTCTCGCCCCGGACTTCCTGCGAGAAGTTATCGTGTGGTAGAAGCATCCGTGATTTTTGGGAAGTCTCCAGGGAATGGCAAAGCCCCCGTACTCTCCAAAACAAATTGTATTTTATATTGGGCCCTCAACACTGATGCTTATCTTACGTCGCTGACCAAAGGATTTGCTTTGTTTGCTAATGAATGTTTTTGCCATCTTGCTTGTCCTCTATTTTACGTTGAGGACGATATGTTCTCACATGGCGATACATTCCTGCATACAGGTAGACCTCCCTCAAAAAAATGTAGATCTGGTGGGGATACTTTAACTCGATTTTTGTATTGACAACGTTTGGTGGCTACGAGAAACAGTTGAAATTGATAAATGAAAATGATAATATAAAGATCATAAGATGAAATGATTTTTTGAATATTTGGAAAAAGAATGATGAGTGGAAAGTAGATAAAAGAGAAAATGGAAAATGATCAGGAAAAAATACATGATTCAATGAAATATATTATGAGAATCGCGAAAATTGGACACAGATTTTGTCATTTTTAGTTTTGCTGATGCAACCACTTTTTTCCAAAGTGTGTATGAGTGTTAAGTACTGCTTTTGAGTACGCCAGTGGATTCTTAGTAGGTATAGGCAACTGAGGATACACAAAATAGTTCGTGGGTATACGAATTCAAATTTCATGATATGGGCACTGTCAGTAAAGTTCTCGTCGTGAAAGGATATATGGTGATGAGAATTCAGGTTCAAGATCATTTCATTTCCAGATCTCTGGTGTTATCTTCGTGAATATACCCACCAAATTGACTACTTACCATAACAGAGTTGGTAGTTATCTTTTATAATTTATTCTAGGGTTTTATTTTACTGTATTGTTTCGGTACTCGTCAAATTGCCCTACTATCCAATATAATCTATGGAATTTCGCTATTTGGTTATCAACTGCTTGTTGGTACTACCAAGTGAATACTCCAGGATTTGACGAAGTAATAATTCCAGTATCGGTTGACGAACGAGAAATACGCTGCTCACAAAAATCCTACCATCCAACTCTAGTAGTAGCTCCAGGTTTTATTGAAGCCATGCCACCGAATGGATATGAAGGAATCAAAGAAACAGGCCAGATTTTTTCAATTTTCATTTGAATTAAATTGAAATGTTGAACTGAATATTGATCCTTTGAATGACACGTCACAAATCGTCATCGTAGTTATCACAATCAAAATAGTTTCATATAATCTGTCCAGTAAAACCATAGAGCACTATAACATTGCCCCAAGCAAATGTTTAATGTGTAAATATGTATAAACATTACTTGAATAACCCTTTATATCCAGTTCGCAAAAAATTTAGGAATGACAAATTCGTCAGCCTAATACTTATTCAATATCAACATCGAGTGAATAATATAATTTTAGCTTCTAATTTCTACTCATCTCACTTGCATTCGGGTAATTTTCATCAATAATAATTGAAAGTACCTGTTTGTGTATTTTGTAACATGGAAAAACTTCTAAAAAGTTACCAAAGCACTAAAGTTAGATGGCGCCCAAATTTCAAACTTTATTCGTTGTCTTATCCATAGCTCAATAACATTTTCTAGTATCTCAGCCTAATTGCTCTCCGGTGAACAGCTGCCGCTAATTGTATCTCATTATTTTTTACTTTGTGGGCAAATCACAAAGAGAAAAAATAGTTGAGGTCACGAAAATGACGTCCAACGTCTAGGGCCTATTTCGAATTTGAGATCAAAGAAATATTTCAATAAAACCATGAGCAATGCAAGTGAGAAGAATTAGTTTTCATAATATTCGATTCTTTCTATTCATTCCCTGACTTGTGTTGAATAGTGTATGCAAATTCATCTATAGACTTTTTTTTGCCTCCACCTTTTTAGAATTCCGTATAAATTTACAAGAGTAGGTATTCCTGTTCATTTTGTTCCGGAATAAGATATCTGGTATGAAATAAAGTATCGAAAATAATTTGTCTAGCTTCTTGAAATTATTTTGTGTTTGAAGTTTTTGTCTGAATGTTTACTGTTCACAATGAACTGAATTTTTCATTTAAAATTATCATCACTATCTCGGATACTTTTTTGAATATTCATTCGTCCAATATTTTGTACAAATATTTCACTTGTATCTTTACGGAAATGGATGTGTTTCAACCCCACGAATTTGAAATCAAGTGAATTGAACTACGAACTCCGAATAAGATGCATTGTTTCCTCTCGCAAACAGAATGAAAAAAGAATATTCGCTGAGATATCAGATAAAGAAAGAACGATAGACTATTTCAATGCTCTCACTGATCCTGATTTTGAATGAAAAGAATGAAATGTTTGACTCCATCTCCACAGAGATAAATGATTTTGAAGGTCTTACATCAGAATCAGTCTACAAAATATAGAGGGATCGTATCGCTCGTGTTATCTGCAGAGTATAACGTTTTCCTCTTCATCTACACCCGTAGTCTAATAATACACTTATAAGCCCACAAACCGTTTTATAATGAAATCCATTACGATACAGATTTTCATTACGATACAGATTTTCAACCAATAGAAACCCATTATTTTTCAATCAAGCATGATGTGCAAGCTTTGCATTTTGACGTTTTTCAAGTCAAAATCAGTAGGTATTGAATTGTTGAAGAATTTAGTCAATTTTCGATGATCGAATGAAAATGTCTTCAAGCAGTGATATAGAATAATTACCAGCGACTCCTCCACAGATGTCTTAGGCAAGAGAAAAATACAATCGGAAGGATTATATTTTTCATTTGACATATGCAACACATATGTTTTTATTTTCGACCAAATCGAATGAGCTATCATGGCCGAGTGGGCAATGGCGAGGGCAGTGATCAGAAACGTCCGGGTTCAAATCCTGACCTCGGCAGCGATTTTTTTTCATTTCTTTTCTTTTCATTTCTCATTGTTGTCTTTTCCGTGGTTATACCATTAATTATAATTTTGTAGAATTTTTCAAAGGAATACGATTGATTACCTACTATTGTTGTGTTCAATATAAATACCTAATAATATAATATTTTTAGTTCTTCATTATTTATCGGCTGTAGATAAAATAGCGTATGCAACTCTCATGTAATGGTTATTGATACACTGGCATAAACCATACGAAACTCACCTTCGGCTCGTTTCGTATCCCGGTTTATGCTCATGTATTAATAACCATCATTACACGATCGTTGCATAATATACTATTACGAAACAGAATCAAATTATAACGGAAACTTTGAATTCAAGAATGACGCGACATGTTTATATTCCAGTCAATAGGAGTTTTTGCCTTGCAGAAGATGGCGTGATTCTGATCTTGGATTGAAGGTACGACAAATTGTTTTTTTCGATTCAACTCGTTAACGGTTGATCCCACGAAAAAAAAGTCTACAAATTTTTGAACTCACACTTGTTTTCGTAAGCCTAACAGGTGACGAGTTACAGCGGAAGACACGTGAATATTTTTCCAAAAATTCGTCAAAGTCCTCGTTTTTCCCATTTCAATAAATGATTTGTAGCTATTTGTTGAATAATCGTAATTATTACCTTTTTCAAATCCAAAGCTACCTCATTTTTAGACCAATAGGCGGTAGAGCTAACATCGCGTTGTTTTCAATTGGGGTATCCCCAGTAGGCCTAATCTATAGATCATATTAGTTAGGTTCAGAGGGAAATTTGAATTGAGATCCATCGCTGGATCATAGCATTTATTTTCCCATGCATTCCTTAAGTGCTTGAATAATCGTCGAATTTGAGGCACAATTTTGCTAATAAACGATGAGTTTGGAACCTTTGGTGTAAAAGTTGAAACTTTTCTCAGAGATCAATTACCCTAAATTGATTGAGTATCAATTTTCTTCTCCTGAAGATGCTAACCTTTTTAGCGAAACGCGCGTCGAATGCAAAAATATCAGTTTGGTGTTAGGGTAATTGATCTCTAAGAAAAGTTTCACAATTTTGCTGTTGAAAGTACGTTTCTTAGGATTCCTACTATTGAGGTCGGCTTCTCTGGACATTTCCCTACACATTGCAGTCAAAACCAATATATAGAATCGTATACATTTTTCGCAATTGAAGAAAATAATGTTGAATGTAAAATTTATTGAACGTGTGTCGTGACTCAATAGTGATGGTGGGGAAGATTTAAATCTTGTTATTTTCAGAAGCTGTTATTTTCAACTGATTTCAGTGAAAATGCATTCATCTCCTGAATAAGAGAAAAATTCAAACGCATAAATGTTTTTTTCCAGTACAATGTTTGGGATGAGTTCAGAAGTATGTACCAGTATCGTTAATGGTTCATAATAGGGTTTTTGAAAATAGTGAAAATGGGCATCGTCAACTCATCTACATTATATTCTACCACTTTTTCGTTTATCCAATCGGAAACAAGTCGGAAACAAGTCAAATATGTAGTTGCTGTCTTAAGGTTGGCTTGTGAATGAATGGAATAATGGACATACAATAATATCCCGCTTTTCTCATTCTGATGACTGATTTCACCCCCACTAAAAAAATGCTAGTTTGCCTTCCCACCTTATATTCCAGTTTCTTGCTTTCAATATAACTAATGATATTGAAGTGGGATACGAACGTCCAAACGAAATATCAAAGAGCACCTATAGCTTGGCGGAAGTTATACCAGTGCAATAATATTCGTAACCTTCATTGTTCTACCTTAGACAAGCAAATTTGAATGAGAAAACTGAATCAATCAGAACTGGAAGAGATATAACTTGAAAGTATTTTTCATCACTAATTTTTCAACAAGTGTTCTGGTCTCTGCTTGAAATATAATTTTTCGTTTCGGTTTATACTTACCTACATGCTCTGTTGATTATTTTTGTTTTTGAATTGTTTTTGCTACTGAGGTTTTCATTAACTTTTTTTATCGTAGTTCAATAAACATGCTACACAACTTTCCACAAACATTTTATTGAATACTACAAGCTCATGCATTTCACTCCTCACATTCAAGTAAATATTCTTTGATGTATTGAAAATTCTTTATTTTCATTCAGATACTGAAGGAGTATATGGACACAATTCCTTTATTTCATAACAATGGTTTATCTGGGAGAGCATATCTTATTCGTTTCTGGTTAACTTCTTCAACTATTCATTGACTTTGTTCTATCCTCTCCACCAATTTTTCATCTGCTGAGATTGTTTCAAATCTATCCATCTCGGAACCTCCATCAAGCAACTTACAACTATGAGATCTATAGATACAATATGTTGGTTGGAATGGATTTGAAATGAATGAAAAGTGAGTTACATATTCTGCCTTTATATCTTACCTTTACATGGTATCGTTCGTTACCTATATTAGACAGAATTTCCTCTTGAAATTTGGATAGTATCTGGGCAAATTATGAGGAAATGTTGGTTGCGGTGAATAATTGAATGATGATAGCAGCTCCTCATAGGTTTCTATGCTGAGAATCATCTCTAAACTCAGTGGTTCTAGTACAGAAATGAAGTCCCATAAGGACCCAATGTTGAAAAATTTGAATATGGATCTCGCGTCAACGAGTGATCCTAACCTATCTTTTATGATCTATAGGTGTTCTCCTCCAAGTTGATGTGGGTTGATGGTGTCTTCTTCATTGTCGTCATTGTCAATGTCACAGTCGTCTCCGTTCTCTGCAGTGTGAATCTGTGGTACGGCAGGTGGTATATCGTTTTCTTCATTGTTGATGTCGAAGAAATTTCCGGTGAATTTTCACAGAATTCGCCTTTGCCTAATCCGCACACAACAGAGCACTTCAGCCCACCTTTTCGGCAGCCACTTCCTTTCTAGCAACTGCAAAAGATTACGTTAAATAAGGCGTCGAAATCTGTTTTTTTTGTTGTTGTAATAGGGGTCATCTTATTCGTACCAAGTTTCCAGTCCCAGTCGGATGGATTTTTGAAAATTCCACACAATTTTTGGAAGTGACGGTAAGTCCTGAACGCGTGGTACCGTGTCGCGTCCTTCGTTGGAGGTGAAGAAACCAGGTTGAGTTTGTTCTTCATTGATACCTAATACGGCAAAGCATACAAAGCAACGAAAAAGCGTACTTCAGCGTTTCCGAGGTCTTGTACTTTGGCATTCGGATCTTCGAAGAGGCTGATTATTTCATTTAGTTCTTCGTTTTTTTTGAACAAGCTGAAGGAATTTGGTTTTCCCTTGGTTGAAGAGGGATGGCGTCGTGTCACAGACACTGAATGTGTGTAGAGACAAGATAGAGGTAGATGTTATCCTTCGACAATCCTAACAGCACCAGAAGATTTACGTCTTCACCAAAGACGAAAACAGAGTCAAATGATAAAGAGGCAGAAATCGATGTATTCACAATCAGTACATCGGCATCTTCTTCAGCTTGCTCAACCGTTAAATTGACTGCCTCGTTTTTTTTTTTTCGGTGTGGAAATCAGGCGAATTTTGTTTTTTTCATTGACCACAAATCGTTCTTGAGATACTTGAACCGTCAAAGTCTCATCGAAAAGAACTTCCACAGACATCTGCTTCGTTGTTTGGCGAAGTCTTTCTGCGCTCTTGGTATCTTTCTTGTCACCATCAGATAGATATCCAACGAAAGAAACAACGACTGCATTCGAACCGTAGTGATTTCGTACGTATTGAACTTATTTTTCATAAATGGATCCGAAAGAATCATTACGCTTTCTGTAAAAAATACTCTCCATCCACATAAGTGATTGTATATTCTCCAAATTCTACGTATTCTGATAGTAGTGTAAAAAGAACATACAACGAATATTTTGTACCTTTGCACATTTCCAGTACCATGAAAAGCGACTAACAAAATTTCGCTAACAAGATTATGGAAAATAAACGATGAGGTTGAAACTTTTGGTATGAAATTTAGAACTCCTTGTATATATCAATTACCCTAACATCAAACTGATATCATTTGCACTCGACGCGCGTTTCGCTAACATGGTTAGCATCTTCAGGAAAAGAAAATTCATCACATATCCTCATCCAATGCGAAAGATGGATATACTAAATCTGCATCGTATTTCTCCTTGTAGGCTTCCTTGTAGACTTCTTTGTCGTTTAACAAGAATATCTATGAGGTAACAACAGAAAAAAATGCGAAATGGATTGCAACCAGAGTTCCGCAATACTAGAAATTATTCTAGAGTGGTTGATCGTGAACTTGCTTACGTGAGTCAGTCGTCAAGTTCAATAAATTCAGTATCGATTCATTACATTTCCCGCGATGAAAATTCTCGCATCTATACACATTTTCGAAATATTACTCCAACTGTTGAAACTTTTTTCAAAGTACAAATAATTTCCCAACTTCTAGCTCTAAAGTCAATTTTCCAAATTTTATTGTGTGCTGGAAGTGCAATGAACACAACCAGGTTCATGGTGATTACAAATCAACTATGAAAAAGAAAATTCGGACAATTTCTTCTGAAGATGTTAACCTTGTAAGCGAAACGTGCGTCGAGTGCAGATAATATCAGTTTGGTGTTATTGATCTCTAGAAAAAATTTCAACAGTCTTTTGTATTTGAATAACTCTAAGGACCCAACAGGTACATTAGCAACTGGTCTGCTGAGCTAATTTGACGTGATACATAGAAAAGGTTCTTCAAATATCGTCCCAGATGCGTTGTCATGAATCCAGAATGACAGAACTCCTTGCACTGAAGTTACCTTTATGTTTGATCAACATATCTTCAGTTAATCTGGATATATATATATATATATATATATATATATATATATATATATATATATATATATATATATATATATATATATATATATATATATATATATATATATATATATATAGTATATCTCCATGAGGGAATGAATTTGAAACCGAAAACTTTCACCAATGTGAAATTGAAAATGTTAAAATATATACCTCCTTACCGATTTGTTCCAATGTGAGAGAATGGAAATTGGTAGCTCCAAATTATCGGTCTCAGCGATAGTCGTTTAATACTAAATTATTCTACGATAAAATAGAAAATACCTATATATTTTTTTTAGTTTTTTTAGATTGGGTTCCTTCATAACATTTTTTGTTTATCGAATCAAACCATTGTTCAATTAAAATCAAACGGTATATTGAAAGGACTCCACAATTCAATGATTGTAATTGAGGGAAAATGAATTCAAACTCTTCACAAAATTTATTCCTTCATACAGATAGGATACATTGCATTGGATTTGAAGTAATGAATAAAAAATAAATATATTGATTATATGGTTGCAGCTTCTTCAATGAATACAACTTCTCTCTGATCAAGTTGGCCACAAAAAGAAATATAGCTTATTGCCCAGTTACGGAGTTCTCTAGCAACTGAAATATACGTTGCAGTGGGTTCAGTTCAGTGATGGTTGTTTTGATAGCATGATGATATGATCGTTCTCGTTATCTATTATTTTCCCAGTATAGTGCAGATCCCCATTTTCATCACATATCCTCATCCAATGCGAAAGATGGATATACTAAATCTGCATCGTATTTCTCCTTGTAGGCTTCCTTGTAGACTTCTTTGTCGTTTAACAAGAATATCTATGAGGTAACAACAGAAAAAAATGCGAAATGGATTGCAACCAGAGTTCCGCAATACTAGAAATTATTCTAGAGTGGTTGATCGTGAACTTGCTTACGTGAGTCAGTCGTCAAGTTCAATAAATTCAGTATCGATTCATTACATTTCCCGTGATGAAAATTCTCGCATCTATACACATTTTCGAAATATTACTCCAACTGTTGAAACTTTTTCAAAGTACAAATAATTTCCCAACTTCTAGCTCTAAAGTCAATTTTCCAAATTTTATTGTGTGCTGGAAGTGCAATGAACACAACCAGGTTCATGGTGATTACAAATCAACTATGAAAAAGAAAATTCGGACAATTTCTTCTGAAGATGTTAACCTTGTAAGCGAAACGCGCGTCGAGTGCAGATAATATCAGTTTGGTGTTATTGATCTCTAGAAAAAATTTCAACAGTCTTTTGTATTTGAATAACTCTAAGGACCCAACAGGTACATTAGCAACTGGTCTGCTGAGCTAATTTGACGTGATACATAGAAAAGGTTCTTCAAATATCGTCCCAGATGCGTTGTCATGAATCCAGAATGACAGAACTCCTTGCACTGAAGTTACCTTTATGTTTGATCAACATATCTTCAGTTAATCTGGATATATATATATATATATATATATATATATATATATATATATATATATATATAGTATATCTCCATGGCCACGGCCCCAAATTCGGGGCCTCTACTTCTATCTCCTGGTTTCATAATGGAAATTAGATAATAAAAAAAAATTATTAATGAAAAATACATATATAGATAATATTATTGGTTTACTTTAGTGATGGAGGGCTTCATGGAATACCCCATTCGTTCTTGTTGTTATCTCTCACATTCACCGTATAGTGTAGATCCCCATTTTGATCACATAACTCCATCCAATGTGAATAATCCTTTTGCATGGAAGATAGATAAACTAAATCTGTAATGTCTCTTTCCTTGTATTCAAATTCGAGGTCCCTACCTTTATTTCCTGGTTTTATAATGGAAATCAGGTAATGAAAACGAAATAATGAAGGAAAGAATACATTTTTATATCATTTTCAGAGATGTTGCAGCTCTCTTCAATAAATACAACTTATTTCTTGTCAAGTTGGCAACAAAAAAAATTGATAGCTTTTTTGCCCATTTACGGAGTTCTCTCGCAATAGAAAAAAACCTTGCATACTTGCATATGCAGGTCATAGAGCAGTTTGAAAGAAAGCCTTGCATCGTGGTTGAAAACCCCGAAATCTACTCAAAATTATCCTTTAATACTCGTCACTATACATCAATCTTTATAATAGACTCCCTGACTTTGCCAACTCCTATCCACCTCACAGGTACATCAAGGAGTTCTCTAATTTTGCTAACATAGTTTATCGCGTTTTTTGGTAAATCGGAGAAGTTTCTCACATCTTCTGTGCTCGCTTCCCAACAAGGCATAACAGGATACTCAACCTCTACTTCTGCCAAATCTGAAGCAGTCGAAGGAAAATAGTCGATTTTCTTCTCCCTGAGCGTATATCCAATCACCAACTTCAGTTCTGGTTACTCATCCAGAATATCCAGCTCGGTTAAACAGAGTGCAGTATATCCGTTGATCATGTTGATGTACTGAAGCAGGACTATATCTAACCACCCACAACGCACTTCCTCCTAGTGGTGACACCAAATTCTCCTTTTCTAGTTTGCACGAAATCGCCGATGCTATTTGTTAATTCAGTGGTGAAAGGTCCATCTTCCACTCTTGCTATTTATTTTTTACTACACCAATAACATCCCCTATTCTGTGAGGAGAAATGCCTAAACCAGTGCACACTCCACCCACACTGCAATTCGAAAATGTCACATAGGGATACGTGCCTGAATCAATATCCAGCATAGCCCTGAGGTCCCATTTGTTAAGCCCATGGCTCCTTCAACTAAAAGTTTCTTTCTTGAGATCTGATTTTTTCAGCGTATTCCTTGTAACGCTTCAACTCTGCTCCTACATCAACATTCAAGGATGGAAACATTCTTTCATACATGCTAGTCAACTCTTGAAACTCCTTTTTGAACTGCGCAAAATCTCCCAATAAGTCCCCAATCCTAATCCCGTTTCTCGCCTCGGAAGAGTAAGTCGGGCCGGTTCCCTTTTTTGTCGTGCACAAACCTTGACCCTTCTGGCTCTTCTTTTGCTCTTGGAGCACGTCCACTTGTTAGTGAAAATAGAAGACCAGATGCGCCCTATCCGATATGATCAAGCGATCGCGCCAATCTTTCAGGCCTTGTTTCTCGTTTTTTTTTTCGACATTCCCGGCAGGTGAATGACTACGCCGTTGCCTATGACGGATTTGCTTTTCTCGTGAATTATCCCACTGAGCTGCAGGTGAAAATCATATTCGACACCGCCAATTACAACAGTATGCCCTGCATTGTTTCCTCCCTGGCATCGACAAACTACTTCTGCATCGGTGGCGAGCGTATCCACCACTTTTCCTTTTCCCTCGTTGACCATTGAGCTCCCAGGACCACTGTCACCATGGACTGAGCATCCATCTGGGCCCTTTTCCTTGATACATCTGATAGAAATTGTGAAATTCACTAAATTCAATAGAAGTTAATTTCCGAAAACTGTCCCAGCTACAGTACATGAGTTCTTTTGAAGTTTGATGAATTTTTAACGGTTCTCTTCACCCTTCGAAATAATAACCACGGGGAAAAAGTCGCTTGCTACTTGCCTTCTACACCCTCTTTTTTCAATTCTAATCTTATGCTGCTATTGGTATTGTGCAAGTATTCCCTGAGCTCATGGGTATCGCAACAACGGTTAGTCCAAAAAAATGGCACCCATGCCTTTGACATACGAGTGCAAGAACTATAGTAAATTTTGTTGAGTATATCTCTTTTCGTGAGATTTGTCCAAGGTGTCTCCCTGAGCTTTTTGTGAATTTATTCAGTATTCGTAAAAGAGAAAATTGACCAGAAATTTAAAAACAAATGGAATGGAATGAAATCTCGGAACTCTAGGACGGTGCCTCTACCAAATGTCACGACCCCACCTGGGTCTTTCTGGTAACCAATTACCAATTTTCACTCATTGGGGGTTTCACTCTGAATTCTGTTACTTCAATTCGCTGGCTGTCTCTCTCTTTCTCCACTTGTTTCACTTCGCTCAATAGGGTAGTAAGCTGCGAATTGAGAGAGACGGCTGTGTCGCTCTCTCCCTCGATCTCTGTGAAGAGACTCCATAGCCTTGACACTGACCCCTTCATATAGCTAGCAGCCTCTGGTTTCTCCTGCCCACATATTGCGTGTCTCAGCCTTGCTATAGCTTCGCATTCACAGAGCACATGCAGTGCGGTTTATTCCCCTTTTTGACAAAACCTGCATTAGGTTTCTTCTGTTGCTCATATATTTCCTGAGCCGGCTTTGCCCCTTTAGTAGACCCACCACTACCCTTACGGTTGTGGTTTAGCAGGTCGTCCGAGAATCTGGGCGCTGGTTTCTTGGCCTACCTCATTCCTGGGTCTTCAACTACTATTGAGATATCGGGCATCCAAACAAACCCGCAATTGAACCCCCTTCTTTCTTACTACACCCAACAGATTCACGTATTCCATCGCTGCTTTTTTATGACCCCCATTCCACCATTTCCTGTATTCGATGGTCAACTTCTGTTTTGTTGGCATAAGGTACCGTATACGATTTAAAATAAAAGGTAATCGTGTAAGATTATTTCATGCGTATATAAATTCGTTTCATGGGGATGGGTTGAAAATTCATCTCTGAATTCACAAATGAGTGTGAATAACTCTTCTCCATCTGCGTTTGCCAAGGCACTGGCGTTTTGCATATTTTCAGTACAGATTGCTCCGCTTTTTATTTCATAAGATGGAACTATCGTTGGAGGCAAGGCTATTTGTTGAAATGGTATAGCAATGAACTGAGGCACTCCCGCTTGCATTTGCTGGAGATGTGTGGGACTAGCTGTCACTTGGGAAAGGGCTGTAGGTTGAGGTTGTGAACTTTGGATTCGGCCAATGATGGTAACGTGTGGAGCCATTTGTTGCAACTGTTGTAACTGCTGCATATTCATTTGCATTGGCGGTTGAGTTACAGTGAGGTTAGACGGCAACGAAATATTGTTTTGTATCTGTTGAACTTGAGCGTTTGCCTGTGCCTACATTTAGACCATGATTGGTCGATCACCTGCCATCTGAATTTGTCGGGAAGCGTTTGTATCATTATCGGTTTGGGCTGTATGTGTTGTTCCTGATGCTGTTGTTGTTGCTGCTGCTGTTGTTGTTGTGCCTGGTATTGTTGCAATGCTTGCTGCTGCTGTTGTATTTGTTTTTGCATAACAACAGCCTGTTGCTGGGCTTATTGATGTTGCTGAGCTTATTGTTGAGATTTGTTCTGATCGGCTATTTGTTGGGCTTCTTCGGCAGTCATGGGAGAACCAGGCGTCATAGTAGCTGTGATACCATTCGCATTCATTAGCATCATTTTGTTGCCGACCATATGGTGTTGCATATTTGGATATGACTTGATCTGGGTTTAATGGCAGCATCTGCTTTCGGGGCTGGTGACGTTCTCACTTGCGGAGCTTTAGTTCGGATTTGCAATTCTGGTTTACACCCGTAGATTCTGGGATTCCAGCGCTAATAGTCAAGAGTTGACACTGAACTGGCTTGTCGAATGTTGCCCGCATTGGAAGGCAGTATATTCGAGGGTCTCGTTGTTTGTTGTTCGGGTTGATTCTCATTGGCAGGCCTTTGAGTTATTTGCTGAACCGTTTCTTGTGTCGCAATTGCTTGATTCTGTTCGGCCTGTAACGTGGCAGTTGAGGTGTTTTGAATCGAACATTCCTTGAGTGCCATCTGCTTGTGTCCCTCTGATGAATATGGGATTTTGTGTCAATTACATAGTTTGGGTGGTATTCCATTCGTCGTCTAGACTTGTTGCAAGCCGTTGGCAGCGAACTGCCAACGAGTAAATTGCATGAGTTGGCCATTTGGTTGTATTGGACTGAAAATTTTTGTGATCGGTTGTGAACCGATCATCGCTTGATCGTTTTCAATGATTTCAAAGCATTTGTTGCAACTGTTGTAACTGCTGCATATTCATTTGCGGTTGAGTTACAGCGAGGTTAGACGGCAAAAAGATACTGTTTCACACGGAATACTTCGATAGGTCTCGTTGTTATCTCTTACTTTCACCGTATAGTTCAGATCCACAATCTTATCAAATAACACCATTCAATGTGAATAATACTTTTGCATAAAAGATGAATAAACTGAACCTGCATTGTCTCTTTCCTTGTCGGCAAATTCGGAGCCTCTACTTCTATTTCCTGGTTTTATAATGGGAGTCAGGTAATAGAAGCGAAATGATGAGAGGAAGAATATATTTTTGGATTATAATTAGAGATGTTGCAGCTCTCTTCAATAAATACAACTTATCTCTGGTCAAGTTGGCAACAACAAAAAGTAGCTATTTTGTCCATTTACGGAGTTCTCTCGCAACTGAAATATACCTTGCAGTTGGTTTACTTCAGTGATGGTGGGCTTCACGGAATACTTCAATAGGTCTCGTTGTTATCTCCTACTTTCACCGTATAGTATAGATCCCTATTTTCATCACACAACTTCATCCAATGTGAATTATCCTTTTGCATGAAAGATGGATAAACTAAATCAGAATTGTCTGTCTCCTTGTTGTCAAATCCTGGACCTCTTCTTCCATTTCCTGGTTTATGTTGAAATTATGAGAATAGTTTGAATTCATCCTGTTGTTGCAGCTGATATGTCAACGAGTTCCCAAGTGGAGTAGTCTTCAAGGGCAGTCATCCCTTCTTTAATGGCTTCCAACCTTTTGCCCTCGTTTTCACCGGAGTTCGCTCCACAGCGAGTAAGCTGACATCATCAGTTGTGAGGTTATAGTCGTGGAGCATTTCAGATAAAGTCTTCATGCGGCAATCACTTCCCAATGATTCCTCTGGCTGTTGATTTCTAGGCGTGATTTGGGATGGCGTTGGCGATGTTGCCACGCATTTTCTGGTATATCGGAGAAGTTTCTCACATCTTCTGTGCTTGTTTTCCAGCCAGGCATAACGAGATACTCAACCTCTACTTCTGCTAAATTTGAGTCCGTCGAAGGAAAATAGTCGATTTTCTTCCCCCTGAGCGTATATCCAATCGCCAACTTCAGTTCTGGCAACTCATCTAGAATATCCAGCTTGGTTGAACAGAGTGCAGTATATCCGTTAATCATGTTGGTGTACTGAAGCAGGACAAGATCTAACCACCCACAACGCACTTCCTCCTAGTGGTGACACCAAATTCTCCTTTTCTAGTTTGCACGAAATCGCCGATGCTACCTGTCAATTCAGTGGGGGAAGGTCCATCTCCCATTCTTGTTATGTAACTTTCACTACACCAAAAACATACCCTATTCTATGAGGAGAAATGCCTAAACCAGTGCACACTCCACCCACACTGCAATTCATAAATGTCACATAGAGATACGTGCCTGAATCAATATCCAGCATAGCCCTGAGGTCCCATTTGTTAAGCCCAACTTTCTTTCTAGACCGTTTTGCTTCATCGAGATAAGACACAGTGTCACGAACTTGAGGTCTAATATTTCCAGCGTATTCCTTGTATCGCTTCAACTCTGCTTCTACATTAACATTCAAGGATGGAAACATTCATTCATATATGCTTGCCAATTCTTGAAACTTCTTTTTGAACTGCGCAAAATCCCCCAATAGGTCTTCAATCCTAATTCCATTCCTCGTCGCCTTGGAAGAGTCGGGCCGATTCCCTTTCTTGGCTTGCGCACACCTTGACCCTTCTGTCTCTTCTCTTGATCTTGGAGCTCGTCCACTTGCTGGTGAAAATCGGAGATGATATGCGCCCTATCCGACATGATCAAGCGATCGCGCCAGTCTTTCAGTCCCTTTTTCTCGTCTTTTTTTTTATTTCGTCGAACATTCCCGGCAGGTGAATGACTACGCCGTTGCCTATGACGGATTTGCTTTTCTCGTGAATGATCCCACTGGCCAGCAGGTGAAAATCATATTCGACACCGCCAATAACAACAGTATGTCCCGCATTGTTTCCTCCCTGGCACCAAAAAACTACTTCTGCATTGGTGGCGAGCATATTCACCACTTTGCCTTTTCCGTCGTCGCCCCATTGAACTCCCAGTACCACTGTCACCTTGGACTGTGCATCCGTCCGGGCCCTTTCCCTTGAAGATCCGTTAAGTCGACTGGAGTACCTAACCATCCATTTTGAATTTATTTGTGCATTTCAGCTCGGTTTTCCGCTGTTTCCAACATAATTCTTCTACGAAACAGATTCAACCGACCACGAAGACTTTCACCCCGTGATTCAAATTGGTGATTCTTTCAGTAATGTTCTGTCATTTCTTACCCAATATTTCTTCGTTCACATCCATTACCACTACACCACATCATTGGGCAAGTCCTTGGCCTGAATATGCATGTGCGTTTATGTTTTCCATTTGTGAAATATATCCTATCAATCCACAACCATTGTGCCCATGTTCACATCTACGTCTAAGTATCTGTCCTAGTTCCTCGAGAGAGATGTCTCCAGTAACTGAGGTTTGATCCAGAGAAAGCGAACTGATTGCTTTTCGAACGGTACAAATTGTGATATCCTGACTCGTACTGGTATATAGGTCTTTGCAGAAGATTCAGGCAATCTGAACATTTTAACTCAAGTGAAACTTCAGTTTGTAGGGTATATCCTGATGGAGAATCATCTGTCACAGATACATCTGAAAAAAATTGTGAAATTCATTAAATTCCAATCAATTGAACTTAATTTCCGAAAACTGTCCCAGCTACACTACATGAGTTCTTTGAAGCTTGATGAATTTCTAACGGTTCTCTTCACCCTTTGAAATGATAACGACGCGAAAAACAGAATCGCTTGCTCCTTGCCTCCGAATCCTCTTCTTTCACTTTCCTATCTTATGCTGATATTGGCATTTTGCAAGTATTCCCTGAGAGAATTTATGGGTATCGCAACAACGGTTTGTCCAGAAGATGGTACTCATGCCTTCGACATATGAGTGCAAGAACTAAAGTAAATTTTTTCTTTCACTTCAAATTCGAATGAGTATATCTTTTTTTCGTGAGGTTTGTCCAAAGTGTGTCCCTGAAAAAATTGTCTCCTTGCCATGAGCCTCCCATTTCCATGAGAATGCCGATACTAGTTCAAAAAGGACCAATGAGATAGTATCTTTGCTATCGTCATATGTTGTTGAATCCATAATGGTACTAGCTTTTCGCAGGATTTTGTCAGGATGGCATTCCTCAAAATGTCTCTTCAATTCCAAGTGATTTCCCATCCATCAACGGGGCGGGGATATTGGAAAAGGACACACCCTCAACGAAGGTTTTTTTTTAATTTCTACAAAGCCATCCATCCAATCTAGGCGTATCTACAAAGCAGTCTGATTAGTTTACTCTACCAAGGCATAAATTCGACCTTGACCTTTCGAGAATTGGTAATTGGAACAGCATTTCAAATCTTTGAAACAAATTTTCCAAAAAATATGACCCTTTTGGTAATTATTGATAGCATTTGTCATAGTTAACTGACTTTAGTACATAGAAGATCATCTCTTAATTTCGATTTCAAAAATTCGTCCAACGATGACATCTTCGCATCTCAAATGAAGGAATGGTTCTTTCATCAAAAATCAATTCGAAAAGAAGCAAAAGTAAAAAATCAAGGACTGGGTATTTCTCAATAGTTGTGCTAGGAATCGGACGCCAATAGTTGATAGCAAGAGTAGCGCTCTGGTTCAATGAATACGTGCTCAAGTATAGGTCTCCCTCCCAGAGCATTTCATCTACACCACAGTCGAAGAGAAATGCTCCAGTTTTCTCTATAAGTATTCTGTTGAGCCTCTCAGCTATGATTCGGCTGTGGAGTATGAGGTATAATCAAGTCCATTTCAATACCTTTTTCAGCATACCAGTTTTTGAACCGATTGGAAACGTACTCGCTACCGTTATCACAACGAAGTTTGTGTACTTTCAAGTTCTACTTGCTTTCAGCCTCTGCAATGTACTGCTTCAATGCATTTGAAGCATCGCTTTTTCTCAACAGCAAAAACACAGTTGAATAGTATGGTAAGTCGTCAGGGCAAGTTATGAAATAGCGGTGTTGATCCCATGTTGGAGTTTCCACTTCCATTAGATCGGAATGAATAATTTCCGAGGGTCTGATGCCACGGGTCCTCAGGATTATAAATTTTGGGGCGTATTTTCCCAACATGAAATATGTGTACTAGGTAAAGTTCTCTGTTGTATTCCTACCACTTTAAAAAAGACGAAATATTTCATGCCGTGATCCTTCTGAGTGATTCTTTTAATAATGTTCTCTCATTTCTTACCCAGTTCCTCTTCGTTCACATCCATCACCATTACACCACATCATTGGGCAAGTCCTTGGCCTGAATATGCATGTGCCTTCATGTTTTCCATTTGTGAAATATATCCTATCAATCCACAACCATTTTGCCCATGTTCACATTTACGTCAGAGCATCTGTCCTAGTTCCTCAAGAGACATGTCTCTAGTAACTGATAATTGATCCAGAGTCTGCGAACTGATTACTTCTCGAACTGTACAAAATTAACAGTGTTGATATCCTGACTCGTACTGGTATATAGGTCTTTGCAGAAGACTCAGGCAATCTGAACATTCTAATTCAAGTGGAACTTCAGTTTGTAGGGTATATCCTGGTGGAGAATTATCTGTCACAGATACATCTGAGAAGAATTGTGAAATTCATTATATTCCAATCAATTGAAGTTGATTTCTAAAAACCGTCCCATAACATAAGTACATAAGTTCTTTGAAGATTGATGAATTTCAAGCGGTTCTCTTCACACTTCGAAATAATAACCAAGCGAGAAACAAATTCGCTTACTCCTTACCTTGTACTCTTTCTTTTCTCAATTCTAATCTTATGCTGATAGTGGCATCTTGCAAGTATTCCCTGAGTATTTATGGGTATCGCAACAACGGTTAGTCCATAAAATGGCACCCATGCCTTTGACATATGAGTGCAAGAACTATACTAAATTTTGTCTTTCACTTCAAATCCGAATGAGTATTTCTCTTTTCGTGAGATCTGTCCAAGGTGTGTCCCTGAGCTTTTTGTGAAGTTATTCATTTTTCGGAAAAAAAATTGAAACAGAAATTGAAGAAAAAAGTTAAAAATCGATGACTGATTTCTGGTAACCAATTACCAATTTTCACTTTTGGGGGTTTCACTCTGAATTCTGTTACCTCAATTCGCAGCCTGTCTCTCTCTTCCTCCACTTGTTTCACTTCGCTGAATAGGGTCGTGAGCTGCGAATTGGGAGAGACGGCTATGTCTCCCACCAAACTGAAGGTACCATGAGCGGAGCAGTAGAACATCCCTCCCGTTCACTTGGCTCGCGCACGAAGTGATCCTACCCCCTTTGGCGGCGATGGCGTCCATTTCGGTGACGTTCGACGATTCGTTCACCGCCTTTTGCCACTGGTGCACCTCGTATATCGAAGCTAGGACTTGGTCGGAGATGTCGTTGCCCGTCGAAGTGTCCATCGACGCCATGTCGGCTATGTGCTGGAAATATTCACGTGGGATGCTCAACATATTGGCTAAGATGCCTTCTTTATTTTCCAGAGCCTACTTGAACAAGGCGACTTTCCTTCGTATTTGTTCTAGTGACATGAGCATCGTGTCCGACATGTGAACCGGCCCCGTCGCCACCTCCACCTGCGATGGCAGTATCAGCGGCCATTCCTCCGCTCCCAACCACGTCGTCTGTACCATTTCTGTAGGATCTAAAGAATCCCTCTAGCCCTCCCCGTGTACGCCGGGTCGCTTGTCCTCGACGACGCATTCTCTTTTTTCTACTCCTCTCCCTTCCCTCCGTCCTCGGCGGCCCTCTCGCTGACCTCTTCTGAGGGCGAAAGGTCCTACACGCTTTCCGTCTTCAGAGGCCGCCTCCTCCTTCCTGTCAGAGGATTTGACGCCCTGCCGTTTCTTGTAGGCGTTGGCGGCAACGTTGGAGTGCTTCGGCCATGCATCTCTACTGCTTTGATCTTCTGCCACCAGATCATACTTCTGACTAGTTCTGACTCTTAGTGAGTCGAGCAAGAACGGTTCACACGAAGGTGAGGCATTCCGTCTGACTGACAGCATGTTCATTTTGATGATGGGGGAGGGAAGAGGCTGTGGTTGAGAAGGTGAACTGGACTGGAAGAACTTTTCACCTTCCCGATAGAGAATGATGACCGCTTCTTCCAGCAAGAGTATGTGCACCGGTAATGCTGGTTTGTTCGACCTTTTCGGCTACATGCCGCCTTCTATGATGAACTTATATTTCGTTGAATCTATCGTCTTGAATTCTTGCGCTATGTGTTGCTCAGATCTTTCCAAGGCGCTGGGATCGAGATGTTTCTGTATCTCCTCCAATCTGTGTTTATTGTGCGCCTCTTTGGCGGCTTCGTTCAAGTGGTTGAGGATGTCCTTGGACATTTAGTGAGCCCTCTTCAGCCTGTTAAACTCCTTCTGTGGATGAGGTTGATCCTCGTCCGAGGACTGGTGGGTGTGCATCAGCCTTTCGAGCAACAGCGTCAGCCTCAGCATTTTTTCGTACAGCTTCACCTCTTTGGCCTCGTCGTTCTCGAGTTCGGCGAGATCTTCCTAGGTCGGTAGTTCTCTTCTGACGGAAGTCCGCCAGCTGATTGGTCAGTTCCTCTTCCGCTTTGTGGCGAACTTTCCAGAAAACTTTGCGGAGGTTGCCTTCTTTGTCGAATTCTCTCAAGAGGACCTCGTCCATTTCGTACGCTATGTTGTCTTCTACGTTGTTCAGTCCCAGTTGTGCCTCTGGTATTAAAAAACAGGAATTGATCTCAAATGGCCACTTCCGTATTTCTTTGGCATTTCCTTCTTTGTATGGGTCGGTCACGAAGTAAAACAGCGGACTACTGGGGTTCGTATTCGACATAGATAAAATATAATTGATAAAAACTGCTAAGTGCGGTAGATGTTCCATGAACTTCGAGAAAGATTGGAATTGACCATGATTTTCCAACTGCCTGAGTTCTGTGTCTGATATTTCATCGTCCTCCTTACTCCTAATGGGTTGTTGCGTTGCCTGCGAGCTGTTCAAATACAATTGAGAAGCTCCTACACTTGCACAGATAGGTGTATTATCTGTAAAATCCACAAATGGCTGTTCGAATGTATCATCGTCAAATGCAATAAAACGAAAATAAAATTTCCGTCACATTTTCTACTCAAAACACCTCTTGAAGCGCTGCTAATTAAATTTTCCGTCGTGGTAGTGAACGCACTCAACTACACCTGTCTTGTTCTGTCAGCCTATCAAGATATGAACCATGCATGCACCAAAAGGGGATCTATGTGGAATCGCAGCTGCTTGTCTTTTTCTTCTTGATTTGCTCATCGAGACCGCTTATCTTATCTGATTCTCAGGTATCGCCAATGTGTCCCTTCGAAACAGGTGATATTTTTTCTGAATTACTATATTTATTATAATTATAATATTATATTTCATATATTATTTTGAATAATTTGAATCATTATCTCACCTATTCAACAATTTTTCAATGAATAATATCTTAATTAAATTGGGTTTTTCGAGAGACGGTGCCTGGAACATCGAAGGATTTTCCGAAACTTCGAATATCTTTGCAATCCACGAGTTTTCGACAATCTACAACAAGGAGTTATTATCAACAGTATTATTCCGATCCACTGAAATCAATATTTGTCGGAATTGAGATAAAATATTTTTATTTTTGTAGCAAAAGTTAGGTTAATTTCAACTCCCTGTTGGATTGAATCCTCTCTAATTGAGGAGAACGAGTACTTTTGGTTGATGTATTTTTCAGTGAAACCACAGATATTCTGGATTATTTTCTTGTTATCGACAAGTACCAGTCTTATCAGGAGACCAGAAGTTCATTGGGTCGATTTATCTCTGTTGAAAAACAGAAAACCCTGTGGAACAATGCATTTTTTTCATTCAAATATAATTCAAATTATCACAACTAACCAAACTGTCAGAGATTCTTTTGAATTTTCGTTCCAGTCAGTGTTTCCTGATTGTCGAATTTATTTAACTCGGGTAACGTATTGAGACCAGTCCTTTTCAGTCACAGTTTATAATTTGTACCATTCAATTCACTAACTTCTTTGTTAAGTTTGGGCATGGCCAAGTTTGAAGAATTGAAGGGTAACTTATTGGTACTGGGCTGACAGGCAACTGTTTTCTTCATCTTGAATATTCATTGAACAATTATTCATTCTTTTTGTATACTGAGAATACCTGTTTTGAAGTGCAGCGCTGTTGATGGGCTTGCTTCTTGTCATTTTTTTCAATTCGCTTTTCTGGGGATATTCAGCGTTCATAGTCATATTTTTTTCATATATGAGCTTTCACTTATTCAAGTGAATATAATAATTACTTTAGACTATAAATTTGAATCCAAATAGTCTATAGCTTTAGTTTAACAAGTTGTAATCTCAGCGACCTCATTTATTATTATTTCTTTGGTCTAATATCTTGTTCCCCCTTTCACATGTAAAACCATCGACCGTTGAAGAGGATCAACATCAGTCACCTGACCACTAGCTGCCTACCGTTGAAGTGAGTGAACTCCTGGATTCCCATCGAGGCAGACAGTAGAGAGAGTCCTGAATACCTGTCTCCGAGGAGTAACTAGGTTAGCCAATCACTAGTGGCAAAAAGGGTTAGCCGCTTCGAGTCTACCACAATCTTCGTCCTTCGATACCTGTTGCCAAAGACTACACCAGGTTAGCCAACCAGTCAAAAAATAGTGGCGAAAGAGGCAGTTGTTTCGAGTCGAGTCCACTTCACTAATCAAGGAGGAGCGTAAGTGGCCATCCCTTTCCAAGTCAACAGAACGGTCAAAAGGATAGACCATTGTCCACCTGTCAGTTGAGACATACTAATATTTCAATAAATTTGCTAATATTTCAAAATTCCAACTATCATAATCAAAAATAATTGTAAAAATTCACTTCGGTAAATCAGAAGTTTGTTAAAGTTGATTTGATTTTTCCTTCAACACCACATACTTCTCTTTCAGGGAATTTGACGTCCAAGGTTTGTTTTGAAAAAGCATCTTAGTGTCAATTTCTCTGGAGGTCACACTTGCTTTTGGTAGAAATTTATTTGGATCTGCTAGAAGCGAGTGTCTCTTACCAACACCATAGCTAGTTGTGATTATAGAAATCGGTATAATCTCCCTTCTCAAAGCTCTAAGGCTAGGGTAGGGAGGGGATGGGGTTCCAAGAGGCGTTTTCCATTCGTCTTTTCGACCCAAATCGTCCATACTTTTCGAAAGTTTTCTTGTGCATTCATTCTCCTCCAAGATTAATAGAGTTTCGGGACTGGATTTTATTGTGGTGACTCGCTTTGCGTAAGCAGCATCCCCTGCAACGTCAGGAAATTCCTTTCTCTTTTGGCTAGTTCTTTGCACTTCTTCTCGTCAGGTTTCTCGTAATCAACTGGCTGAAGTCCAGCTATCCTCGTCGAAGTCAGCGTTGTTACAAGACGATTTTGGAGACCTTTCGAAGGAAGGTATAAAAATTAATATGCACACATATATATTTCAAAGAAAAAACTGAACATATTACTACAAAAATAACGTGAAAACAAGAAAGTAAAAAAAGTGGTTCAGAGTACACACCAACAAAAAAATCAATGCCTTTATAAACGGACAAAAAAAATGTTCTCAGGAAAAACTTGCGAATTCTTATGTAACAACGAGTCAATTCATTTTATTCAAATCGGAAATATATTAGTTCACTGGAACGTTCCAACACACAAGTTACTCAAAGCGGCGCTGGCACTCAGTCTTTTATCACCGAATGTCCATTTGATCTATCCATTCCCTGTGCATCAGTCTCATATTTCTATTGTTGTACAAATGGCAGTACTAGAAGTCGATCTAGTTGAGTCGTTTGTCATGTGGTAAAAGTAGGTCACTGGGTTAGCGGAATATACAGCTTTTGTAATTTGTAACGTGGGGGTGTTTCGTGCCACTACAGAGTTTCCGATGACTGTGAACCACAACTATGGACTACGGCTAGCTTCACCGGCTACGCGGCTACACTACTCGTACTGGTAAAATGATGGATGCATTTGGTCATGATTCTGTGATGTTAGTGTAGTTTTTTGGGGCGCTCGAGGCTCATCTTATCTCGATCAGCGTTGTCTCGTGATCCATTATTATTTTCATGGAAAATATCACTTGGTTTGCCTCTGGTCGATTGCTCATTGCTTTGCTTTATGGAAGTCAAAGGTTGGAGTAAAAAACATATTCGCTTTGATTTCAAATCAAGCAAATGCCCGAAACTCTACGGCCTACCCAAAATCCATAAGGCAGGTGTACCCATACGACCAATAGTGAGTGCCATCGACTCTCCAACTCAGAAGCTAGAAAAATACTTAGCACAGATAATGCAGCCCGTGACAGAAACAGCAGTTTCATATGTCAAAAACTCAGAACACTTGGTAGAGATAATAAAAAATCACCAACTGAACCAAAACGACATCCTAGTCAGCCTAGATATCAAGTCACTGTATCCCAGCGTTCCCATTCAAGAAGCTTTGTCAATGATCGAAGAAAGAGGAGACTTTCCACATCACGTCAAAGAATTGACGAAACACTGCATGATGAACACGTATTTCATCTTCAACAACAGATTCTACAAACAGATAGAAGGAGCTCCCATGGGCTCTTCCTTATCCCCAGTTGTAGCAAACCTGTTCATGATGAATTTCGAGGAAAAAGCACTACGAAATGCTCAACAGAAACCGACGCTATGGAAGAGATACGTAGACGACATCTTCATCATCTGGCCTCATGGGAAAGAAGAGTTGACTCGCTTCGTGGCATATCTGAATATCTTGAATCAGCGCATACAGTTTCACTACAGAATTAGAAGAAAACAGACAACTCCCTTTCCTAGACCTATTGATAACCAGAAAGCCGGACGACACTTTAGGACACACAGTATATCGAAAGCCCACCCACACAAACAGATACCTACACGCCGAATCTCACCATCACCCCACACAACTACAATCCGTAGTCAAAACGCTGGTGTCCCGATCTTTTCGTCTGACGGAAACCACAAACAGACAAGCAGAGCTAGCAGAGACATCAAAAGCACTTCGACAAAATGGTTATGGAACACACTCAATCAGAAGGGCAATCCATGCGCAAACAAACCCAAGAAAAACTAGGACGGAAGACCTCCCAGAACCCAGAAAATCAGTGACACTACCTTTCATCAAAGGCGTCACCGACAAAATCGGAAGACGAATGAGAAAACAAAATATATGAACCGTCTTCAAACCTCAAAGGACCATTTCGTCTTGCTTACCGAGACCAAAGGACAGGAGTCCTCTCGAAAACCAAGGAGTATATAGCATCACATGCGGGGACTGTGATAAGCAATATATTGGCCAGACGAATAGGAGAATGTCAGCTAGAGTGCAGGAACACAAAAATAGCATAAGGACACCACCACCAGACGGGTCACAAAATAAATTTCGAGTCAGCAGAACAAACAGCGCAGGGAACCATTTCAGAACACGCCAAATTTGGGAAGCCATCGAGATAGAAAAACATGGAGAAATAAACAAAAGAGACGACTCTCAAAATATTCCAAATGTCTGGAGGGCCCTCATCAACAAAAAGAAAAACAGTTCAGGAAATGGTCCTTCGGTGGATGCAGGTCATCACAAACACAGACCGACCGTTACTACCTGAACAGTCATTAGCCAAAGGTCCGACAACCATAATCAATCCGACGGCTGAGGGAGCAGATCATATCGGCTACAATTTACGACCGGCAGAAGTTTTTCAAACAACAGTTGCTAGCACCAAGTAGGAGCAGTAACATTCTTGAAAATGCCAACTGAGATGTTGGCGAAACGTCGAAAGTCAATACCGACAAATCAACGGATAAACTCCCAGAATACCAATTTCGCATATATATATATATATTTATATATATCCCCCTTTTCCAAAGCCTGCAGAATAATGGAACCTCAATTCATCATCATCTCTGTCATTGGTTTCTTCAGTTATGATTGATCCCATAATATTCAGTGATCAGCTTGATTTCAGCGCGGACACTGCACGTAGTGCTAGATACCTCTCAACATTCACTGTCCGTCGTGACTGTACTTCCTCATACAAAGCTTTCCCAAATGCACACGATTCAGTGAATTGCTCAATATCAGCACTCAGTGTTGTAAGCAAATCCCAATTACTGTCACCTACGCTGCCTTGCAGTGTCCTAGCGTGACACTTGAAGACAAGAGATTGTCAACTTGATCCTAGTATACCTAGCTTCTTCCGAATTCTATGAAATTCACTTCTCATATATTCCCAAGCGAAGAACAAAAACTTACCATACTTCTTTCATATAAGAAAACGTCCACCCTTTTTTTTCTCACTTCCAGGAAAAATATTACTATATTCGGTATAAAATGCTTTCGTAGTTTCGATAATTTGAAGAAGCTCTCATCGCCAAGAATATTCCCAATTACACATTATATTTCATATTGAAATTCGAGTTCTCAATCAGTTGTTGCTCTAGACTCAATTTAATTACAGATCCCCTTACTGTTCAAATGCAAATATGGCAATTTGCGTATAAATTTGGATAACGGAAGTGGATCTAGTTTCCGAAACGTTAACGATAAGTATTTTTTTTTATAGACAAAATTTGAGTTATACGAATAGTTGCTGACTAATTGGACTTGTTCTATCAAGAAAGAAGTGTTTTTCGATAGACGCAACATTTTTTCTGGGTTTTATTAAAAATCTGCCCTTCTACACTTGTATAGTTTCCACTAGTATTTCTTATTTTTTCATATTATGGTAGGTTACAAATCCAGAAAACTACAGAACAAGTATTGATCCACCACAAAATAATGACGTTCAAACAGTATCCACCCTAGGTCTCCATGCGAAGTGCTTTCAACAGCTTGAATATCCATACTGCGATGTGCAGGATCGAAATTTGGTATTTCTTCCACAAGTATTTTTTTTTTGTTTTTTCAGATCTCGTCATCACACCTTTACCATCCGACATCTGATTATAAGTCAGTTGTAAATATTGATTGTTGATAACAGTTCAATGAATAAACATTGAATGAAAATGTACTATGTATATATTCGCAATGAATTGCGACCTGTCATAACAAGTATATTTTTAATTTATTTTTTTCATTATTCCAGTCATGATGACATAGCGTGTTTGTATCTTCTGCATTTTCTACAATTTTTTCGAATATTCAGGGATTCTAGGTGTTGCGGCCTATCAAGCTTTCCGAAGTTTTTTACAAAGATATCGTTAAAATTTAATTGATCGCCATTTTTTCGAAGGGTTAGTGGTCTCTCTGAGGATAGTTGTTCCCTAATAGGGCAACAATTGCATTCTTTGGCACTTTTTAACTTCTGTTCTGTCCTTTGAGATTTAGTTGGTCTCTTACGGCCCATTTGGGAATAAACAATTTACCCATCCATAAAATATACGATTTTTCTCCTATTTATTACAAATTCAATATTGGATTGAGCCTCAGATCTCAAGAAAACTCTCGATATTCAAATATGTGATAAACACGCTACCTAAACACCAGAGATAATTTTTAAAGATCATCAAGAAAACACCAATCCGTTTTTGGAATTTTAACAAAATCACAATGAAAAACTTTATCCTCAACATATGTGGAGAATACGCTACATCAATACCAATGAGAATTTTAACGATTTAGCCCCTATCGATGATATAAAAAATAATCTTGCTTATAGAGAAAATATCAGTTTTTATAATAGAAATCGTACAACATTTCCGATAAAGATATATGTGATGAACTCGCTACATCAATACCAGAAAGAATTTTAACGATTTTGTTTCTAAGTGAAAAACACACACAGGGATGAAAAAAATTCAGAAAAGACCTCTATTTTGCTCATTAGGGCATATGAAAAATGGAACTGATATCGATATACTCGAATCTATCCATCATTATTCCGTAATCATTAAAAAAAAACATTTGTCAGTGAGAGAAAAAAATCACCATTCAACATGAACTGAGGTTCTTGTGAAGTTTTTCATTGTGCGGAAAAAAGAAAATCAAAACAGAAATTGAAAAAAAGTTCAAAATCGATGACTGATTTCATTAGGGGGAATGAAATTCTGGAATCTCAGAACGGCGCCTCCACCATTATTGGGGAGAACCAATAAAAAATCCAAATTCATTTGTAGAAACACCAATTCCTCTTAATTTTCATCAAATATCAGGCGGCATATCCGGAGGTATCCAATTTACATTGTATCAAGTAATATTAACTAACATTCATAATAATTGCTGAAACTGCAGTTTCAGCACTTCGGCTGATGTGAAAAAAAAAGAATTGGTGTTTCTTCAAATGAATTTGGATTCTATTGGTTTTCACATTAATGTGACAATATCATAACAAATATAAAAAAGCAAAAAAAGGTTTTTGTTGAATTTCAATATTATTTGAAGAGTAGACGGTAGAGGCAGAAAACAATAACCACAAATTCAAGTTTTTTAGAAAATATCTCGTAAACGGTCAGTGATATTCTTGAAAGAAGTATTCAATTTTCTCTGGATTAAGCAACTTTATTCAGATTCAACTAACCTTGTAGATCTTACCGTTTTTGATATAGCAGCTAAAAGAACGAATCGTGATTCATTTTGCGTTCTTATATTATGATTATATTTTTTTCGGAATATGGTGAACAATATTTCGATTATTTCAATATATATTTGAGGACTACCATGAAAATGAATAAAAGTACTCACCAAAAGTGTATTTCAAGGAATTGTCAACAAATTGGTATAGTTTCACTACCACAACTGAACCTGGATTACCAAGTAGTAAGATGATAGATACGAACAGGTCGAAGGTACAGACAAAATTGTACAGAATGTCTTCCACCCAGAGTTATATTGCAGATTTTCTCTACCAGCCAGGTACAAATCAGTAGTCTTATTACCTTATGACAAACAAATCAATGCATGGATACATTCTACAGCATTTCAAGAAGGCAGTTTCAATTGAGTAAGAACAATTCATAATCATACTTAAGTCGGTCACAAGGACTTGAGGTAGAAAAAGATTGCGAATATCCATGTAACTTGAGAAGGGCCTCTGTCGGATTCACATCGGAATTGATTTTCAACATAGTTTCCAATTAACTTATGTACATACTTCGTGATGCGTGCAAGATGAATTTCCACTTCGTACTCGGTAACACATATTAAATTAGTTGAAGGAGTTTCACTATTGCTGTGGAATGAGCAGAAGATATCCCACTTAGCATAAATAACAAACAATTGAATTTCCTATCGGTTTTATTGGGGGTTTTTTCTGATCTCAACAGATAACCTTTCAATTTTCTACCTATTTTTCAAAGAATCAATTGTTTATGATATCATATATATTGATGTCTAAAAATTTGTTAGGATCAAGTCACTAGGATTTCTGAATAGAAATGTAGGAAGTTGAAATTCGAACAAATTCAACAATGATTTGAACAAGTCTAGATGTTGTGAGTTATGCAGATGATTCTAATCTCATTATCCAAGTTGAACGACATCTCAGTCTGGAAAGCTCTATAGAAAACAATGTAGCTATAGCATTTACGTTCACTAGAACAGATTGTATTATTTTCACAGAAGGTGATGGTAATATGGAAATTACACTACGGTAAGCGATGAAAAACTGCATTTTTCAGCGAATACAAAAATGCTTGGGGTATATATTGACGACAAATTTAATTTTGATACAGATATTAGAACATATCGGTACGAAACTTGCAAGTCAGTGTTATGTAATCAGATATCTGAGAAGACACTTGAATATTCATGGTTTAGAAACTAGATACTTTGGCACTGTATATCCCTTTCTCAAGTACAGAATAATGGTATTGTAACGGTTTGATTTTGATTATACGCTTCTACATCATACAGAGGACACGAATTGAAAAAAAAGGAACTATACAGTAGCTAAATTTGATCATCTGTTCTGTTCTTGCTCATTTTACGCTATCGCTATTTAGGTAGAATCGCGGAACTATCATAGAAATATATTAGTGACACGACGTGTCCGCACTCTGGGCCCATAGCACAGATTAGAGAATTACAGATATGAAGCTCCGCCCATTTCCTTTGATGTTTGAGTTTGCCGCTCTGTGACCTCGTCCCTTTAAATTGGTGTGCACCCGTGTTGCCAGTTCTAAAACGAACATCCCGGACACAGTGTTGCCTTTTCATGGGACGTATGAATTTGATTTGTCAATTACAATTAGTGTCAGAAATTCTTACTGTCCTGTGCTTTGACTGACTGAACTAGTAATATTTTATTGGAATTGGAAATCGTTAGTTTCATTTTCATTAAAGATTAAAGTAAAGGCGGATGTAGTGAAGCATAACTCAAATAGCAAAAAATTACATTTCCCAGTTGAAAAAATCCAATTCTGCCACCTAAATAAGCTTTATTCAATATACCAAGGCAATAATAGAGTATCAGAAGTGGCAGTTTCCATCTAGTAGATGTGATTTTCCTTAATTTGAGTTATGCATTCACAGTGACTACATAAATGGTTCAAAATTTCTTCCATTTGTGATTTCGGAAGTGAATGAATCTGATGTTATCTAAATAATTCCAAAAAATCAACTTTGTATTCCAATCAGAGTCCAGACTCGCACAAAAATTCGGTGAACAATATTTTATGTAGAAAGAAAACAAGTATTTGCATAAAAAATTATTTTATTATAATAAAATTTTATTGCAGAGTAGGTACCTATTACATATTCAACAAAATGGACAACTTTCTATTTTTCTTCTGACTAGTTCTGAAGTTACTATTACTATTTTTCATAACATAATATATTCTCAGTCGTATAAACAATTTCATCAGATAAACATAGGGAAAGTTTTCACAGGGGTGGTTAAATTTTGGAAGACTTTTATATAAATTGTATAAATGATTGGCAGGACTATTTGTTATATACTTTTCAATGTTTACATAAAATATTTTCTCCAATGTGTAAATGAAGTGGTAAAAGGTTTCATGAGGATTTTTCAACCCCAAAGACATTTTTGTCATTATCATATGCCTTCAAGTGAATAAATAAATTTGATTCATCGCAATCATCATTTTCTTTGGAATAATGCTCACAGGTTGGGCAAGAATGAATTTTCAAGCATTGATGGATTAAGTAGCCAGCAACATATTTAAAGGCATTTTGTTCTGGCACAGGTTTTTCCTGATTTAATAATTCCCATAAACCAATCAAAGAATTTATGGAAATAATCCAACAATTAATGAATTTTACCTTGACGCGTTTCAATCCTTTGTAAACTTTGAGTTGCTGTAAATAAATTTTCATATCTTTCAAAAAATCCAATTGATAAGTGTCTCCCTTGAAAGGCTTATTGAACTTTTTTGGGCTAGATAATGTTGACGAATTGAATATATCGAAGAGTTTGTCAAATTTTGCTATAAGTTCCACTGTAGCCATAGCAGTTCCTGGTAATTCCTTCAAATGAACATATGTTTCAAGAGAAGCTGCTACAGTGTTGCTTATTACTTGAGTTGCTAGCTTGACTTTCATTTTTTCAAAATTTGTAGGTTCCAAATGCGACTTAGTCAACTTTGGTGCTAATCTATTCATCATGGATTTATCTTTACCATAAAAAAGTTCTATATATTTCCAAGAAGTTGATTTGTCTTCCCAAGCGAACTGATTCATGAGCAAATTGTTTCTTACTGCTTTGATTAAATGACAAGCGTCAAAAAAATAAAACATCTGCTGCCCACCTAAAATGATTTTGGAATTAGTTTGGCCTACACCCAACCCTTCCGCCAACTCCAACACGTTTGATCCCATATCACTAACAAGTCCAACAACGTTCAAACCAACATTAGCCAATTCTCTCACAATAATGTCTAGCAAACTTTTCATGTCAATTGCATTATAACCTGTCGATGATAAAACATATGCAACTGGTTGTTTCCATCTTGCTTTAAGTCCGCAAACCATGAGAACTGCAGCTGACGAAGCTGGTACAACAGACTTTGTACTTCCATTGTCTTCTAAACCAATCACTTCATCAGAATCATAGTTATAAAACAAATTTGGCTTGATGGACATTTCATCAACGCATATAGTGCAAAATCTATCCTGTGGAGTCATATGCTGTACCTTCAGTTTCAATATGTCAAACAAAACTTTGTTGTATTCAGGAGAAAACTTGATTTTTTCCACAAACAATGAGAGGGATCGTGTAGAAGGTAGTAAAAACATTCTCTGTAAATATGTATAGCAACGAGGGTCCAAAAAATAAATGGTAAGGGCAAATCGTTTCAACTCCTCTGTATATCGTCTCCCAAATTTATTGGCTTTGGTCAAATTAACTTGAGCCTTAATGAATCGAGCTATTTCAGGAGTCAGATATTTTTCTGTTAGTTGAAAAAAGCCTCCTTCAGATGGCTCTACAACTTTTTCTAATTCTTCTTTTAGTCTCTTGTTTTCCGCTTGAAGAACTACAATTTTTTTCTTGAGTTTCAGTTTTCTTGGGGAATGGCTAGAAATAAATTTTGTTGTTTGTGTTTCAACTGACGAATGAATTGGTTGCCGTACCTCAGAGCATTCTACTGTTGAAGGTGTGCGAGTATCAGAGGCAGCGGAAATTGTGATATCCTGCAATACTGTTATCCTCTTGGATGGTATAGGGTTGGCTTGACTTGGTACACTTACAAAATCCATATGATCTATAAAAAAATTTTTAGTAAGTAATGAGAATGCAAAGGTTCCTGTCATTTATATTGAAAAGGCTTTCAATAGAATGGAAAAAACATCAAAGAGGAAATAAGTTGGCACCCACCTTTTAGTTGAAGAGCTTCACACTTGATAGGCACTGCACTAGGAAGTAAACGTGACTTTTCAGAAGGATTATTGTACATACAATTTTCAAAATGCATGCTACAAACTCTAAACTTATCGTAGAAATCGCTTACTGGTATCACATTCAAAAGTTCTTCTCGTCCACAAGCTTGTACCCAACGCATGCACCTGAAATGTAACATGTAACTTGTATTTGATACAGAAAACAATAACTTTGCTTGAAAGTGGTTGACAATGTTCCTTGCTGAATGGGAATGGTTCGGACTTCCATTATCTATATTATTACTATTAACTCAGTGACAGTCATCACCCGAAGACGATTGAGGATACCGGCAATTGAAACGTGGTGAGTACACTCAACTTGAAACTTGGTTTCATTATTCATCTTAACATTTCATTTATTTCTTCATTTATATTTTTGATTAATGATTCACATTCAGTATCTCAATTTTCTTGTCACAATATTATTTCATTGATTGCTTTATTTGAATTCGTTTGTATTTTTATCCTAGAGTTAATAACATAGACAATGGAAGTCCGAACCATTCCCATTCAACAATAACTTTACTTCACATTGTCGCAATCAATTCTTGTATACATCTGCTGTGTAATCGTCGCAAAACAATTTTCTTGATACGTAGGATACTGATCAATGAATGAATATATTCTATGACACTATAATCCAGAATAAATTCTACTTACATTGTTTCATCTTTAGGAACTCTATGAAATTTTAAAATTTCTGTTGAATCAGAAGATGCACGCCTTCCGCAGTTTTGGTACATGCAACGAAATCCACTTTTTTTTTGCTTATCCATTCTCAGCTTCAAATTCAATTGAAACGGAATCCAAATATTATAATCCTCAAAAGTCGAATAAACTGTTCAAAACGCTATAATGGAGAACACTGTAAACACACAAATACTACTAATGGACACAGACAGAACACCTATTATGTACGTACACATTATTTGTTTCATTGACAGTCCGATGGTGATGGTAATCTGTTATAATCATTATAATTAATGATTTGATTGACGAAATTGAACATCGGAGAGTAGGTAATCTGTTTGTTTACCTCATAATCACAGCTGATCTGTGTCATAATTCTGACAGCTTTCAAAGTGGGTTTTAAATTGGTGTGCAACTCTATCTCTGTTTAATTTCGTTTGTCTTGTCTAACCTTCCTATCTGTAATTCTCTAATCTGTGCCCATAGTTTACTTTACGCAAAGACGATTCGTTTAAATGACAACTGGCTGAAACGGGATTTGGTATACCGAAAGATAAAGGATTGGAATAGGTAATGACAAAATTTGAGGCTCGAATTATTTCTACAAAAGAAAATATTGATTTTCAAACATTTGTAATTTTTTCAAGTTTTTGTTTCAGAATGGAACCAAAAGTTCTCAGCACCTAATTCACCTAATGAAGAATCACCCTGCCAAATGAAGGCTTCTAAAAGTCCATAATGAATGAGTTTTCTGTACTTAATGTTTATATATGGGATTTCCTCAAATTAGTAGATATTTTTATGAATAACTTTATTGACAATTCTCTTATTTATAATTGACAATGTCAGAATATCTTTTATTTCAACAACTATATACAAGGTGCTATGTATCTAAACATCTCTCCCTTCAGGAGATACCAAAACATGTTACAACATCTTTCCCTTCAGGAGAAATAAGAAATTGGTTTGAAACATTTTCCGGATCTAGTTTTACTTAAATTTTCATTCATATGATTTCTTAGTGGAGCTGCATCCGAACCATTGGGTAAATTGAAGTTATCATTGCGATGATTCATTGAATAACCCCCATAATTTTTTTTATATACACCGAATTTCGTCTTAGTAGGTATCTTTTTGTTTTTATCTTCAACTAAGTAAGATCTTGGGGTCGATAATTTTTTAATTATCACTGCTGGCTCCCTTAGATTCATTATTGGATGAAAATATTATTGCTGTTGTGAATGAACCAGTTGAATGGGTTTCTAATGTAGTAGCTGTTGAAAAACCTAATGGATCTCTACGTATTTGTATCGATCCAACTCACCTTAATAAATATATTATCCGAGAAAGATATACAATTCTCTTATTTATAATTGACAATGTCAGAATATCTTTTATTTCAACAACTATATACAAGGTGCTATGTATCTAAACATCTCTCCCTTCAGGAGATACCAAAACATGTTACAACACTTAACTTTATTTCGTTCAAGCATTATTAGAAACATTCAACATGGCAGCCATAAACACGTGCAATTTTGCCGAAAATCGCTCCATACGTGATGTGGCTATTTTCTCATAGGTGGCGCTAGGGAGGACCACGTCGAACAAGAGAAGTCGTAGTTCGTATTGTATTGGGTGAGCCAAAAAATATATAAAACGTGATTGTGTGTATTCAGTTTTTTTTGTCTTTGGCTTTTTTTTTCAATAGAAACTATAATATATAGTGGCATTTAATGTGAAAAAAATTCATTATTCACTGGTGAATGTGATAAAAAGTAATTATCCATAACCATGTCATCTGGGAACTTATTTGTTTTTTATAGTCTAACATTGAAAGTATCTAAAAATAAATGCAAATGACTTGTAATTTATAGTGTTGTCCGATTCTACTCTTGGTATGTAGATTCCGTAGGTGGAGTTTTCAGTTATTCTAAAATTCAAGATGGCGGATGAGTTTTGTGATTCAATCGGATTCTAATCTAATTGGTACCGCGGAGTTTTTGGGACTGGAGATTATGAATTTTTTGTCAAAATACAATACTTTTTTTCATTATCCATAAAATTTCGTGGACTTACCAGCAGAAGGCACTAAGTCATATTTATATATATATATATATATACAACAAAAAGAGGTTATTCTTTGATAATAAAGCATATTTTGATTGATTGATTGATTTTGTGGTTTTTCGACAATAAAATTAAATTTGGAAGTGATCATTACAGTCACGAATATCATACCAGACACAAATCCAACCTGATCCATGCAAAACATAGGCCGAAACATACAGAGAAAGGGGCACACTATCAATAAAGACTGTTCCAAAAATATTCTCACTTAACTTATTTTTTGAACTGCTGTGTCATATCAAACCTTACTTTTCAAGAGATTTTTTTGACAAATGTTATCAATGTTGTTCTTTCGCAATTTTCCCTATATATGTATGTGTGTGTCTGTATTTTATATGTATCTACAGTAATTGAATGCGCTGTTTTATGTTATATTTTCAGACAATACTGAGATAATACATTTTTTTGTGATATTGTATTTAGTATATTTGTTGTATACATTTGACCTAAGCCATCCAACTTTATCACTTGAGAGCTCCAATAGTCCATTCATCTTTCTATTCAATTTCATAACTGAAACTTTCAGCTGACAGTTTTTGATATCCGTCCAATTTTCAAAAAGCCACTATATATGTGAAATTTAGAAAAACAATTTTATTGGAATAATGTATGATAATGGGCATGCTCCTGAAATTCATGCTATAATACTTCAATTCAATTTATATTTCTGGACGAATTTTCTGGGAGGGCTGTTCATCTATAATTATGAAATCATTAGGGTGCAATAAAAGGCAATCCAGGAGATTATACCGACAATGTTTGAATTCGAAATTGATCTTAGGTACTCAGGAAAAATGTCGTTATCTTGGAAGAATAATTTGATCCTACCTAGTCAAGAACTACCTACCTAGACATTGGGAGATGATAATTCATTCGAATCTGATTTCTTTACCTGCCTTGCAATAGGAAATCAGTTTTATACAGATAACTACTATCACGATTTCGGAAAAATAATATATCGATCAACCAAACATGAGATCGCCAATCATGCGAGATATGCGTGGTTCATAGAACAAACTTTTACTTTTGATTCATCTTTTTATTTTACTTCAAGTAATTTTTCACAATGCTAATCAATGGACACTTTCATTTTAACATTTTGTGTATGAACGCTTCAATTTATCAGCATTGTGAGAAATTTTTTAGAGTTAAATATAAAGTAAAAGAAAAAGCGTGGTCTATATGAACCAAGCAATACACGAACCCTCTTTTCTTCGATTTAGATATGGCACTTTTTCCTCAAACGTGGAGAATTGCAATCTCCGGAATATTATAGTGAACTCGCCAAACTGCCTCGCGTTAGTAGCAATAAAATAGGAACCTAACAACGGTCTAATCAAAAATTATCTCTAATGGAAATTCGTCTGGATATGCTGATTTTTATTTCATAAACGTTCCTTTTTCATTACCTAGCCAAAGTATGAAAATCTCATTTACACAGGAGTTGGAAATATTTACATTTAAGTTTTTTGCTACTACATGGAAAAATGTAGATATTCCTAGGAAAGCTTTCAAACAAAAGTCACGAGAAATATAATTATACATAAATTATTTTTTGATTCCAATTTTCTCAAAATCAATAGTTAATATGCAAGTAGTCCTAAAGATTTTTAATCGAAACAGTCGAAACTCGAGTGGCAATGGCACGTTGGCATCAGTAACTTGGATGTCTTTTTCACGGAAATTTTGAGACAAAATATAACCCTTGTAGGGTCACTGAATTAATTGAATAGTGATACTGAATGTATTTTATACAATCGATATCGACTTCTACCGAAGACTTCCAGCTTTGTTAGCAGTTTCATATGCCATTCATCAGAACCATCATAATTATTTGAGAAGGAGTCGACCTTGAAACGTGACAGAGAAGTCTCTCTGTCCCATTGGAGGATCGAATTCAGGTATTCAGGAAGGTCCTCTTGTTCTAGAATAGAGCACACAGTCAATTGCGTCAACTCCCTTGCTGACAATAAATAATATCATAGGGATTCGTTTTCTGTAACTGCAAAACTCTATCTCATTGGAAATAGCATTCAAGTTTCAAATATATACTACTGAAAAATAAAGAAGTATTCCAGGAAGTGACTGTAAAGATTCCAACTTGCTCTGGCACCTGGGTCAGTAAAACCAGAGATCAGCTGAGTTAGCTTTTGAGTAAAGACAAACTAACTTCACTTTCATTCTCAAGACTTGAAATACATCGAGAGAAATCATTCAAATCGACAGAAATCATTCAAATCGACAGAAAATTCAAAAATATATAATAGATAATATAGATAATATAGATAGATAAGTCACATAATTGCATTTTTCAGATCCCCTAGCAATTGTTTCAGTTGGCCCAGTACATTTAATTCTACGATGAATGCATACATTTCATGTTGGGCATAACCAACTTCACAGAAGTTTTTCTGTAGATACTTCACTTATATTTCTTATATCTCACCAATACGAATAAGTTTGTCTCGAAATATTTCAGAGCAAACAATTTCTTGAACGTCATACACGTAAACCATCAAAAAAAGCAAAAGCGAAGCGATAGCGATGCGTTTAGAATGAGACTCTAGAAAAACTGTGAGGGATGGATACAATGTCGCTTTTTTGAATGTATATGTAGAATTCTATGCTGTATTAGAACTATAAGCATCATAAAAGGATTCCATCCAAAAGTTCCAGAGAATTCCAGAGCTGAAAATTATCGAATATATCCATTGAAAATATTCATTGTGAAAGGCAAATAATAAACTTAAAATTGTTATAATTTCGAATGGTTGTGTGCCTGCATGGATTATTCATGAAGAGAACCTACCTCAAATCCAATTTTTGATATGAAACAGTATACGTTACCAATTCTGGGTGCTCGTTTGAAAAATCGATATGATCGACTTAGTAGACGGCGTTCGTTTTCAATCTGCTCTCCATATTCGCCAATTTTGAATAAACTGAATATCAGTACAAATACAATACCAATATTTCCTGTTCACATGAATTACAAAAACGCAATCTCAAATCGGGATCAATTACTACCGAACCTGTATCTGTGGGAGAGAAAAAGTAAGTAGAGAAAGTAGAATGGAATGAAAATATACATTTCGTACATTTCAGGTTGCTTTCATATGTAAAAATGAAATAGACACTACATATTCTCGAAGACATCCAAATCGCTGTTGCAATTTCAGAGAATTTGAAGATACTTTCATTCCACACGATAATAGCCGATTATCAGATTACGAAAATAAGAAATTCTGGCGATATTTGACGCTATCAGTGAAGAGAATTATCCAAGTCCTGTCCAGGAGTAATATGAATGCATACAAACCAGTCACAATTCTAGCGAATCGCTAAAGCATCGGTTTAATATCAGTCCAATAACCATGAGTGTAAACCTGATACTGAATCCAATAGAAATGATTTTTGGCACACAGGAAGTCTTTTAGGAGTACTTCAAGGAAAACATTTTATCAATAACTTGGAAGACGTTGAAAATGCCGATACAATGTATAAGAAAGAACTCATAAAGCGTAGAAATTCTCACAAAAAAGTTTTCACATGTTATTTTCAAAATTGTTTCCTATGAGAGTTAATGAGCTTTAATTGAAATTTTCAGGTTTCCGCGCGAACATATCGCGATAACATAATATTTACATCGACGCTCTACTGAAATCTTGTATCTCCCTTATTTTTGGTCCAAAATTAATGATTCTCCTACGATTATTTTATATGTTTGTGGGATGTAGACATAAGTGATTGTATTTGATATTTGTAGGTGAAATAATGATCTATGATGAATGGAAAATGCAAATATCACGATTTTTTCTTCAAATTAACTCGACGAGCTCAGTTTGCTCAGAGATTCGAAAGGTCAATTTGGAACAAGTCAGATATAATATTCATTCATTCTTTACTCACCATGGGCCTGAAACAAATTTTCCTGCACCTGCTCATTGTTCGTGACTCATTTCCTTGCAATCGACGTAAAAACATTGAAGTGAAGATTTTCGATAAAATATACTCATTTTCAAAGGTGCTAGGGTACGGAACATTTTGAATTTCTGAAAGTACCCTTCAAAAACTACCCGTGTACCAGAAATCATCTCTATTGTATTTAGTGTCAGGTTTTAATAGCATTTTGACTACAGCGCCTGCATTATTTCACGCATACACAGTTCCGATCCAGTATTTTTTTTTAAGTTTTGCAATTATTCGATTTCTTTGAATTGACCTCAGTTTTCCCTTTTATTCCATCTATAATAAAACGTAACTTGAATGATACATGGCTCACATAACAGAATTAGTTTTCTTTGATAATTTATTCCAGGGTTCTATGTTGCCGTATTGTTTCGGTATTCGTGAAATTGCCCTACACCTCAATATAATCTATGAAATTCTGCCATTTGGTTATCAACTGCTCATTGGTACTATTCAGTAAATGCTCCAGGATTTGACAAAGTAATAATTCTAATTTCGGTTGACGAAATACGAAACATAAGCTGCTCACAACAACTCTACCATCCATCTCCAGTAGTAGTTCCAGGCTTTATCGAAACCATATCGCCGAATGGATATGAAGGAATGTACGAAACTGGCCAGATCATTTCATTTGAATTAAATCAAAATTTTGACCTAATTATTGATCCTTTGAGTGACACATTCGTCACCCTATAATACTTTGTTCATTATTCACATATTTGATCGAATAGTCAATACAACTTTTTTTTTAATTTCTACTCGCCTCACTTGCATTCAGGTAATTTTCATCAATAATGTATCACTACTTTGATTCGGGTTTGGAGGCCGTCGTTTTTTGGAATATCTACCTGACGTTTCGCTGGCGCGAGTGGCTAGCTTCTTCAGGGGCTCATAGATCTTGAGTTAGACTCCGATGACTGAGTAAGGAAGAAATTCCAAAAAACCTTCAAACTCAAATCGAAGTAATGAAAACCTCGGATGCGAAAGAAAGCCTTAACCATTTTTTCATCAATAATATTCGAAAGTGCTTGTTTTGTATTTTGTAGCTCAATAAAACTTCATTCTCGAAGCACTGAAGTTACACGGCTTCCAAATTTCAAACCTTATTCATTGCCCTTTCCATAGCACAATACCATATTAGTATATCAGCCTAATTGCTCTCTGGTGATGATCTGTCGTTATTTGTGTCTCATTACGTTTTGCTTTATGGGCAAATCACAAAAAGGAGAAATAATTGAAGTCTAAAAGATGGCGTTCAACGTATGGGGTTTAATCCAAGTTAGAAATCGCAGAAATATTTCACTGAAACCATGTGCAGTGCAGGTAAGAGAAATTCGTTTTCATAATATTCGATCCTTTCTATTCATTCTGTGATTGTTGGTGGCTAGTGTGCTTCTACCTTTTTAGAATTCCGTAGAAATTTACGAGAGTATTATTCCAGTTGATATAATTCCCGGATAAGATATCTGGTATGAATAAAGTATCGAATGAAATTTATCTAGCTTCTTGAAATTATCTTGTGTTTACAGTTTTTGTGTGAACTTTTACTCTTCACAATGAACTGAATTCTCATTTCAAACTATAATCACTATCTCAGATACTTTTTTAAATATTTAATCGTCCAATATTTTGTGCAAAAGTTATCTTTTGTATTTTCACGAAAATGGATGTCTTTCAGCCACACGCTTTCGAAATCAAGTGAATTGAACTATGAATTTCGAATAAGAGGCATTGTTTCTTCTCGTCTACAAGATGAACGAAGAAGGATAATCGCTAAGGTATTAGTTGAAGAAAAAATGACAGACTATTTTAATGCTTTCACTGATTCTGATTACGCTAATGAAAATAAAAGCAATGTTCGACTCCATCTCCAAAGAGACAAATGATTTCGAAGGTCCTACATTTGATTCAGTCTACGAAAGATAGAGAGATCATATCGCTCATGTTACTTGCAGAATACAACGTTTTCCTCTTGACGAAACAGAACCAAATTATAACGAAAAGTTAGAATACAAAAATGAGACGTGACTTTACCACTCTTGGTTGCGGATTAATATTATGAAGCTCCAGATCCAATTGATGCCACTATTTCAAATACTTGAATAATTCTGTTGCCCCCACGGCACTTAAATATTCACTCCTAATACTGTAAATCCGTACCAATATACGAATTAGATTTGAAACTCTTCTCTCTTTCATTGAGCGTATTGAGAAAATGGCACAGGCAAGATAAATAAGTAAAATCGCTCTTTCCGCGAGCGATTTGTTAACTGATAAAGCAATTTTTTCGGTTGAGGTGTACTGTGAATAATTGGGATGATCTTGTATTTAGGTTGAAACATGTTTTTTAGAGGTCTGATCTTGATGATGACATTTGGAATCAAGGAAAACGGGAACCAGTTGTTATGTAAATTCCATCTATGGAAGTACAACAAGAATATCTAATGATGTAACAGGAGTGGAATATATGCGAATAGGATTGCAACCAGAGTCCCGCAATACTGAAGATTCTTCTTGAACTCGCTTGCCTAAGTCAGTCGACAAGTTCAATAAATTCAATATCGACTCAGATCATTTCCCATAATGAAAATTCTCGCATTCATTCAAATTTTTGGGCTATTACCACAACTGTTGAAACTCTTTTTCGAAATAGAAATAATATTTCTTCAACTAACAGCTCTAAAGTCAATTATCCTAATTGTATTGTATGCTGGAAGTGTAATCAACTGAGCCATGTTCATCGTGATTGCAAATCAACTATAAAAAAGGAATTTTGGAGAATCTCTCCTGAGATGCTAACCTCGTTAGCGTAACGCGCGTCGAGTGCAAAAAATATCAGTTTGGTGTTATTGATCTCTACAAAAACAGTTAACAACTTTTTTGTATTTGAATAACCTCAAGGACCCAACGGGTAAATTAGCTCACTGGTCTGTTGAGCTATTTCGACGTGATACATAGGAAAGGTTCTTCAAATATCGCCCCAGATGCGTTGTCACGAATCCAAAATGACAGAACTCCTTGCACTGAAGTTACCAGAGACTTATGTTTGATCAACATATATTCCGATAATTTGGACAAATAGTATATTTCCATGAGGTAATGAATTTTGAATAATTTCGAAAACTTTCCTCAATGGAAAATAATTGAGAAGGATACATTATTGAAAAAAATCTCAGGATTGCTGATATCGATATGTCCAGCTACTCGATAACATAGATAATCAGGAAAGTAATATTTTATGAGAAACATCGAATCGAAATTTCTGAAGAAGAATCTTCGACTGGGTGGGGAGCATATCGTGAGAGCCAAAGAGCAAAAGGCTTCTGGGACACAGACGAACTAGTAAATCATCTCAATTACCTTGAGTTATTGTTAAAAGTTCATTTCAGTTGCCATATGTTACTACATGTCGACACAGAATGTCGGAACTACACAGAAGGGAAAGTAAAGTCGACACCTAAGCGGTTGAATGTTTTGATGAATAATTTAAAGAGACATTCCATAATTTTCTACAAGTTATCAAATCATAATTAATAAATGATATATCCTTACCTTCTAGGTGAGGTAGACAACACAACTAAATTTTACAAGTGACAGTGTGCCTTTTCATCGCTTCTGTATAGTTCTGAATTCTGTGGTGTAGATAACACTGCAGCAACAACCTATGTGATTGGGATGGTTCAAGTGAAATATAAACATTCATATGACGTAACCAGAAAGACATGAGAGTGGTATCAGAACAAAAAAATAGTAATTCATGTCTCCGATATAAATTCGGAAAAACTTGTGAAGCAGATGAACTGAGGATCGAAAACTTGTGGAAAAGCACAGCCTTGATCACGACTCGTTCACGGAACTATACCAAAAAAATTGGGATCCTAGACATTCATTCATTCGCTACCTACCTGAATGCGACATGCAAGAAATTCATTTCCGATCACCCCGTATCATACAGCATAGGACTTGAAGCTTTTACATTTGTTCAGAAGGATTTCATAACAATTTCATTTCCACCTTTCTAACTTATAACAAAAATTCTCAGAAATATCGAAAACATTAATGCAGAAGGCATGGTGGTGTTTCCAATACTGAAATCACAACCATGGTTCCCTTAACCAGAAGCCATGATTCTATCGGATACTATTACACTTGAGAAAGATGAAGATCATCCGGATTGAAATCCCGACCTAGAGACGATCTGCAACTTACGAAGTATAATGACTCACACGATGACCAGACACGCCAGGAAAGTTCAACTTGCGCGTCATAGCTCAAGAACGCAATCTATTCAGAAGTGACATCTCTTATATTTGGATTGAACTTCCCTAAAGCAGAGTTGATGTAGAACGTAATTTTCAAAATTCGTCCGAATAAAAAAAGGATGCAACTGAAAAATGGACAATTATATGAACTATGCCTAACCCTTTCCAGTCTACTGATGCCTATGGCATCATCATATTTCTATCTATATATAAGTTTGTGAGTATTTAGTGGTTGAAAAATTCTCCGGTAATACTCGTTCAATGGCGACATACATACCCTTTTGATATTTTATTTTGTGAATAACGTCAAAATCAGATCAATTTTTTTTTATACGAGAAGGGGAATCAAGTTGTTTCGCAAATGATTGTGATTTGTGTATATTCTACTGGAAGAAAGCTATTGGAAACTGAGTACGAAGAGCATTATTTTCGAAACTTGATTGAAAATTGCTTCAAAAATACATTGATGCTAATTGGCGTCTTCGGGCATAACTGATGTAACAAAGAAAAATAAAGAACAACTATATTTTGTCATTCTTTTATCGGGCAGCACCTAGTTTCAAAGCAAATTTAGGACCATCCTATGTATTTTATGCTGCTGATTACGAATCAGAAGTCAAAACTTGGCGCTCTCCCTTCGTTTCCGACGTTATGGCCGTCTGAGGTCCGAAAAAAAGGCATATTTCGCCTTCTTTTTTGCGCCAGAAAAATTACCAGAAGCATACGTTTTCATTCCACTTTTCCACATTCAACTTTTTACCGTTTGTCAATATGAAGAGAAATAATTTCTTATGTGATTTTGAGGTTATATCGCGATGCGAACTAACGTTACCTCAAAATTGTACACATCAACCAAAACGAAATAAATAATATGAACCACCGATGCATTGATCCGATTTCCTACGGATGGGTCTAGAACTGAACTCGGTTTTCAATTTCATTTATGTAACAATCCCAACTCACGTACATGCGTTATGCCCAATGATGCCGTATGGCATCATCAGGAATCATCTCAACAAAAATTATTTAAAATATTCTCAGGGGTAATATAATAAGTGGTATGATTATTACCGATAATTTTTTGGAATATTAATGAATTGCAATACCAAAGCTGAAAATACAACAAGTCCGCAGGACGAGTTGTATTTTCTTGCATTGAGATTGCCAATGAATTGATATTCCAAAAAATTATAGGTTATTAATCATACCACGAATTATATTTAGGACGACAATATAACCCCTGTTTGAGCAAAAATTGTTGAATTGCCTGGTAATTGATTCTTTATTTCTGGCCGTATTTATGGGAATACTCTTTTCCACTGCTTCATCTATGATACCAATCGCCATTTGTCCCCAACGATCGCTCATATTGATTAAGAAATATAATTAATCAAAACACATAGATTTGACGTTTATAATTTAAATCATTATTTTCACTTGACAGCTAGTAAAACAAAAACTAAGCAGGTTTATCACCGTGAAAATACAGCGACAAGCTATATTTTCACTGTAATTCGGATTCTATTGGCTGAGTTTCGAAATTTGAAATAGACTGATTGGTTGTTGAGCAAGGAGATATATTGTCTCCATAATATTCAGAAGCATAAATTGATGGCAAAAATCAAAAAATATGTTCTTTCAAAAATAATAAGCATGTCGTTTGATCCTCAATTATCCTTCGATGAAATAAAAAATTAAATGTTTGCCAAAATGTATTCAGTCACACGATTAGGCTACATTGCATTGGTCTGTTTGAAAATGAACGAAAAATAAATAGATTATATTCATAGATGTTTCAGCTCTCTTCAATAAATACAACTTCTCTCTGATCAAGCTGGCTACAGATAAAATTGATGTGTTTTGCCCCGTTACATCTTGCAACTTGCAGTAGTGGATGGCTTGATGATATACTCCATTCGTTATCGTTTTCTATTACTTTCACCGTATAGTATAGATCCCCATTTTCATCACATAACCTCATCCGATGTGAATCCTTTTGCATAGAAGATGAATAAACTAAATCTGCATCGTCTTTGTCCTTGTAGGCACATACGGCCCCAAATTCGGGGCATCCTCTTCTATTTTCCGGATTCATAATGGAAATCAGATTATAAAAACGATAATTTTTCAGTATATCTTTGTAATAGCAACATCCAGTCCACAACAGTTTTTAAACTGGATCAACAATAATGGTCATCATGAATACTACGTCATACGCAAAGAATGTGTGAGTGAAATGTGTCTTAGGTAGGATTCTCTGTTGTATTTCTTCCACTTTAAAAAGACTAGATAATACATGCCGTGATTCCTCTGAGTGATTTTTTTCATAATGATCGGCCATTTCTTGCCCAGTAACTGGTGTTTGATCCAGAGGATGCGAACTGTTTGCTACTCGAACGGTACACATTGGGTTTTTACATAAGAATCAGGCAATCTGAACATTCTAATTCAAGTAAAACTTCTGCTATCTACGTGTGAAATTATCGTGCAAAATTTTTTTTTTTTGGCCTTCGAGTATTACAGTTATAATAACGGTTCAAAAAATTTTTGCCCTTCGAAATTATCATAGCCCATTGAGTATGGCAATCAAAACACATCGCCCGAGTCCTCCTATCTAGTACCTTATTATATCTCTCGGTTGGGTTACCCTGAGGGACATAGACAGACTTATGGCGTTGTCGAATATACCTTTCCTCCAACGATTTCAAATACAGACTACGATACTTAAAAAGGACGGAAAATTTTGGATTGCTTCCACGCGACTCTGGTCCGTTTTTATTCCTTGTGACGTTATTACATATTCCAAAAATTGTATCTCATCGACACAAAACTACACTTCTGCAATACTTGCTGTACGAAATTTTTCAAAAATCATTTACAGATGATGAGATTCCTGAAATGAATCAATAGATCGTCAACATATGGAATAACAACGTCGTTCACTAGGCCCAAAATAATTTGTGAACCCCTTGTAAAAATCGTCACTGATGTACTTAGACCAAAAAGTAACACCCTGAAGATATATGTATCTTCTTTATAATGAAATCCCGTGAATTTTTGATGATCTGCTTTAATACGAATCTACCAATAACTTGCAGTTAAATCGAAAAATCTAAGACATTCGCCTTCAGTAAAATCGTATTGTGATTCCCCGGGGTTGGGTTGACCATAGTTTTTAAATATTAGATTAGATTATCGGGGAGCTGGCCCATGGCCTGATTCACTGCGACCTTTTCAGATCTATTGTGATGCTCCTTTGGTTGTTAGAGCTCGCTGTCTCCCTTGATCTCTTTGATGAGACTCCATAGCCTTGACACTGACCCCTTCATATAGCTAGCAGCCTCTGGTTTCTCCTGCCCACATATTGCGTGTCTCAGCCTTGTCTTCGCTTTTTATTTCATGAGATGGAGACAAGGCTATCTGTTGAAGTGGTATAGCAATGGACTGAGGCACTCCTGCTTGTATTTGCTGGAGATGTGTGGGACTATAGTGTAGCCGCTGAAAAGATAGAATGATCACGTGAACGGCACGCACTCTTTGAATGTTCCTCTCCCCAATGTTACAAGTCCGATTTACACCACTCAACAAAAACGTCGCATTTCCCTGTTTCCCATAAACTCTTGGGATGCTTTTTTATAAGTGTTCATAATTACACCTTTTTCCTCTACAGTTAAATGTCTTTTTTTTTAACTTTTTCTTGGAGGTGAAAGAGTGTTTCCATCCATATTATTTAATTAAAGTAACACACATAAATACAAAGCACAAATGAGTACAGTACGGTGTAAACAGTTATTCATTTATTTCAGTTTAGAAGACGTGGCTACGCCGCACAGGCTATGTATAGATGCAGGCATTCACTGTTCACGCGTCCTTGAATTCTATCTTTTGAACGGCCCGACTATAGCTGTCACTTGGGAAATAGCTGTAGGTTGAGGTTGTGAATTTTGGATTCGGCTAATGATGGTAACGTGTGGAGCCATTTGTTGCAACTGTTGTAACTCCTGCATATTCATTACAGTTACAGTGAGGTTAGACGGCAACGAAATACTGTTTTGTATCTGTTGAACTCGAGCGTTTGCCTGTGCCTACATTTAGACTATGATTGGTCGATCACCTTGCGTTTGTATCATTATCGGTTTGGACTCATTCATCGCATTCATTAGCATCATTTTGTTGCCGACCATATGGTGTTGCATATTCGGATATGGCTTGATCTGGGTTTAATGGCAGCATCTGCCTTTGGGGCCGGTGACGTTCTCACTTGCGCGGCTTTAGTTCGGATTTTCGGTTCTGGTTTACACCCGTAGATGCTGGGGTTCAAGCGCTTTTAGTCTGACTTGACACTGAACTGGCTTGTCGAATGTTGCCCGCATTGTAAGGTAGTATATTCGAGTGTCTCGTTGTTTGTTGTTTGGGTTGAATCTCATTGGCAGGCCTTAGTTATTTGCTGAACCGTTCCTTGGGATTTTGTGTCAATTGCATAGTTTGGGTGGTATTCCATTCGTCGTCTAGACTTGTTGCAAGCCGTTGGCAGCGAATTGCCAAAGAGTAAATTGCATGAGTTGTCCGTTTGGTTGTATTGGACTGATTGATAACTTTTGTGATCGGCTGTGAACCGATCATCGCTTGATCATTTTCAATATACGAAATATCGTTTATTTCGTAATACAACAAACCCAATTGAACAGTGATCAAAATATATCAATGGAAATTGTTATATTTAATCGCTGAATCTTGGTGGTGATTTGACTTGTCACCTTGCCTGCTTCAGTAGCTGTGTCCGACTGACTTCATTTTTCCTTGTCCGTCAGTATCTTCTTCCACTTCATCCTAATTTTGTCTTCCACTTCGAATTCGAATGAGTATTTCTTTTCTTATAAGATTTGTCCAAGGTCTGTCACTGAAAGAAATGTCATGAGCCTCCCATTTCCATAAAAATGCCGTTGCTAGTTGAGAAGAGACGTATGAGATTGTATCATTGCTACCGTTATATGTTGTTGATTCCATAATTGGACTAACTGTTCGCAGTATTTTGTCAGGAAGACATTCCTCAAAATTTCTCTTAAAGAAAAAGTAATATATTTTCCATTCACAGGGCGTAAATATTGGAAAGGGACACACCCTCAACGAATACATATAATACATCTTATGAAGCTTCTTTTCTTTTAATTTTTCAAAAGCGGTGCATCCACTCAAGCCGTATCTACGCAGCTTCTCCAAGGCATAATTTCGACCTTGACCTTTCGGGGATTGGCATTTGGAACAGCATTCTAAATCTTTGAAACAATCTCCACAAAAATTATGACCCTCTCGGCAAGACATTCCTCAAAATATTTCTTCAAGTGAAAGTGATCTCCTTTCCATTCACAGGGCGGAGATATTGGAAAAAGGACACACACTTAACGAATACATATAATACATCTCATGAAGCTTTTTTCTTAATTTTTCCAAAGCGTGCATCCACTTGAAGCGTATCTACAAGGCAATCTGATTAGTTTACGCAGCTTCTCCAAGGCATAATTTCGACCTTGACATTCTGAATTTTTGAAACAATCTTCACAAAAATTATGGCCCTCTCGGCAAGACATTCCTCAAATTATTTCTTTAAATGAAAGTGATTTCCTTTCCATTCACAGGGCGGAGATATTGGAAAAGGACACACCCTCGACGAAGTCATACAGTACATCTCATGAAGCTTTTTTCTTTTAATTTTTCCAAAGTCGTGCATCCACTTGAAGCGTATCTACAAGGCAGTCTGATTAGTTAACGCAGCTTCTCCAAGGCATAATTTCGACCTTGACCTTTCGGGGATTGGTATTTGGAACAGCATTCTGAATCTTTGAAACAATCTTCACAAAAATTATGACCCTCTCGGCAAGACATTCCTCAAAATTTTTTTCAAAGTGGAAGTGATTTCCTTTCCATTCACAGGGCGGAGATATTGGAAAAGGACACACCATTAATGAATACATATAATGCATCTCGTGAAGCTTCTTTTCTTTTAATTCTTCTGAATCCGTGCATCTACTCGAGCCGTATCTATCTAGAAGATAATCTGATTAGTCTATGCAGCTTCAACGAGGCATAATTTTGACCTTGACCTTTGTGTTCTTGTTGTGCATTCATGTTTCCCATTTGTGAAATATATACTATCAATCCACAACCATTTTGCCCATGTTCACATTTACGTCTGAATATCTGACTTAGTTCCTCAATAGACATGTCTCTAGTAACTGATGTTTGACCCAGAGGATGCGAACTGATTGCTTTTCAAACTGTACAAATTGAACAGTATTGATATCCATAATGGGACGAGCAATTTGATTAGTCCACGCAGCTCCTCCGAGGCATAATTTCGACCCTGACCTTTCGGGGATTGGCATTTGGAACAGCATTCTAAATCTTTGAAACAATCCTCACAAAAATTATGACCCTCTCGGCAATTATTGATATTCGTTGTCATAGTTAACTGACATTTAGTACATAGGAGTACATCTCTTAATTTCGATTCCAACAATTTGTCCAACACCGATATCTTCGTATCAGAAATGAAACAATCATCAATTTCTGGTCAAACAATTTCCGATCAGAGAAATCCATAGAAATGAATATTATTTTCTCATATATGTATATTTCAATACAGAAAACTCCAAGAAATATCTTGAAACTTCTCAGTAATGCGAATTCCTATGCATTTTTTGTTCAAGAATAAAACTAGGTTTTGAAAGCCAATGAATGCTTTTTCTGTTGAACGGATTATTCGTATCACGAAGGAACAAGAGAGTTCTGGAATGAATCAATTTTTCAGAAGAGATTTTCTTTAGTCATATCTTTCACTGCCAACTTCACTGCAACTTCAGGTAAAGTCTTGCGGCAATCACGTCCCAATGGTACCTTTGGCTGTTGATTTCTAGGCGTGATTTGAGATGGCGTTGGCGATGTTGCCACGCATTTTCTGGTAAATCGGAGAAGTTTCTCACATCTTCTGTGCTTGTTTCCCAGCCAGGCATAACGAGATACTCAACCTCTACTTCTGCTAAATCTGAAGCAGTCGAAGGAAAATAGTCGATTTCTTCCCCATGAGCATATATCCAATCGCCAACTTCAGTTCTGGCAACTCATCTAGAATATCCAGCTTGGAGAAGAACAGAGTGCAGTATATCCGTTGATAATGTTGTTGTACTGAAACAGGACAATATCTAACCACCCACAACGCCCCTTCCTCTAGTTTGCACGAAATCGCCGATGCTATCTGTTAATTCAGTGGGGAAAGGTCCATCTCCCACTCTTGCTATGCCATTGCCCATCTCTTCTACCAGCCAGGTACAAATCAGAATTCTAATCACCTTATGACAAACAAATCATTGCATGAGGTAGAAAAAGAATGGGAATATCCATCTAACTTGAGAAGGGCCTCTGTAGTATTCACATCGGAATTGATGTTTGACATAGTTTCCAAAGAATTTATGGACATACTTCGTGAACCGTGCAAGATGAATTTCAACCATTTCAGTAAACTTCATCCCCAAAATCAAATTATTTTGTTTCTGGGTAGAAATATACCTTGCAGTTGGTTTACTTCAGTGATGATGGGCTTCACGGTATAATTCATTTGTTTTCGTTGATATCTCCTACATACACCGTATAGTGTAGATCCCTATTTTTATCACACAACTTCATCCAATGTGAATTATCCTTTGCATGAAAGATGGATAAACTAAACCAGCATTGTCTGTCTCTGTGTTGTCAAATTCTGGGCCTCTACTTCCATTTCCTGATTTTATAATGGAAATCAGCTAATAAAAATGAAATGATGAGAATAGTTTGAATTTATCTTGTTGTTGCAGCTGATATGTCAACGAGTTCCCAAGTGGAGTAGTCTCCAAGGGCAGTCATCTCTTCTTTAATGGCTTCCAACCTTTTGCCCTTGTTTTCACCGGTGTTCGCTTCATGGCGAGTGAGCTGACATCATCAGTTGAAAGGTTATAGTCGTGGAGCAGTTGGAGAGAGAAAAACAAAAAAACAAATGAATTGATTGCCGGTCGGATGTCCCGGGGGAACAATTTAGATGCCCTTCGGGATGGTGGCTCAAACTACGTCTCCCTCCTTTGTTTGGAGACGTAGGCGACACCGTCGTTTATTGGAACGGCCGGTGGTCTTAAAGACGCCATCACCTGCCGCATGGTGGGCGACCATTCCGCTGGGGAGGAATATTGGCGGTATTCCTTCGCAGCCCAGTTGGAAACTGCGGAGCTCATCAGGTCCGCCATGGAGTGAGAGCATAAAACTCCAACGGTTGGATGTTCCCCCACTAACGCTTCTCCCATGATGAGTTGGACTGATGGGGGAAGTTTCCCAAAGTTCCGTTCCAGGTGACGCACTTCAAAGGCCGTTACAAACGACTCCCAGGATGTCGGGTGCTCGGCAGAAGTTCCTGGAGTAGGTGGCTGCGGCGGAGTCGGGACCTGTGGTTGAGTCGACGCCTGTGGCGAAGTCGGTGCCAGTGAAGGTTTCGGTAATGGAGTTTGAAGGGGGTAGGATTCAGAGAGTGAGAGAGGCGGTTCGAGGGAAGGCGGGATATTATCGGTCGGAAAAAGGGAAGGAGAGAGATAGAGCGACGGGGACAGGATAGGAAGATCCTCTATCTCTAAGTTCTCCAACATCATGACGGAGGGGGGAACAGAGTGGTGAGGTCGATGGTAGGAATAAATGGAGGAGGGGTGCGGAGCCCTAGGGAACGGTAGGAGGTTTCCTCCACCGGGGAAGCTGGGCGTTTACTCATGACTGTGTATTTTTATCACACACCCCCATCCAATGTGAATAATCCTTTTGCATGAGAGATAGATGAACTGAATCTGCATTGTCCTTTTCCTCGTAGTCAAATTCGGGGCCCCTACTTCTACTTCCTGGTTTTATAATGGAAATAAGGTAATGATAATGAACTGATTAAGGAAAGAAAATATTTTTAGAATATACTCAGAGATGTTGCAGCTCTCATCTATAAATAAAACTTATCTCTGGTCAAGTTGACCACAAAATTAAACTGATAGCTGTTTCACCCATTTACGGAGTTCGGTCGCAACTGAAATATACCTTGCAGTTGGTTTACTTCAGTGATGGTGGGCTTCACGGTATAATTCATTTGTTTTCGTTGATATCTCCTACATTCACCGTATAGTGTAGATCACTATTTTTATCACAAAACTTCATCCAATGTGAATTATCATTTTGCATGAAAGATGGATAAACTAAATCAGCATTGTCTGTCTCCTTGTTGTCAAATCCTGGACCTCTACTTCCATTTCCTGGTTTATGATGAAATGATGAGAATAGTTTGAATTCATGCTGTTGTTGCAGCTGATATGTCAACGAGTTCCCAAGTGGAGTAGTCTTCAAGGGCAGTCATCTCTTCTTTAATGGCTTCCAACCTTTTGCCCTTGTTTTCGCCGGTGTTCGCTTCACGGCGAGTAAGCTGACATCATCAGTTGAAAGGTTATAGACATGGAGCATTTCAGGTAAAGTCTTCATGCGGCAATCACGTCCCAATGGTTCCTTTGGCTGTTGATTTCTAGGCGTGATTTGAGATGGCGTTGGTGATGTTGCCACGCATTTTCTGGTAAATCGAACAAGTTTCTCACATCTTCTGTGCTTGTTTCCCAGCCAGGCATAACCAGATACTCAACTTCTACTTCTGCTAAATCTGAAGCAGTCGAAGGAAAATAGTCGATTTTCTTCCCCCTGAGCGTATATCCAATCGCCAACTTCAGTTCTGGCAACTCATCTAGGAAATCCAGCTTAGTTAAACACAGTGCAGTATATCCGTTGATCATGTTGATGTACTGAAGCAGGACCATATATAACCACCCACAACGCCTCTTCCTCCTGGTAGTGTCACCAAATTCTCCTTATGTAGTTTGCACGAAATCGCCGATGCTATCTGTTAATTCAGTGGGGAAAGGTCCATCTCCCCCTCTTGCTATGTAACTTTCACTACACCAATAACATCCGCTATACTGTGAGGAGAAATGCCTGAACCAGTGCACACTCCACCCACACTGCAATTCAAAAATGTCACATAGGGATACGTCACTTCTATTTCCTGGTTTCAGAACGGAAACCAGGTTATAAAAACGATATAATGAAGGGAAGACTACATTTTTATATTTTATGGGACTAGCTTTTTGCAGGATTCTGTCAGGATGGCATTCCTCAAAATAATTTCCTATTTCCCATCAATTCACAGGGAAAACATATAATACATCTCATGAAGCTTCTTTTCTTTACATTTTTCTGAAACCGTGCATCCACTCGAGCCGTATCTACAAGGCAATCTGATAAGTCTACGCAGCTTCTCCAAGCCCTAATTTCGATTTGAAACAACTTTCTACATTAAAAAAAAAATCTTGAAAATTATGACCCTCTCGGCAAGACATTCCTCAAAATGTTTCTTTAAGTGAAAATGATTCCTTTTCCATTTACAGAGCGGAGATATTTGAAAAGGACACACCTTCAACGAATACATATAATACATCTCATGAAGCTTCTTTTCATTTATTTTTTCTGAAGCCGTGCGTCCAATCGAGCCGTATCTACAAGGCAATCTGATTAGTCTACGCAGCTTCTCCAAGGCATATTTTCGACCATGACCTTTCGGGGATTGTCATTTGGAACAGCTTTCTAAATTTTTGAAAAAACTATCACGACAATTATATCCCTCTAGGCAATTATTGTACATAGAAGTTGGTCTCTCAATATCCATTCCACCAATTTGTTCAACACCGACATCTTCGTATCTGAAATGAAAAAATCATCAATTTCTGGTCATACAATTTCCGGTCAGAGGAATCCATAGAAATGAATATTATTTTCTTGTAAAGATATTTCTATGAAGAAAACTCCAAGACATATCTTGAAACTTTTCAGTAATGCGAACTCCGATGCATTTTTTGTTCAAGAATAAAACTAGGTTCTGAAAGCCAAGAAGGCTTTTTCTGTTGACTGGATTATTCGTATCACGAAGGAACAAGAGAGTTCTGGAATGAATCAATTCATCAGGAGAGATGGAAAAAAATGGAAGAAATTTAATAGAAATATCGTGAAGTACATATGTTTTAATACATAGTTGATAAGATGAAAAATCCTAATTTGGACACTCACATCAGAGGTAAGTTGCAAGTTACCATATCAAGACAAATATAGAAAAGTACAAAAAAAGGTTTTTGTTGAATTTCCATATTATTTGAAATGTAAACGGTAGAGGTAGACAACACTTATGTTGTTTATTGTATCCCATGCACTCAGTGTGAAAAAAAGTACATTGGACAAACCAAGAGGAAGTTGAAAGATAGAATCTGTTCCCATAAAAGCGATATTAGTAATCTCAAAAAAACTTGCTCATTAGCACAACATTCAATCAATTTTGATCATTTGCCCGATTATGATAATGTGACGATATTTGAACATGAATCCAATCTTAAGAAAAGAACTTTTCTTGAAATGACACAAATTTTCAAAGAACCAAATTCCATAAATTCCAGGAAAGATATTGATAGTCTCAGCATCATCTTCTCATATTTACTAAGTCGTCCCCTACTGGGTAGTAATAATAACAACTTTACACTTGGTACCCCTGGATAGTTGGTGATTTCACTTTCAGTTTCATTGTGTGTTGGCAACAATGTCACAGGAAACTGTAATCATTGGTCACTTGTCGACTTCATTCCCTTCTTATTCACATCATTTCCTTTGAAATTACAAATATGGTTTCCAATTCCCGTTTAGAAGAAATAACTTCTCCCATATTTTCATTCTTATACGTGTTTGATTCCTCATATCTTTTAATTAAAGTTTTATATTATATTCGTACCATTCAGTCGATGTGTTGTGATATGTTGTCCTTCATGCTTTTATTAAAAAATGATTATTAACCTCACATTCGTAAGTAAGCACATGTTAAAAATTTTCTATACTTACAATTTTCTCAAATTCATTGTAGAGTTCCTGATGAAGAGCCAATAAAGACTCGAAAGCTTGAACAGAATAAAGAGTTCACTTTGTTCCAATTTCCTTGTTGACTGCACACCCGAATATCAAAAGGATTCTTCTTTAACTTAGACAGTCGTCTACCATATATATATATATTTATATATATATTTGAGGACTACCATCACGATTGATAAAAGTACTCACCAGAAGTGTATTACAAGAGGTTGTCAACATATTGATATAGTTTCACACCCACAACTGAACCTTGATCACCCAAGTTGATCGATACGAACAGGTCGAAAGTATAGACGAAATTGAGAAGGATGTCTTCCACCTGAAGTTATATTGCCGATCTTTTCTACCAGCCAGGTACAAATGGGTATTCTTATTACCTTATAATAAATAAATCATTGCAAGGGTATATTTTCCGGCAATAAGGCAGTTTCAATTGAGTGAGAACAATTCATAATCATACTTGGGTCGGTCACAAGGACATTGAGGTAGAAAAAGATTGGGAATATCCATGTAACTCGAGAAGGGCCTCTGTAGAATTAATCTTTGACATAATTTCCAAAGAACTTATGTACATACTTCGTGATGAGTGCAAGATGAATGAATAAATAACAAACAATTGAATTGCCTACCGGTTCTATCAAGAGACTTTTTTCTGATCCCAACAGATAATGTTACGTTTTCCACCTATTTTCCAAAGAATCAATTGTTTATCATATCATTTATTGATGTCCATAAATTCGATAGGCTCAAATCACTAGCATTTTCAAATATAAATCTACAAAATTGAAATTCGAAAAAAATCAAGAATGATTTGAACAAGTTTAGATGTTGTGAGTTATGCAGATGATTCTAATATGATTATTCCATTTAACCGGCATCTCAGGCTGGAAAGCTTTATAGAAAATAATGTAGCCATAGCATCTACCTACTTCAATAAAAACGAAATGTTCCTGAACACTACTAGAACAAATAGTATAATTTCAACGAAAAGTTATAGAATTATGAAAACTCTGGAATACTTTAGGTTAAATTTTATTTTTTAGCGAATACAAAAATGCTTTGGGTATATATTGACGACAAATTAAATTTTGATATCGCTAAGAAACTTGCAACTCAGTGTTATGCCATCAGACATCTGAATCAACACCTGAATATTCATGGTTTAGAATCTGCATACTTTAGCACTGTATATCCCTTTCTCAAGTACGGAATAATGGTATGGGGTGGTAGTGCACGCGTGAGCCAAAAAGGGAGAAAGAATCCATCTAAAACAGCTACTTCCTGTATGGCAACGACGGACACTGGGTTATAGGACATAGGAGTAGCTTTTTGATTCAAATTTCATATGCTTGGTATACAAATTGAGCAAGAAAAAGTGATTTCTATGTAACCCAGAGCCCGTCGTTGTCATAAAGGCAGGGAAGTTAGTTTTTTAAATGGACTCTCCATTCTTCTTTATGAACGTATCAAACGTCTTTGAATGATATACACGTACCTATCAATAGAGAGTGTTTTTAATTTTTTTCATTTCACTTCTTTGATAGAAGTTTTGATTTCTATTTTAAAAATCGTAGATGAAGAAAGCCAAGAAATAATTGATCGAATAATTCCATGTTGTGCATAACCAACTTCACACCAGTTTTCACTATATTTTCACTATATCACTATTTCACTTCATTCTTATATCTGACGAACATGAATAGGTTTGGCACGAATTATTCCCAAGCAAACAATTACTTAAACGTCATTCACATGAACCACTTATAAAAACGCATAGATAACGATTCTTTCAGAATGTGACTCTAGACAAACTGTCGTAAAGTGTGGAAAGGAAACAATATCCATTTTTTTTAGTGTAGACGTGAAGTGTCATGCTGTAGTGCATAAACATTATAAGGATATTTTTACACCTCAAGAAATTTTTACAAATATGTTTGATTTCTAAGAATTATATTTCCATCCAAAGTTCCAAGGAATTCCAGATCTGAAAATTATCGAATGGGGATTTCGAAAATATTGATTGAAAAGGCAATTAATGAACTTCGACTTATCGTAATCTAAGATGCTTGTCTACCTGCTAGCAATATTCATAAAGACTTACCTACCTATATCAAATTTTCAATATCATGCAGTATACGTTAGCGACTCTAGGTGCTCCTCTGAAAATCGATATGCTTGACTCAGTAAACGTTTTTGTTTTAAATCTTCTCTCTGTATTCCCCAATTGCAAATAAATAGAAAATTAATGTAAATACAGTACCGATATTACAGTTTCACATGAATTTCAAAAATGAAGTCTTCAATTGGGACCAATAAATACCGAACCTACATCTGTGGGAACAAATAAGAAGTAGAGACAGTAGAGTGGAATAAACATTCACATTTTCCACATTTCAGGTTGCTTTCATATTCAAGAATGAGATGGGTAGTATATCTTTTCGAGGACATCAAAATCGCTGTCGCAATATCAGAGATTTTGAAGATACTTTCGTTACACACGATAATTGACAATTATCTTCCGAGTCCTACTGTCCAGGCGTAATATGAATACATAAAAACCAGTTACAATTTGAGCGAATAGCATCCTTTCAATTTCGCGCATATATAATTCCGTTCCACTATTTTTTCAAAAGTTTCACAGATATTCGATTTATTCCATACCATCTTTAAAAAAACGTAGCTTGAATGATACATGGCTTAAATAAGGCATATATAAACGTAAAAAAATGTTTACGACATACATATCAGACTCATCGCTCAGGAAGCTTTTACTTGCTCTTTGTTCCTATACGGTAATTCAACCTAGAAGCTTTGACGGTGCTTTTTCCATATCGTCCATTTTTTGTGACATCATAAATCAGTCTCGCCCCGAACTTCCTGCGAGAAGTTAACGTATGGTAGAAGCATCCGTGATTTTCGGAAAATCTCCAGGGAATGGCAAAGCTCCCGTACTCTCCAAAACAAATTGTACTCGCCTTTCTTGGATATGATTTATGGAATAGATAGGCTACTGTGTAGGACAACAGCGATGCAACTGGGGATATTTCATAACAGTATTTTATAGTGGCAACTCAACACTGCCGCTTATCTAACGCCGCTGACAAAAGGATTTGCTTTGTTTGCTAATGAAGGTTTTTGCCATATGGCGATAGTGTCCTCTGTTTTACGTTGGGGACGATGTGTTATCACACGGCTGTATATTCATGCAGACATGTAGAGCTCAATGAAAAAGCGTGTAAATTTTTTCAAATGTAAAAAATAATCCTTTGGAAATACTCGAGCGCTTTGTCTGTCAGATAACCAATAGATATTAATCTGATGATAAACTACTGGGGGATGGACGTGAAAACAAAAACAAGTGTGTCAGATACTGAGTGGGAATGTGAAATGAACTCGAAAAAGTTATCCATTTGAATGACTGAAGTTTTGGACGTGAACAAAACTCACCGCACAAGAGTTAGTCCAGGTGGCCTGTTCGAAGATATAAGAACATCGAAGAAACGTGGTAATTTAGACTATTTCATTTATACACCGCTTCTAGGATACGTCGAAGGAGATCCTAAGAAGTTTCTGAACAGATTGAGAAGGCTGATGGGAAAGCAACATAATGAAATAAAAAGGAAATTTATGAACTACCCAATGATTTTTATTGCAGGTATAACCGTTGGTGGATAAGAGACAAATTTTATATCCTTTTCTCTGCACAATATAAAATAGTACTTCAAGTGCGAAGTGTTAGTACAACTTTATTGAATAGGAGTTAATTCATGATCTGATCTATTTTTTTCCTTAAACTTTGGTGACCCTTATATATATATATATATATATATATATATATATATGTATATATGTATATATATATATATATATATATATATATAAGGGTCACCAAAGTTTAAGGAAAAAAATAGATCAGATCATGAATTAACTCCTATTCAATAAAGTTGTACTAACACTTCGCACTTGAAGTACTATTTTATATTGTGCAGAATATATAGTATATATATATATATATATATATATATATATATATATATATATATATATATATATATATATATATATATATATATATATATATATATATATATATATATATATATATATATATATATATATAGCTCTTATTATTTTTTGTTAGTCAAGTTTGAGTTATACGAGAAGTTCCTGACTAATGGGAGTGTTCTATCCACAGAAAACTGTTTTTCCATAGACGCAGCAACTAGAAATAAAAATCTGCTCTTCTACACTTGTACAGATTCCAATATCCATCCCTACGAATGTCTTTTCCACATGGTCGAATAACCATCCTATATCTCTATAAACAATAGCTGTACTATAACCCCGTTGTTGAAGATCTCCAGGATTTAGTATAAGTCAAAATTTGAGTCTGGTCATCCTGTAGATAGTGTTTTTACGGTGAATCACAACTGCACAGGGGTTGAGATTTTTGTTCTACGGAGGCGACAGATGATATAATAAAGTATATACTGTGGCGGGTCTAATTGTTTGTATGGCATCGAATATTTGAATATAATTATTTTATCTGCTTCATATAATATCGAATGCTTGAACAAGTTATTCCTTTACAGAATTCAAATGCAGATCTCCAACTTTCTCCGAGGACTCAGGAAAACCATCTAGTCATATGATGGGACCACAACAAAGACATTTCCATACAACAGTTCAACTCAAAAGAAAAACCGGGGAATCTTTAGGGGTCATCCTTACGTCGGGTGAGTCTATAGAAATATTTTTCACATACCTGATTAATCGGTAGAAACAAATATCTTTCCAATGGTTTCTCTGGTTGAAAAATAAAATAGTGTTCTTAACAGAACGCAATTACGAAAAAATCAAACTAGAATCAATTGCTCTGAGCGCTGGAAATATTTTGGAAAACAAAACAAACCTTTCATATTTTACATTTTTGGTGACATGGAGTATCTTCAATTCGGAAATGAAAAAAATATTCAGACACTGTGATTCAATGAAATCAGTGAGGCAAAAAAATATATTCCAAAGAATAACTTCACAAGAAACGACTCATTCTTGAAATTATCTAAAAAATAAATTTCAGTTTTTTCTATTTTCCCTGAAGATACCAACTTGAGTGTCAGAATGATCATCTACTTCAAGCTTTTCATATTTAAATCATTATATCAATCAAAATACAAGTGCCTTCCTGAGAAATGTGTTATAAACCGAGGCACATGTTTCTATAAGAACCTTTGGAACCATTACACAAAACTGTATGTTTTACTATGAACTATAGTCATCGAGTTGTTGGTGCGAACCACCTTCCAATAAAGATAGGTCTCATCATTGGAAAATCAAATCAGGCACTTGTATCACCAAAAGAAAAGGCAGGAAATTCTTTTGTGAAAAACCCTGCGCTATAACAACTTGTCGTATATAATTCAACACCCTGCGTGGTATGAGCCAGGGGAGCAATTAATTTCTGACAGGTGTAAGCCAAGGAATGTACTGTGTAGGTATTCGATTCTGGGCCCAAAGAATTGTTCAAAAAATAATTTCATATTTTACATTTTTGGTGACATGGTCAATTCAAAAATATATTCCAAAAAATATCTTCAAAAGAAACTACTCATTCTTGAAATTATTAAAAAAATAAATGAAGAGGAAACAGTTGATTCCTCACAGGTGTCAGCCAATGAATCTACTATGTAGGTATTCGGAGATGTCATGCACGCTCACCGAGTATGTCGAAATCTTTCACTTGTTTTTACGAGGAAGGAGTACACTGTTATGTGAGTGCAGTATTAATATTCAAATAAAAGAAAAAAAAACGATTTTCGAGTTATTGGTCGGAACTGCCTTGGATTTTCGAGAGGCCAATAATCCCGAAACTACTCCGCGAGTGAGTTCGCCCAAATAATTGGAAATCAATTTCAGCACTTTTATTACCCAAAACATACAAAGGAATTTCTTCTCTGAAGAACTCTGTACTGGCACCTGTTGGATATAATTCAACTCCTTTCGTAATTGTGAAGTTCATCATCCAGATACACCTCTATCGGACAATATTTGAACTATTTCATCACGTAAAACAAAAACAAACTTCTGAATGTGAAATTATGATACATTTCTCTAACACATTTACACACTGATTAGTCTACACATTTGTTTTACACAGAACTTTGCCAAAATTCGAAAAACACAAGGTACAATACAAAATACAACGTAAACAATAGTAAACATATGTTTTTGACAGATTACGATCAGCTGATTACGGTCTGTTGCCGACATTTTTGAACATACATCAGCGCCCTCATCGGTAGAAATTCTTCCCAATATCAACTAGGAAAATAGATGTTTTTGACAGATGTCAGCCTATTGGGCAATGAATACTACGTGACAAAAATGCCGGTTGTTGACACACAAACTATAATTATTTGCCATACGGGTATCATTGTTTTTCTCAAGTAGAGGGAAAATATTGAATTTCTAACTATTTCCGGAGATTGAGTGATCGAGGTTGGAAAGTAATATTGAAATGGAGCTGTGGTAAAAGTCCTCTATGTCTCGAAGTGGAGAGTGGTAGATTTACGATGCAGAAAAAGTCGTTTCGACAGTTTAACATCATCCTCAGATGTAAGAACGGTTAAACCATCAATCAGTACACATTTCGAACCTATATAGGTTCATCATCATCTAATTTTCATAAACAATTCAACAATAATGAAAGAAAAATATAACACTAGTTAATTCAAAGTATAAAACTACTTATCGATTAAAACTGTTGTTTCTCAGAATTGGGAACAGAGAAAAATTCGACGTTATCTCTGTTATGACGACAACAAACAAGAATGAATGTAAGGGCATTTTTCTTCAGCTGGAGCACAAATAATAATCCACAATTTATTAATTTATTTATTTATTTCAACGGATAACTCCAATTTTATCAAATAGTAATTACAATACATATGTGAACATGGAAAAATGGTTACATAGAATAAAACAAAACATACAAACAAAGACAAGTTATGTACATAGTAAATTACAAAATCTGAAATAATGTCTTCCTGAAGTTTGCACGTGTATGGAAAAATATGTCAACCATATCTTGTATGTCATTATATACTCTTTGTTTAAGGACTGGTTAAAATACTGTTCATTCCATAATTAGTTGTGTGGAATGGAATTCGGAAAACATTTTGGGACCGGGTGACACCCATGGCTTGACGACTTCGACAATTGCGGAACTAGCCAAACGTTACACCCATACTCAAACCCTCAAAAGATGGGATGAAACCAAAGGATGCAGTTTTGCCAGGATCACCCTGGGCGACCCTGAGAAGCTGGATCCAAATAAATATTTGGCGATGACCAGGAAGAACCTACGTTTAACAGTGGGATTTCTGACTGGACACTGTCAACTAAGGAAACACCTCCATATTATGGGGCTAGTGGACACACCTCTATGCAGGATGTGTGAACAGGAAGATGAAACTGTCAGGCATGTCTTATGCGAATGTCTGGAGCTATCGTCGATAAGAGAGTGTGTGTTCGGTGAGTCTTGGCCTACACCTGCCGATATTAAGGACATTTCCCCTGGTGACCTGTTCTCCTTCCTGGATAAGGCAGGATGGACAATGTCCTAGGAGTGCGACTCCTTGGGAGGATGTACAATGGGCCATATTGTGGCCTAAGTGCTGTGGGTCTATACTCACCCTCCCTACTCTACAGATACAGATACAGATGGAATTCGGAACAGAGGAGGATTGCGTGTTATTGATAAAGTATTCAGATTCAGTATCACTACTTTATTCAGATTCAACTGGCTCAGTAATCGTGGACAATCAACACTCCCATTGACTAGTCAAAAGAGAAACATCTGATCCAACATTTTTCTGCGGTCACTAAGACTCTATAGATTGAGATCTGAGGGCAAGTCTGCATTAGTGTGAAACACTGTGTATTGATTCCTACGATATGAATAAATTCTCAAAAATTTATTTTGAACTTTTTCTATGAGATTGTTATGAATGGTTTAACTTGGTGACCATACTATAGATCCATATTCCGAAATTGGCAGAACTAATGTAAAATAAAGTTAACGTTCTAGGAAAAAAGTGGAGGCTGTTTCGAGTAATAAAGCCGAGGGTTTTGAGAGCCGAATTCACTATATTTTCAATATGTAATATAAAATTTAAGGATGAGTCTAGCAATATGCCCAGATCTTTAGCATTCACTTTCTGTACTAAGTTGAGCTCACCAATTGCATATTCACTGTTAACTTGAATATTCCGTCGGGAAAAAGTAATGTAGAAACACTTTTCGACATCAACATACAGCATGTTCAAAGATGTCCAATAAATGAAATTATCTGGATCACTTTGTGAAAGGAGAGTGTCTAACGAGTTGATTTCACGATAAATTTTTAGATCGTCAGCATATAGAAGGAAGTGAGAATGAACAATATAGTTATTTAGGTCGTTTACAAAGATATTGAAAAGTAACGGTCCGCAATGGGACCCTTGGGGGACCCCAGATAGTACAGGAAATGCAGATGAAAGATTATTATTAATGCGTACACATTGGAACCGATCGGTGAGGAAACTCTGTAACCATGTCACTACTGAGATATTCATATTCATATCCAACAGTTTTCGAATCAATACCTTATGACTAACCCTATCAAACGCCTTCGAGAAATCTGTATATATACTATCCACTTGGGACCTTTTCTCGAAGGCGCCTAACAGAAATTCAGTGTATGATACTAAATTGGTCGTTGTAGAACGGCCTGCTTGGAAACCATGTTGTTCTAAAATAATTAAGTTTTTTAGGTTATATGACAAATAAGACGATACCATGTTGTCTAACATTTTGGGTATAGTGGACTGATTACATACCCCTCTGTAATTTTCAATATCTTCCCGGTTACCTGTTTTCGATATTGGGGTGACATAGCTGTTTTCCCAGAAACTTGGGAAAACTCCACTAATTAGGAAAAGATTGAAAATGACCTGGATGGGCCTTGCCAACATACAAACGCACTGTTTCAGAAAGATTTGGGGAATGCCATCTGGACCAAAACATACTTTATTCGGAAGTTTCGATAATGATTCAAACACTTCGGTGACCGAAAATTGAGGGATAAGGAATTCACTGCATGGCTGGACTGAATTTTTAAAATCTCTCAACACAAAATCAGGGTCGTCAGACCTGTAGACAGATGAAAAAAATTCTGCGAAAAGATCAGTCGCTTTAGCTTCTGAAGAAGTTTTTTTACCATTGAATGACATTTGTGAAGGATACTCGCTGGATTTTTTCAGTCTATTTATTTTTTTCCAGAAAGATCTGGGATCCTCATTAATATCATTTTCCACTCGATGAAGATAATTTTGATGACACTGTTCTGACAAAACTTTGCACTGATATGGTGAATTATGAAAGATTGTATAATCATTATGATCTCTACTCATTTGAAACATTTTGTGAGCTTTTTTCTTGATCAATACACTCAAATATGCACAAGAAATAACGAAACAGTTTTATCAACATTCGATATGTGCCAGCAGCCACCATATTGGTTTTGATTCGACAGGTCTCTGGATTGCCTTATTGAACTTAAAAAATATAATAATTTATTTCTTCGATTTTTCTTGGCGAACATATCTGTATGTTATGAATTGAATGGATATTAATTTTCAGATATATGGACCAACCATGAGTAATTCAAGAGTAACTTTCCGAATCCTGAGCCGTTACTTTTCATTTGCTCATATTGACTGTGCAAGTATGAGAAGTCACCTGAAAGTAGGGCTTTATAATGCTAATGGTTCTGAAGTTGAGTGAATTCACACTACTTCCTCAATGAAATTCAAGTATTCCTACCCAAATAGAGGTCAGAGTCATCCCTTTACCACTTTGCTTTTATAGCCCATAAAAGTTTTCACCTTGTTGAACAGGATCCCAAATCAGAGTGCCAGTAAGCCATTAAAATGAAAACATCATGGATTCCGGTCATCGAATCGAATTTATCTCGTTCGCCGCCAGAAAGTTCAGATGCAGTGAAATAGTCGACTCAATTCAGAAGCTGCTTCATATCTTAAAAGCATTTTGTTTCGAGGACGAGCATAGTAATTTTTTGAGAACGCTCCTTCTGATTTTTTGGAAAAAAGACATAGCTACATACTGAATTTCCAATACGAAAATTTTCCATTTACAACATAAAGAAAAATATATCAGGTACTAATAATCGACACGAAGGTTTATTTTAATATTTTTCTCAATATTTTTCTTCAGTTGTCAATTTTTTATTATTTTCTCAATATTTCACGATCATCCATTAAGAAACTATTCCCCTCTTGGCGACAAGTGACGTAACATATATATTTTTTGTACTATTTTGTACCAAAATTGATGTACGAAAAATGTGTAGGGTCTTGTTATATATTTTTTTTATATGCAGATTCACACAAAAGGGAAGCCCTGTGATGTTCAAAAAACACCGCGTGAATCAAGGGACAGGAGAGGAGATACGAATTAACCTTTTCGAAAGTTGAGAAGGGACATTAAGGTTGAGATTCTGAGAAAATATCTTGCAGATGACTCCAAGCTGTTGAAACATAAAATGCTTTGATGATTGCAATGAGTTACTCAAATTCAATGTCTTAGTGGTTCGGAAATGATAGAATGTCACTAAAGTGCCAGTTATTGACTTTCACTAAAAAGAACAACACGTATATTACGACTATACAGTTGAAAATGTATTATTAACCAACAAAGAAGAATGTAGGGATCACCTGTGTTGGAATTGGGAAGTTCCTGTATAAAAATCAGTTGAAGTTTGCTTTTATTTAGAATCATTATGACGATTTGACAGATTTCAATATAGATTCAAATTCAAATTCAAATTCTTTATTTCCGTAGACTTTTTCAAAAAGCATGGAAACAGTCAAGTTTATAATATAAGACTAAATACTAACAAAATTAAACACATGGGACTAACAAAATTAAACACATGGGACGACATATCATTAAAAAAACACATTAAAAAAAAATAAAAAAAAAAAAATTGTCAGTTCATTAAAAATAATAACTCGTTGATTTTCGTTTGAAATATATATATCCATTTAGTTCAAGATTTCTTCTGGTAGGGGATCTTTTCATTACATTATTTTTGGCGACCGTGACAGGACATCAAATGGAGATAACAAAACGGGTTTTGACGATCCATCGAGTAGCGTTCGAGCAAGTATATCATGCAATTCTCAAAGAATTAGAATCCCCTGAACCTGATTTCGCTGCTGTACAAGGCAATCTTCGTCTTCTGAATGAAAAAATGGAGGAAATTCGAACTTTGGATAAGCAGATTCTCGATTTATTATTAGATGCCCATGGACGTGATGAAGATATCGATTCTGAAGTGTTGAAAGCGGATGAATTTATTAGTAAATACAATAAGCTGAAATATGAAGTAGAACAGAGACTAGTCAAGGAGTCAAATCATAGTTCTTGTCACCCAGCAAGTGAATCAATTCATTCTTCTGTCTCAAAGATAAAACTGCATCTTCCCCGAATAGAATTCAAGGAATTTGGTGGTGACATCAAGGACTGGATACCATTTTGGAGCCAGTTCAACAGAATTGACGGTGACGAGAATATCGAAAATGAAGATAAGTTTCAATACCTGATTCAGGCTACAATTCCAAAATCCTGTGCCCGACAATTAGTTGAAAGCTGTCCTCCTAGTGCGAAAAACTATACAAAGGTGATTGAAAGTTTGAAGTCGAGGTTTGGAAAAGGAGAGTTACTAGTGGAGTACTATGTTAGAGAGCTTTTGAAATTAGTACTGAGCAATCTAAAAGCCAAATCTAGTATAGGTGCCCTTCATGACAAACTTGAATGTCAATTGCAGTCTTTGGAAACTTTGGGAGTAACTTCCGGCAAGTATGCTGCAATGCTGTTTCCACTGGTCGAATCATGTTTCCCAGAAGACCTTTTGGCAGCGGAGTCACACTAGTACTGAATCGATTCAAACTCCTGGAATAAAAAAGTGCCGTTTGAAGAATTTGATAGAGTTTCTCAAGAATGAAATGGAGAATGAAGACAAAATTAGTTTGGCCACATCATTTGAACCGAAAACGAGAAGTAATGAGCGATTGAAAGAATCAGTAATACCAACCGCATCTAATCTGATCAATAACCATAGAACTCCTAGGTGCGTATTCTGCAAAGGCGGCCATTCCAGCGAAAACTGCACAGAAGCTAAAGCTCATACAATTCAAAAGCTGTTGCACGTCATCGGGGGCGTGGTTAAATTTTGAAGTACACTGTAGCCAGATTGTTATAGAATTATGGAATATTGGAAAATAATTAAAATTAGTAATTGATGAATAATGTTGCATATCAAATGATAAATATCTGTTTCGAATCAATTCATGAACTAAATGATTTCAAATGATTGAAATCAATGCCGTTTTGAGGGTAATTTATTTAAATTTTTATCAATCAGAATCGTAGCTGCTGGATTCACTGTATCTCTTGCCGGTCGAATAAATGTTCTCTATTGAACCATTTTCTTATTTCATTCTCTGTAAGTTTTATCGAATTCTTCCATATCTCGGGAGTGACAGTAAGAAGTGCCTCACGCCACATATTCAAACAATTTCCATTAGAAGTACCTCCTTTACCTACGTGCTTGTTGTAATATGACTTCGAAATTCCCCATATCAGTTCAATTGGATTGAACATGCAGTGGTACGGAGGAAGACGTAAAACTTTATGTCCGTATTGTTCTGCCAACTGATCTACTACGAATATTGATTCCGGTTTGTTGCTAAAAAAAGAAAAAATATGAATATGAACATTGTTTGTGTTAGTTGCGGACCGTGCCACAATTCTGAGCAGTTCACTTTTTAGCATCTGAGTACAAAATTCTATGTTGTCATTGAATAACCAGTCTTGAATGTCTGCTTTTTTCCACGATGAATTAGGTACTTTCGTCAAAAGTACGTTGTGGTATGGAGCATTGTCCATAATGATCAAAGACGGTTCAGTCAAGTTGTACAATAATTGATATTCAAACCAATGTCAAAAATTGCTTGAATTCTTTTCGCCATGGTAATCACCATGTCCATCATCAAGTCCAGCGCCTTCAATGAATCCGTCCTCATTACCTGCGTGAAGTATTATATGTCTAAAAAGAATATTTTCATTCAAATCTCATGCGAATATGTGTTCATGATGTGTCACCTACCTTTTCCCATTGACTTTAGTCGTCTTAACACTTTTGACATTATCATCTTGCCACGAATGACTTATGGTACCATCCTTAAAAATCCAGATCTCGTCAAGGAACACACATTCATACGGAGATTCTTCTTTATTTTTAATATATGACCATGACCTCAAGAAATCAACACGTTTCAGTGCAATATTGCTGAGTTCCTAAAGTCCCCGTCTAGGATCATCCTTTTTCCATTTGAAACTAATCTCTTTCAGTAGACTGCATAGTGACATACGGCATCCGTGAAATAGTTCTTTCTCGCGTGATTTTTCCAAGAGGGAACTTAGAATTATATGCTGTCCTGAAGATTGAAATCATATCTATTGAAAACCTAGGTATATCCAATTAATAAACTTCAAATACTTACTGCGCTCGTACATGGTATGAATCGTGTAACGAATAGCACCTGTATCTAGTAGTGAGGTATTTGTAACTCTCTTGATGGTTTTCGAGGTGATTTGAAAGCTTCATTATTTCTTTTCTTGTGGGAAATTGCACTCACAGTATACATACTTAAGTTTAAGGCTGCTGCCACACGCTAAAAATGAATATCTGACCGTAGATTACGAATAAAATTCACTATATTATTCTTAGTTTACCTCTCTAACAGCCGTTAAAGGAAGCAAAGGTCCATTATTATCGCGTTCTCTTTCGAAATAGTCTATCAAAGATGCAACAAACTCTTGGCAGCGCTCGTTCAACTGCTTTGGCATTTTTACGAAGATGACTAATAATTGTTAGGGAATGCTCAAAATACACTTTTTTTGGATTTTAATATCGTAAATGTATGGGATAGGTACCCAAACACAGAACTGTCACTTTGAAAAAAATTGTCAGTTGATAAAAACAAATTTCAAATGAACTGCGGCAACATGGAGATTGCAGCCAAATTAATATCACAAAAAACAGGCGCCAAATTAGAAGTTCAATGTAAACGTTCCAATGCATTTCCATTAATGGATTGGTGCCACTGCGTTGTGTTTTATGTCGTCATCGATGACGTGCAACAGTTTTTAAATTGTATTCACTATTGTTCTATGAATATCGATGACAAAAAGAAGATTTTGTCATCTAAAGGATGTTGTCATATATGCTTGAAATTTGGGCATATAGCAAGAAGATGTAGGGTGAAAATTGAATGCCAAGAATGTAAAAGTCGACATGTTACGTTGATGTGTCCAGAGTCCAAGACGCCACTTGTTGATAAAAATCTGAAAAATTATCAAAGACGGGAGAATATTCGAAAGTTGAAAATCTTTCTAATTCAACACGGAATCAGGTTTTTTTGCAAACTCTCCTTGTGGAACTAAGCAGCGGTAGTTCCTCTAGAAGAGTGAGAGCTACAAAAGATACAGGATCCGATCAATCTTATATTAATAAATTCACCGCATCTGTAATGAGTTATGAGCAACTGGAAAAGAAGTCTATGATCCATGCACTTTTTGGAGGAGACCAGTCTGGGGTGATTGATCATACTGTATATAAAATCAGACTGGGAAATTTGAACAAACAATATGCATGTAATTTCGAAGCCATTGACCAGCCCATTATCTGTAGCAATGTTATGTGTATCGAAGAAGGTCCTTGGACGACAGAACTAAAAGAACTCGGTATAGAACTGTCAGATACACGAGCGGATCCTATTGAAGTGCTGATTTGTTCAGACATTGCTGGCAGACTTTTTACAGGAAGAAAGTGTTATCTGAAATGCGGTTTGGTTGCTATAGAGACATTTCTCGGATGGACTCTTATGGGAAAAGTTACGACATCTTGTTTAGCAATCAACACCTCAATGGCAATGATGACTACCTCAATGTTCTGTAGATCTAATAAAATATCCGATCATTGGAGCCTTGATATTCTTGGTATATCAGATCCTGCAGAAAAACATTCGAGAAAGGAAGTGGAAATTGCAGTATTTGAACATTTTCAAAAAACTGTTCAAATCAATGAGGAAGGTCGATACGAAATCGTTATGCCTTCGAAGGTCATCCTCTACCCAGAAATTTCAATTCAGCCAAACGAAGATTGGATAATTTAATATTGAAGCTGAGAAATGAATTCTATTATGATGATTATCATCAAGTCTTCACTGAATGGTTGAAAGAAGGTGTCATAGAATATGTTCCTCAGAATGAGGTGAACAATGATAGCCATTACCTTCCGCATCGCCATGTCGTGAAATTGAACAGGTCCACGACGAAGATCAGGCCAGTCTTCGATGCTTCAGCGAATGAAAAAGGACACCCTCCTCTGAATCAATGTTCAGAGAAGGGCATCAACTTGATCGAACTCATCCCTTCTATCCTTCTAAGATTTAGACTCTCCCAAATTGGGGTAATTGCTGATATTAGGAAAGCTTTCCTGCAGATCAGTCTAGTTCATTCTGATAGAGATGTACTTCGTTTTTTTTGGATCGATAAAAATGGTCTCCTCACCCACTTTCGACACACTAGGGTAGTGTTTGTAGAGTTAATTGCAGCCCATTTCTTCTGGGTGCTGTGATACAACATCACCCAAACGTTATTTCAGAAAAATGTCAGACTTCCTATGAAAAAACCATCGTCGAAATATTGAAGAAAAGTTTTCATGTCGACAATTGTGTCACTAGTCTTGATACAGAGGAAGACTTAGAAAAATTCATGGATCAGTCCATTCAAATAATGAATGATGCCAAATTCGAACTGCGCTGTTGGGATAACACTATTATGAACAATGATACTACGGACAATGTCGTGTCAGTTGTTTTGAGGTTGAAATGGGAACGTTTGCAAGATTTTTTAACATTATGTTTCGATTGCTTTCATGATCTGAATTTTGATAAAATCACAAAGAGAACTATTTTATCCACTGTCAACAAAATTTTGGACCCGATTGGATTTTTGTACCCAGTTTCCTTATTTGCCAAAATTTCATTGCAGAAGATGTGGATTCTCAAAATTGGATGGGACACCGAGGTGCCAGAAGATATTAAGGTAACTTTTTAGATTGGGTTCAAGAACTGAGTATTCTGGTTAACCTCAGAGTTATATTATATTCTGGAGAACTGAAGATACCGAAGGATCACCTACTGTTCAGCTGATGCAAGCTAAAACGAGAGTTTCGCCAACTAAAAAGTTATCCATTCCTCGATCAGAATTATTAGCTGCAGTTATTGGTGTAAGACTCCTATCGCCTGTCTTGAAAATTCTTGAGAGAAATATTCCTGTATATTGCTGGACAGACTCGACTACAGTATTAGCCTGGATTCAGCATGACAATCAGTGGAAGACGTTTGTGTGAAACAGAATTGAAGAAATTCAACGCCTGACGAGAAGAGAAGACTGGAATTTCATTCCTGGCCATTTAAATCCTGCCGATTTACCATCAAGAGGTTGTTCCTCGAAGCAGTTATTGAAGTCTAGATGGTGGGAGGGGCCTCCTTGGTTATTGCAGGAGAAAAGTCGATGGCCTAGAGAACAATTTACTTCTGACTCTTCAATAGTTATGCAAGAGGCAAAAAACACGATATCTTGTTACCTCAATACTGAAAAAGATCACTCTTGGTGTCATCATCACTTTTCTAAATATCAGAAAATTGTGAATTCAGTAGGATGGGTTCGAAGATTCGCGAATAATTGCCGCAAACAGGAGAAATTTCTGAGTTCAAACCTTTCATTCGAAGAAATTCAGAAAGCCGAAAATTCGGTGATTAAGTCCAATCAGCAGGAATGTTTAAGTGGAATCGAAGATGCGAACCTTTCTTCTTTATGTTCCTACGAAGACGAAGATGGAATTATTCGCTTGAAAACAAAAATTTCTGAAAGAGACGATATCCCTGATTTCAGAAGTCCTATAATATTACATTCGAAACACATAGTTGTTTCCAGAATGATTTACGACTTTCATGTCAATTATTGCCACATTGGTACTCAAGGATTGATGAGTATCTTACGTGAAAAATTCTGGATAATCAGAAGTAGGAAAACCATAAAATCTGTTGTCTCCAAATGTGTAATATGTAGAAGATACAATGTGAAGAATCTTGATGCGATACCTGTATCACTTCCAAAATATCGAGTATCAGATGTTGCTGCATTTGAGATTATTGGAGTGGATTCAGCTGGACCCCTATTTGTTCAGAAGAACACTAAAGCGTGGATTTGCATCTTTACGTGCGCAGTTTATAGAACGGTGCACTTAGAGTTAGTTTCGACTTTATCCACAGATAGCTTCCTCCAAGCATTCAGGAAATTCATTAGTAGAAGAGGCCTATTGTTGAATATAGTAAAGCCAGCCGTTTCACTTGGAAATTTTCTCCCCCAACCGCTGCATGGTGGGGTGGCTGGTGGAAGAGGTTGATGAGACTTTTGAAAGATCTTCTGAGAAAAACGCTAGGCAGAACATCGCCTACTTGCGACGAACTATCAGCTATGCTCTGTGAATGTGAAGCATTGATGAACTCCAGACCACTGACTTACGTCTCTGATGATATTTCAGATCTAACTCCACTGACACCATCAATGTTCTTACATGATTTGAGAAATACCGGTGTCCCTGATATCGATAACATTGATGCAGAGAGCTTGAACAAACGTTTGAGATATATAATAAAACTCAAACAAGAGTTGTGGAGGAGATTCCGCAAATAATACTCAGGTCAATTGATACTGAAGCCAAAGAAATACTCTTCTGGTGATATAAAAGTTGGAGATGTTGTAATAATAGGAAGTGATTTCACAAAACGCATAGATTAGCCTTTAGCATTAGTAGTTGACACATATCCAGGAAAGGATGGAAAAACTCGAGTTACTCGATTGAAAACTTAATCAGGATTACTGATTAGACCCATTTAGAGATTATATCTGCTGGAAATCACTTCTCATGAACAGATGGAAGATTTGAAAACACAGTGGCGAAAAGAAGATGCAGTCAAGAAGAGAGATATTGTAGGAAGAAACAAAGAACATGAAATAGAAGACTGTGAAACTCCTTCTACTGTTGTCACGCGCTCGGGAAGAATTTCGAAAAAACCAGAAAGGTTAATTGAGTCACACTTCGTTTAATGTGACTTAAGGTGGGAATTGGGAAGTTCCTGTATAAAAATCAGTTGAAGTTTGCTATGATTTAGAATTATTATGACGATTTGACAAATTTCAATATAGATTGTCAGTTCATTAGAAATAATAAAAGCTCGTTGATTTTTGTTTGAAATATATATCCATTTAGTTTTTTTTGAAGTAATCAAGATTTCTCCTGGTAGAGGATCTTTTCAACACAACCTGCAAACTACCTTGCAATTTACCCAACATTTGAATAAAATGGTAAAGAAAGCCTATAAAATTCTTGATTTTGTTGTAAGGAACAAAAAACATCTGAAAAATATAATCCCAATTTTAACTGTACAATGCTTCGGTAGGACCAATTTGGAATATGCCTCCGTTATCTGGTCTCCACAAACATCGGCACATGGTGATATGATTAAGAAAGTGCAAAACAGATCCCTAAGATACCTATATTCGGAAGTCCCCAATAGCTATCCTTATATGATCTCATAATAGTATGTTGATTGAATTTTATATGTAAATTGATGATGTGATATAGACTTATTGAAATTTAGTGTTCAGATAATGAAAAGCCTGGTTCTGAGTATTTATACTGATTTATGAATTTTGTATGTCAACTTAGTTTATTCATGAGCTATCAGTTTTATATATGTCTTTAGTTTGAGTGTAGTTGTCACACCAGTGAGCACTTTTACCTGTAAGTACATTCTGTGTGTTTGTAAGTTTGAATAAATAAATGAATGAATAGAAATAAATTATTATACGGTCGCACTGATAGTCACCTTGAATTGATTGAATTTTTTTTAATTTTGAGAGATAAATATACCTGCAGTCTCTGTATCTGTGATGAACATATCCACCTCTTGAGAAATGTATATTCCGGATCGAAAGTTTTCATGCATTTTTATGATACCCTGCATTCTCTCCCGAAATTATTATCAATTCAATGATAGTTATAATTCATGCAGTGAAGGGTTGATAATGAGGAACCCTGTGAGCCCTTCCTCTCTGAAATCCCCATGGATAATCTGGAGAACAAAATCCATAAAAATCAGTCAATAGCCACTATTATATATCGGAATAGATACGTTTATGGCATTCTAGTTTGTTTCACAAGTTCGGAGAGACAAGTAAGTATGTTGGTTCATTTCATCGATCCCATTTAATTCAATGTACTACGGAATCCAATATCTATATGAATTTCATAAAGACGTGATCCTATGCTTCAGAAGTAAAATTTGTTAACCAGCACAAAGTAGGCTGCTTCTATTACTATGCTACACATATTATTGAATAATCCACTTTCAGAATGCAATTGAAAAAAATATAAAATTTGTTGACCGGCACAAAGAAGTTGCTTTCATTTCTATGCTACACATATGATCAATCTTCAATGTCGAAAAGATCAGGAGTAAACGTAACGTATGGTTTTCGCCAAACTTTATTTTGGTCGAACGGGAAAGGTCTTTCACCAGAGCAATACAGGAGCATAGTAGTAGTTTTTAGAATGGAAAGACCAATTCAACATTTGAAAATCATATTTTGTCTGAAAGACATGAGTTCAATAATGATTATGATGTTACTACATTCGGAGACGAAGGAAGTTTTTTTCTGGAAAGTTTAATTGATAGTAATTGTGATGTTTCAATATAGAGGCACATGTTCGGATTCAATCTAGGACCATATAACGCCTGAAAAAGGTATTGGGATGCTGAAAAGTAGTTCATTGAAGAAAATTAGATTTTTCGACCTTTTCCTTTTCAATATCAGAAGAAATGTCCCAACAATTTTGGTGAGAAACAAATTTGTTCCTCATCACCTCTTTTGGTATTTATATACTTACGGATTATAAATTCCTCTTTTTTTTATTGGTCCGCTCAAAGTTTACTGAATATTATAATTATAATAATTGAACACTTCAATCTAGTTCTGTTTATAGAATTGTATGTATTTGTGTCGCTACTCTACATTTTCTTGCATTACTTCAGAAACGTACAAAAAAACACTCGCATTGAATGCCCTGAATAGGAGATAATAGTAATTTTACAGGTTTGACAACAATCTGAAATTTCTTATTATTGTTTCTATCTCTTAATTCTTTTGATACTCATAAAAGACCAGACAGTAAGTAATTCATCATTGTCGTTATATCGTTGCCACTTCTACCTCCAGAAATTCGAGAAAATGTCCTTTGGAAAAATGATCTCTGTCGTTGGTCCATTATGTCATATCGCCGAGAAAAAATGATACTCTGAAAACGATATTGCTTTGCTCTCGCTGTTCTTAACAGCAAACTTTTAACTAAGGCACTCGAGACGTATTTCTTATATAAAGGGTGATTTAATAGATGTCATATCCGCTCACAGATATCAAAATTGATCGCGGCTCTGAAGGGATGAAAATAAGAAAATAATGAATGGAGTTGCTCTCCTTTTCGTTTCTTCACTGAAGGATAATCGACAGTGAGAGCTTTTTACGGTGACGGGAATGGAACTTAATCCTAGGACCTAAAGACATTCAAATTCAACTCATTCACCGTCTACTTTCACTGAACAAAGGAGTCTTACCAGATGTGGAATCCAGAAGGTGGTAATTTTTCCGACTACAAACAACAAATTTTGTTCCTAATAGATTAGTGAGTTTCGAAATTTTTTTTCCTGTGTAAGTTTTTGAATCAACTCTTTGTGTTAGTGAGCCATTCAGAAATATTTGTGCTTGATTATTCTTTTACTCAATTTTGGTCATACGGTTCACAGGGGCATGGGTCTACAAGGATAATCGAAAAATTCCAAATGGAATGAAATATTAGTACCTCTGAAGGTGGAGGCATTCAACTAAAATCAAAAGTAATATTATCATTGAATTAATAACCGAAACATGTGATTGTTCAATGTTGATTTGACAACTAACCACATCTATCTGTTCTTGATAATATGATAATATAAAATCTAATTTCGGTTGCATGCTTCCACCTCAGGTCTCAATAGTGTTCAGATTATGTTCACATCTTTCTAGAAACAGAAAATTGTGTGAGAATATTTTGTGTAGCAATGGTTGAAACATATAAATGCTTGTTACGTTACAGGTCATCAGAGGTCTTCGTAGGTTTTTCCTACTTTTTTTTCGGTGAAGGGGAAGGCTTCTAGTCTGGTGATCCAAAGTGAGTCACTCGAAATAAATATAATAATCTTCACTGCTTTATCCTAACAACCATCAGGTATTTAGGTGGTTCTGTGCTTATTTTATTACCGTCTAGTGCGAAAACATTTCGTTTATTCAAAGGACATCCTATGTTTGTATAATTGAAAATTAATGATGAGTATCAATAACTCGATGCAAAACCTACATTCCAACCAATGTATGTGGTTGATGATAAAAAATTCATGAGAATAGGAAGTCCTTATTCTTAATTGAAAAACACTTTTCCACACAGGTAGATGGGGAGGGGGGATAAAAACATATTGCTCTTCCTTACATTGTGTTTTCAACACATGAGATAATACAAATGATATCAGAATCAGAAATGAGCAAATAGAACAAGACTTCTTTTTCTGTTGAAAATCAGATTTAACTCCAACGTTCGGTGCCCGAAAGGGAATTTTTATTGAAACTATCCGATCTAAGGATCGTTGATGGAAATTTTTTTTCTATTTCAACTGACAGCACCCAAACAGAATGGATTCTGGTATGAGGAAGTTGAAATACTAACAATGATAATTATATAACCTAAAAATACATTAACAATTCTTGTACTTTGATGAACATGATTATTCTAGTAGTTTGTTTCTGAATTTTTTCGAAAAAATTTGTATGGATCTGGAAGATTTCATTTCTTCTGGTAATTCATTGAATAATTCTATTGAGCTTGAAATAGGATTGTTTTCACCCTTATTGGTGTGAATAATGTTTAAATGATAATTATTGAAAGTTCTAGTATTATGATTGTGTACACTAGAATTTTTTAAGAACAAAATATTACTTTTCTGAAGTTTTTTCGTTGATTTGTATATATATTTGGCTTTTTCGAGTTTTATCAAACAGTTCAACGTCATTTCATTAGTCATTTTGTATAATTCCGAAATGCATGTAGTACTAGTGAAATGATGATGACCAGTTACAAAAATTTAAACTGCTAACACTAAATAGTATAATCAGAATACATTATGATAAGGGAATATTTTATTGTAAATAAAGTCGGTCGAGTACAATAGCAGACAATTTATTGTGATTGAATTACATGAATGCCGAGAGTCTTATTTTTATGTTTCAAGCCGCTCGGAAACTACCCCAAAAAAACAGGCCCCCCTGCCTCACTACTTACCCCCTACCCCTCCATACAGCATACTTACCTTGCTACAAACATTACCCAACTCATAGGCAACCCATTTACATTTTTTCGAAGCCGCAGTTATAGGTTTAGGTAAAGCTTCTGTCTCATTCACTTCTAAGGAGTCTTCAGATAAAGGATTCAGATCACATTTTGACTCAAATACAATATATTTATATGTAAATGGAAGATATTTCGTCTTGTGAATCTGTCATCATTTGTCTGAATCACAAATGATCTAGACGAATTCTGAAAATATGGACAGTCAAATTTCACAAACAATAGAAAGTTCAATTGCCAAGCAATTAAAAATGATTCTGTAAATAAATCAAAATGGTTTCCTCAACCAACTGTTGTATATATTTTATGAAAATCCATCGGAATGAAACTAATGAATCTAATAATTCAATTACGAACTTTATGTGGCTACAGTTTACCACAAAAATACCTACCAATCGTTTTTCATTAACGCGATGAATCGAGATTTTTCTCACAGAAACCTGAAAAACATGGCACCCCTGTTTTTCCCTAACAAATGTTAATTAATCACAATTAAAAGCATGAAAACTACCGAAAGCGTAAGAATCTCTAATCAACATACCTTTAGTATCATAGTCCTATTCACACTATACAAATTCACTAGGTTTTACTTCAATTTCTACCGCACAAAATCTAATTTATCAGTCAGTCAACAATCAATCAAGAATCTCTCTGACTGAAGGTCCTCAAAAAGGACTTGCGCGATCGATTCATAACCGATTTTTCCGTCGTTCAAACTGCCATCGATTAGGATAAATGGAGTACTTTGAATAATATAGAACTCCATATTTAGATAAATGGATAGAAGTTTGGCTACTCTCACATAGGTGTCACTAAGAATACTATTTATGAATTCAATATTCAAATCAATTTAATGAATTATCTCGTGAAACGATAAAATCGTTACAGGGATGTAATGAGATGAAAATGAGCTCTTGTCACGTAAGACAAGGGACATTAACAATTGAGCTGGTGAATAGGATAAGCCTGTTACAGGGGTATTTTGGCTAAAACAAGGCTCATAACTTCATTTTATTTATTTTTTCATCATTTTCTCAGCAATCCCCACTCTTTTTCTGGTAGACCATTCGACTAAGGATACCTAGGGCTGGACTTAGTTACACGTATCCCCCAATCTCTAGCAAAATTAAAAAAACTTGAAACTACTTGGCATATTATCAGCTACTAAGGTTGAAGGAACACCTTGCACTGAGAATAATTCTGAAGTTTGGTTTACACTTTCCCCGATTTCTGAGCATCTATTATAATAATCAACAGAGACTGGGTACGCTTCATTTGCAAAATAACATATGTCAATCCCAACTTCACTGAAAAGCAAGTCAGGGACTTCATGAAACATCAATGGTTCCTTCGGATCATGAATGTTAAATTTTTTACAGACTTTACATTTTTGTGTCTATGTCAGATCCAATAAAAAATAAAAATAGATATCGGTTTTATTTTTTGACTTGTTGATACCGAAGTGATCAGCATGAATAATACATCGCAAGTTTTTCGGGCTTGAGGGCCGTGTCGTGGAGTTGCGGAAGTCATCTTCAGCGGCGTGGTCTTAGTTGAACTCTTTCCTGTGAATCTACTGTGAACTGAAAAAAAATATAAAAGTATTCAAAATGAAAAATGAATGAATGAAAATAAAACTGAAATCGAAAATACCCTAGAGTTGAGAATACTGACAAATTTCAGGATGATATATTTCTCACACTCGAAAATAGTTTCACATGCGGGGGAAATGATCTACTCCAAACTCTGAACCAAACTCTGCTTCGCTTCAATATACAGGGCTATTCAAATTCGTTTTACATGGGGATCTCGTAAACGATGAGAGATAGAGTATCGGTTAAATTGTGGCAAAGTTGCGTATTTTAGAGACCTATTCAATGATGTGAAAAACTCGAATGTAGCTCTTTTGGTTCTAGAGATAGATAGGACAAAGCAGAAAATCCCAAAATGTTTTTGCCTGTATCTTCTTTATTTGCAATCATATTGAAAATCTGTCCACATTTTGCTTTCACTTGAAGTGGGCTATCAGAATATGTCCATGAATCTCTTATACAGGATGTCATCTGACTTCGGCCACCCCCATCTTTGAATTTTTGAATACGGACCTGTATTTTTTTACACATTCTTAGGTACCTATTCATATTTTTTCACATTTCCATTGCCCTGAGGGTTTTCTGCAATGAACTTCGAAAACTGTAATTGTAATGGAAATTGAAATGAAGTAATTTATATAAACAAAAAAAATTTATGGCGCAATACATTCTTTGCTGCATTGTTGCCAGAGCAATGAGCCCTAGAGGCTGAAGTGCTTTCCGGAGACCTGGGAGTATAGGACAGGTCAGACGGCTTCAACAAGGGAAAAAAACTAAAAATGAAAAAAAAAAACTCTCGGAAAAATCTACGGCACATAGGGAGACTTGAAAGTTGCTATTTCAATCAACTCAGTCAACCAATTTCCAGGGCCGTAATTCAGAAAGGAATAATTCACCCAATCAAATATTACCGAAACATCGCGGAATATAAAATTAAATTAAATTTCTCAGTATGAAGTGAACGTTGACGATCCAAAATTACAATGAAAAATACAGGTCTGTATTTAAAAATTCAAAGATAGGGGTGGCTCAAGTCAGATATAAAAGATTCATGAAATATCTCTCCGAGTTCGCCGGCTTTCCCAAGAAAATGCTGATTCTGCTGCCGCAGCGTATCGTCTTTCGAACAAGATGTTAACATAATTCTTTCTGTTCGAGTTTAGTTGTAATTCAGGTCTCGAACAATTCACATAGTTTCATGTACTTCTCGAACTTTGTAATAAAAATAATTTTTTTAAAAAGCACTTGAGCTCTCCGAGAACTTATTTGGCGCAGTCGACTGTTGTAGGATATCCGGAACACCGCGTATCGAACGTGAAGTTTTCGTTTTAATGATTGACTGGATATTTCGAACCTTGGTGATTCGTTGATTGGAGGTGTTTTATTGGCGGCTCTTCTAAAATTAAGAAACCGGATCTATCGCAGATACCAGTATCCACCCACCATTGACGAGACATCGGAATTTGGGACAGCATAGCTCAAATTCACGGAGAAGACACACACAGTGAAGACAAAATAGCAGATCTGTTGGTCATCTTCATAGTTAGGCAGGAGATGCTCCTAGTCGCTTTGATTTTTATGTGAGTACAATTTTATGGAAGAATTATCGATTTATTTTCAAAATTTGAATATTGATCACTTTAACTGATTCCTTACCCAATCCTGAACCTAATATGGCTCAACAACAACAAGAACAATTTAAAGCTGAATACCTGAACTGCATTCCTGAATTTGACGGAAACCCTTATGAATTGAATAGATATATATCTACAAGTGAATCTCTAATCACAACTTTTTTCAATAGAGAAAATATCGAACACTTTCAGAATAAATACATATTGAATTGTATCATTTCCAAATTGAGAGGTAACGCTAAATTGATAGTAAATATTCAAAATATCTCTTCATGGGACGATCTGAAAAGTGCATTGATTAGAAATATTTTGCTGATCAGAGAGACGAAGCCTGCCTCAATAGAGACTTAGTAATGTTGAGGCAAGCTCCTGGTGAAAAACCTCAACAATTTTTTGACAGATGCTTGAATGTCCTAAATTTATTATGTAGCTATACCGATATGCATGAACTAACAGCAGAAGCCAAAAGAGTAAAACGGGATCTCTATCAAGATCTAGCTTTAAAAACCTTTTTAGCAGGGTTGAGAGAACCCTTAGGCACGACAGTACGTTGCATAAAACCAACAACTCTGAGTGAAACCCTACAATTTGTGATTAGAGAGGACAATATTTCATATTTTCAGAATTTCTCTAATAAAAATAACATCAGAACTCCACAAATTCAAAGGCAACCTATGCCACAGCAAAGATTCAATAACATGCAGAGCATTCCTTTCAATTTTCACACAAATAACAATCAATTCAGACAAAGTATATTCCCACCCCAGCCAATAAATATCCAACCAAGAACAAATATTCAACCGCAGCGATATTTCTCGAACACCCAAGTATTTAAACAACCTGAAAATAGGAACGTTTTCAAACCAAATCAAAATCAAAGTTTTCCTAAACCAACACCAATGAGCGTATCAACGAGAAATACAGCTAACGTTCCAAGGCAAATCCCATCAACCTCATATCAACATCAGAATCAATCATATAGGCCAGTTCCTATGAGTGTTTCAACAAGAAATACCAATAATCATTTCAAACCCCAAAGAACATTCGTTTCAGAAGAACTTTTCAATACTGAAATCGATCAGGATATTGCCAATAATTATCAATGTGATCAATTTCCCAATCAATCGGAAATAGATCAATATTGTTACGGAAATAACCAATATTTTGAGGAAATTCAAGAATCACAAGATGTTGATCTGAATGTTGAAAACTATGATGAAAATTTTATAGAAATGCCTCAGAACCACCAAAAGACATAGAACCACAAATAATTTCATTTAATAATACTCAACCAAGCGAACTATCCTACATTGTATTTCCCGAAATCAATGCCAAAATTCTAATCGATTCTGGATCAACAAAATCATTTATTGACCCAGAAATAGCTTTCAAATATTTTCTAAATCTGATTAAAAACGAACCTTTTATAGTATCGACAGTATTCCAACAATCCACGCATGAATTTAGTGCTTCAATACCTGCGTCATGGATTTTCAAACTGCCCAAAACAGAAAACTTGAAATTTTTTTTGTTTAAATTCCATAATGTTTTTGATGGTCTCATTGGACTTGATAACCTAAAGTTTTTACGAGCTACCATCAATTTCAATGAAGGCTATTTGGTGACTCCTCATACCAGAATTCGACTTTCATTTCTACCAACAAAACAAGAACTAAACCTCATCTCCGTAAACCCTAGAACACAACAAATCATCAAAATAAAAAGTTCAATAGCAGATGGTGAAATCATAATTCCCCATCAAAAAATCCATAATTGTGAAATACCAGAAAGTCTCACTATTGCCAAAAATGGTGAAGCTTTCACCACAATTGTGAATAATACTACCGAACGAGTAACTTTAGATTTTTCCAAACCAAATTTGATAGACAAAATTTCGATTTGAATTTTCTTGACGATAGTCCAGAACAAGACATTGACCTCCAAAAAATTCGAATGGATCATTTAAACGACGGGGAAAAAAATGCGATTTTAAATCTTTGTAAGGAATATTCAGATATATTTTACCACGAAAATATGCAATTAACCTCTACCAATCGAATAAAATACCAAATTAAAACAACCGATGATACCCCAGTTTATTCTAGACCGTATCGGTACCCCTTTATATATAAAGAAGAGGTAGAAAAACAGATACAAAAAATGTTAGATTCAAAAATTATCCGGCCTAGTAATTCGCCCTGGTCCTCACCCATTTGGGTAGTACCTAAGAAGCTTGATGCTTCTGGTAAACAAAAATGGCGAGTGGTCATCGACTACAGACAGCTGAATAATAAAACAGTGGACGACAAATACCCATTACCTAACATAACTGATTTGTTAGACAAACTTGGTAGGTGTCAATACTTTTTTACGCTCGAATTAGCGAGCGGTTTCCATCAAATTGAAATGGCGAAGGAAGATATTGAAAAGACAGCATTTAATACCGAAAATGGGCACTACGAGTTTCTCCGTATGCCATTCGGGCTGAAAAATGCTCCCGCTACCTTCCAAAGAGTGATGGATAACATCCTCAGAGGGATCCAAAACGAACAATGTCTTGTCTACCTCGACGACATTATTATATTCTCCACATCGCTCCAAGAACACATTGACCGTCTGAAAAACGTATTTCAGAGGCTCAGGGACTCAAATTTCAAAATCCAGTTGGACAAATCCGAGTTCTTGAGAAGAGAGGTCGCTTACCTTGGCCATGTTGTGACACCTCAGGGAGTAAAACCCAACCCAGATAAAATTAGAGCGATCAATCAATTTCATATCCCCAGAACACCGAAACAATTGAAAGGTTTTCTAGGACTACTAGGTTATTACCGGAAATTTATCAATAATTTCGCAAAAATGACCAAACCTCTGACCAAATGTCTGAAAAAAGGGGCAAAAATCGTTCATAACCAGGAATTTGTAACGTTTTTCGAAACTTGTAAAAACTAACTCATAAACGAACCAATACTTCAATATCCGGACTTCTCGAAACCATTTATTCTCACTACGGATACAAGTAATGTAGCCTTGGGAGCAGTTCTCCCACAAGGACCAATCGGGCAAGATTTGCCCATTGCCTACGCATCTCTTAATGATTCTGAACAAAATTATTCAGTCATAGAGAAAGAGCTGTTGGCTACCGTTTGGGCCACCAAGTACTTTCGGGCCTATATTTTTGGCAGACAGTTCAATATAGTGACAGATCACAAGCCGTTGCAATGGCTCTTTTCATTAAAAGACCCCAACTCCAAATTGACTCGTTGGCGCATCAAATTAGACGAATATAAGTATAACATCATATATAAAAAGGGCACCCTGAATACTATACCGAAACCATCACCCTACCTTCAGAAAACACCGAAAACACCCGAAATGACCTAGACAATATTTCGACCCAAGTTCAACCAGACCCTGAACTCCAAAACACTGAACTCCCCGATGACGTAGAACAACCCCCAAACAACAGAAATATTGAACTCGACGACCAAGAGGGCCAAAATGAAAATATCAATAACACTGATGATCAAACCGTTCATTCTAACGCCGAACAGAACCCGACTTTTGAAATACCTATCATAGAAACAGCGGTAAATTATGGAATGAATCGAATAATAATCAGCTCAGTATTACATTCTCCTAGCAAACCGAAAATTAAAATTCATTTCGGAAAGAAGAAGCGAATCCACCTTCAACTTTCAAAAAACAACTTCGAGAGAGAGGTGATCGACTTTGTTAAAACCTATATCAATCCTGAATTTCAATATTACCTATATTTTGACGATCCTGACCTTTACGAACCATTCACGAGAGTCCTTCAACTATTTTTCAAATTCTCTTCCTTAAAACTCAAGAAATGCACTAAAAAACTCACTGATATTACCAACAAATGTAACTTGCGTGAAATTATCCAAAATTACCATGAAGGAAAAACAAACCACCGAGGAATAGATGAAACTCTTCAACGCATCAAAGAGAGGTATTATTGGCCATTCATGAAAAATTCGATACAAACATTCATAAACGAATGCGAAATATGCCAGCAAAGCAAATACGAACGACACCCTGTAAAAATTAAAATGAATGTCACCCCTACTTCCACCAAACCATTCGAAATCATACACATGGATACTTTTACATTAGAACAGAACAAATTTCTAACGATTATAGACAGCTTTTCAAAATACGCCCAGGCATATCATCTAAATTCCCTCTCAAGTACAGAAATAGTAGATCATCTAATTCAATTTTTCTCACACCACGGTGTCCCCGAACAAATTGTTGTTGACAACGGAACAGAATTCAAAAACTCCGTAATATCAGAACTACTTGGTCTTCACAAAATCAAAATACATTTTTGTTCCCCAAATCACCCCCAATCCAACGGAACTATTGAAAGATTTCATTCAACTCTCATAGAGCATGTCCGATTACTCAATACCAGAGGTTTTCTGAAAACACCCGTCAAAATGAAAATGATGTACGCGATACTTGCCTATAACCATTCCTTGCATTCAGTCACAAATCTCAAACCAATCGACGTGATCAATGGTCACATCACCAGTAATGACCCCTTCAACCAAGAAATCGATAAAATTCTCATAAATGATTACATTAACGACCACAAAGAACGATCGAAATTGATTAATTCGGAAATCATTAAGAAACTTATTGAAGAAAAACAAAAAAGAATTGAAAATATCAATAAAACACGGGACGATCCAGAAATGTTCCAACAAGGTCAATCAGCCTTCAAAAAGATTCACACAAGACAAAAAACAGCTAATAAATTCAAAAAATCCAGCGAATTAACTTCAGTAAATCCTCAACAGAAAACTGTATCCATGAACAACCAAGAGAAAGTCCATATGGATAATCTGAAACGTCCACTAAAAAAGACTTTCCAATTCAAAAACTGACAAATTATTCATATTTTTCAGCTCACCAGGCATCTTCGGATTCCCGGAAGTCAAAATCAGAAATTTAGGCGCGAATTCCGGTATAGTTCCACTCAAACTGGGAACAGCAAAAATTCGAGAAAGTTCTCTAAAACTTATTCATTACTACGATCTTAAGAACATAATTTCGGAAGTGAACTTATTGAATAATGAGTCCAGTGAATTATTCCTTCTGGTGAATAAAAATTCGTTGTATTTGAATGATTCCTCAAATTTTGTAAAAATTTTGAACTTTATAAAAAATAAAGTAGAAAATAAACTAACAGAAATTCTACCACAACCGAATAGAATCAAACGCGGTCTAATCAATGGCTTGGGATCAATTTTCAAGGCTATTTCTGGCAATTTAGATGCAAGTGATGGCGAACGATACGAAAAAATGATCGAACAATTGGAAAATAATCAAAAAGAATTGGCTTCGAGTATAAAACTGCAAAATTCCTTGTCTATTGAAGTGATCAATAAATTCAACAATACTGTTCAAAAGGTAATCCACAATGAAAAAATCATTGAGTCCAAAATAAACCAAATCGCAAAAATTGTGCAAGGTCAAGTTTATCGAGAGAATTTAATGTATATTAAGAATACTTTTATTGAAGTCATTAGCCTGTATGAAATGATTTTATCTATGATGCAAGATATTGAGAACTCAATTATGTTTTCAAGATTAGGTATGATGCACCCCAGTATTTTAAAGACAGAAGACTTTTTCAGTCAACTCAAAATCAAATAAATTCAATCAGAACCAATTTCCTTTAGAAATTACTCCAGAAAATGTACTTTTATTGGAGAAATTCGTGAAAATCGAAAGTTATACATTTAATAATAGAATAATATTTATTTTGAATATCCCAATAACATATCCACTCGAATTTGACCTATTCCACATGTATTCCATTCCCGTTCCTGAAAAGGATCAGTTCAAGGTTGTCATATCAAAAAATAAATTTTTGGCAATAAATAAATTGTACTACGCATATTCGAGCGATATTTGTACGAAAATCACACCTCATTCTTACCTGTGTGATGGAATGGAACCCCGCGAACTTCAAGAAGAAAACCCATGCGAAGTCCAACTGCTGAGCCTAAAAAACACCTCCACTTGTCAACAAACCTACATATCTCTGAGTCATCCTATATTCCGGAGACTCGGAGAATCCAATCAATGGGTAATCATCCTGCCAGAAGACGAGAAAATTAAAATAACCTGCTACAACCAAGAAGAAATCGTGACAGTGAAAGGCACAAACCTATTTGAAATACCAGTAGGCTGCCAGATCACTTCCAGATTTCAGAATATCAGTAACGAAGAACACTTTATTAAACCTGGACAACCAGTATTTTTCCTAAAAATAGACGAGAACAGAGATGAATCACCTAAAGAAGACCTCACGATCAATTTGGAAGAAATCGAACTTGACGACTTCCACAATATCAAAAAGATGATAATCGAAAATCAACCAGACTTGTCCTTCAGCAACATAACGCAAATCCCTAGCATATGGACAATCATTCTCTATGGATCTGCAATCGTTTTGATCGGGTTTGTTGTATACAAGAAAACCCAGTCAACATATTGTTCATCGAAGAAGATGGAAACGACCAGCCACCCTTGGACCTCTCAGAAGATCAAATCCCTCGCTAACCCTCCAGATTTGAATCTTCAGGGGGAGGAAATATCTCACCGAGTTCGCCGGCTTTCCCAAGAAAATGCTGATCGTCTTTCGAACAAGATGTTAACATAATTCTTTCTGTTCGAGTTTAGTTGTAATTCAGGTCTCGAACAATTCACATTGTTTTATGAACTTTTCAAGCTTTGTAATGAAAATAATTTTTTTAAAAAGCACTTGAGCTCTCCGAGAACTTATTTCATGGACATATTCTGATAGCACACTTCAAGTGCCAAAAGCAAAATGTGGACAGAATTTCAATATGTTTACGAATAAAGAAGACACAGGCAAAAGCATCATTTGGTTTTTTCCTGTATATCTCTAGAACCAAAAGAGCCACATTCGATTTCTTAAGATCACTGAATAGGTCTTTGAAATACGCATTTTTGCCACCATTTAACCGACACACTATCTCTCGTCGTTTACGAGATCCCCATATACAGAAACCCATTATCATAATCCAGCCTCAATTAAGTTTAGACTGGACCAGACCAAATGTATAGAAAATTGAAGAAAGGCGTTACACTATATATAATGATTGTTTTAGATTTTTCATCATTTTGTATTCACGCGCGGCGTGTGGACTGCGGAGTACTGCTACGCCAGGCGCGTTACCTCGGAAGCAGTGTAGTGGCACATTGAAAGTAGCTTTGAAAATGTTTCTTATTGTTTGTCTTATTAGCTCCACTCAGCTTTGCTCCTCCGCAGCGAACGCATTGCATAGTCAAAGAGGCATCAATTAATTGTAGAAATAGCGACATGTCTTGCTACGGAACCTGAAACCTCCGTCTCAAAGTTTTCTTATGGAAAATGGATTACGGCTAATTTCGCAAAATCCAAAGTCTGAATGGGCTCGAACTGCGGAAACCACTTCCTGACCTACTACGGAACCCAGAAATCCCGTGGGGTCTATTGGAACTTAGGTGGCGGTATTACAGCATCTGATGTTCTTGGCTTCTCAGTAGTGATGATGTATTTGACCTTGACCCGACATTCAAGGTCATGATCTAGATCAAGTCAATACTATAAATGGGATATCTTATTTTTGACCCTGGATACGGAAAGAATGAACAATTGAACATCCATTCATTTTTTACATTCAACACAGGCCAATCTACTATCAACCATGGAAATCAAAAGACCACGATATTATGCATTCATATATGTGTTCGGCTGTTTTAAAATAGTGTATCCTCAAGTGATCATAGGTTTTTGAGGATAATCTCCTGGCTATGCACTGGTAATCATGAATTTGACATCGACCACGACCTTGGCGGTATATGTCTGTGAAAGAATAACACTCGGAATTACACCTTATTCTATATTGTGGCTAATAATAAACTGACAATCGTGAATGAAACACACTCTTGCTCTTTAACCATTCATTGTTTCAATCTCATGACCTTTGAATTTCAGGATTCGCAGCATCTAAAGTACAGTTTGATGAAGACCTATCAGGGTACCTATCTAATATTTGGCTGATGTCTTGCATACCCTATAGATACCAAATACCACAAGATGCTAGCAACATGTGCCGAGTGTACTAGATCTTCTCTGAAAGGTACAATGGCTAGCCCAAAATGATATAATATTTTCATCATGATGGTCATAATATTCTCCTTCGATTTTATATATGTTATGAAGAGTTTATGCACTACGGAATCTTGAATATATGCCTATTCTCAAGAATCCTGGATCGATCAGATGTTGATCAAGTAATAAATGCAATCTTCTTCTCTTATTAGTTTGTCATGAATATATGAAGAAGAAAGACCTACTTGGAGAGATCCTACAGTCATATCCCTTGAGTAGTCCAAGTCAATTACAGAAAAATCTACGAGTTGTTGGTGATCAAGTTGAACCCACTGACCTTTCAGTCTTACGGTTACGCGTCGACAAGCAATCTTAACAATAATCTGGGAATATAAGACTTCTCCAACTCGGTTGGAAATATACAGAACTCTGTAGATTCCTCACCAACAGGAGCTTTTACGAAAAGCGACACGTGTTTCGCAATATAATACCTTTATCAAGCAAAAAACGACATACTAACTGAACGAATGGATATTGATGCAATTTGAAACCGGACGTCCAATATAAATGATATACTCCGAATTCAATTAGCATTGCAGCTGAAATATTATTACTCAGGAAAAAACATATAAAGCGAATTATTCAATTCAATATTGTCCTTCGTTAATTGATGTATAGTATATTATGTTTAATATGGATTTAAATCAAGTAACAACCACTCCATTCAAAAATATCAGTATGAATTGAAAAATATTCAAAAAGATGTGATAAACAGAGTGATCTCTTTCGTGGTCTCGGTAGTGTAAGTAGTGGTTAGCATATCTGCCTATCAAACGGAAGGCCGGCGTTCGAATCCTCGCCGGGCCACCGTGCTGGGTAATCGCACGTTAAAAGGTAAGGCCTCGTTGATCAATTGCTCGCACAAGTTACGACTTCTGAGGATTGACGTTCATCAGCTGGTTAACGGAACGAATAAATTTAGAAGAAAATTAATGATCTGCACTACCATTATGAAAAGGGCTAGGGAACACGACCACGACCTTGACTTTCACAGTCAATGTTGAATGCATCTTTACTACTGGAAAGCCAGGAAAAAATCTTAACAAAAGCACATTTTTATCAACGTTATTTTACATGTTATAATGCCGCCAACTAACTTCTAATAGACCCCACTCGCAGGAGTTTCTAGGTTCTGGGTGGTAGGTCAGGAAGTGGTTACCGGAGTTTGAACCCACAGAGACTTTTGATCATCATGTTGAAAAATGCATTCATGCAAAATTTCGGCGAAATTAACCGAAAGCCATTTTACATAACAAAACTGCGGACGGGGGTTTCTGGGTTCCGTGGTAGGTCAGGAAATGGTTTCCGTAGTTTGAACCCAGAGATACTTTTGATCGTCATGTTGAAAAATACCTTTTTGTAAAATTTCAGCGAAATTAACCGAAAGCCATTTTCCATAAGGAAACTGCGGACGGGGGTTTCTGGGTTCCGTGGTGGGCCAGGAAATGGTTACCGGAGTATTTACCCAGAGATATTTTTGATCGTCATGTTGAAAATTACCTTTGTATGGAATTTCAACGAAATTAACCATAAGACATTTTTCATGAGAAAACTTCAGACGGGGGTTTCTGAGTTCCGTGGTAGGTCAGGAAATGTTTTCTGGAGTTTGAAACTAGAGATATTTTTGATCATCATGTTGAAAACTACCTTCATGAAGAATTTCAGCGAAATTAATCGAAAGCCATTTTCCATAAGAAAATTGCAGATTGGGGTTTCTGGGTTCCGTGGTAGGTCGGGAAATGGTTTCCATATTTTTAGGTTAGAGATACTTTTGATCGTCATGTTAATAACTACCTTTATGTAGAATATCAGCGAAATTAACCAAAAGCCATTTTCCATAAGGAAACTGCAGACGGGGGTTCCTGCGTTCCGTGGTAGGCCAGGAAATGGTTTCCGGAGTATTTACCCAGATATATTTTTGATCGTCATGTTGAAAACTACCTTTGTATAGAATTTCAACGAAATCAATCAAAAAACATTTTTCATGTGAAAACTGCGGACGGGGGTTTCTGAGTTCCGTGGTAGGTCAGGAAATGGTTTCCGGAGTTTGAACCTAGAGATATTTTTGATCATCATGTTGAAAACTACCTTCATGTAGAATTTCAGCGAAATTAACCGAAAGCCATTTTCCATAAGAAAATTGCAGATGGGGGTTTCTGGGTTCCGTGGTAGGTCGGGAAATGGTTTCCGTATTTTGAGGTTAGAGATACTTTCGATCGTCATGTTAATAACTACTTTTATGTAGAATATCAGCGAAATTAACCGAAAGCCATTTTCCATAAGGAAACTGCGGACGGGGGTTTCTGCGTTCCGTGGTAGGCCAGGAAATGATTTCCGGAATATTTACCCAGAGATATTTTCGATCGTCATGTTGAAAACTACCTTTGTATAGAATTTCAACGAAATTAACCAAAAAACATTTTTCATGTGAAAACTGCGGACGGGGGTGTCTGAGTTCCGTGGTAGGTCAGGAATTGATTTCCGGAGTTTGAACCTAGAGGTATTTTTGATCATCATGTTGAAAACTACCTTCATGTAGAATTTCAGCGAAATTAACCGAAAGCCATTTTCCATAAGAAAATTGCAGATGGGGGTTTCTGGGTTCCGCGGTAGGTCGGGAAATGGTTTCCATATTTTGAAGTTGAAGATACTTTTGATCGTCACGTTAATAACTACCTTTATGTAGAATATCAGCGAAATCAAGCGATAGCCATTTTCAATAAGGAAACTGCGGACTGGGGCTTCTGGGTTCTGTTGTAGGTCAAGAAATGGGTTCCGGCGTTCGAACCATTGAAGACTTCTGATTTCCATTTTGAAAACCACGCCTATTCAAGATTTTAGCTGACTTGGCGAATGCTAGTTTCTATAAGAGAACTGCGGAGCCCTTTCCTATTGGCTTTTCTATAGGCTTTGGAAATGAAAATTATTTTCGAATGACACAGGAAAGTAATATTGACATTATTATATTGGTTCAGATTGAATGAACTACATAAAACAGCCATCAAATGGTAACTGTAACAAAAATCTCGGTTTCCTGGTCTGATCAAATGTGATGACTCTACCTACCGCAAGCTGTAGGTTCCCGCTTGTCACAAAGATTAACTTAAAATCAAGCTCATAAACCGCAATTATTATTCAGCGGTACGAAAGAGTAGGAGTCATTTGAATGAATGACAGGTAGGGGCGCCGACCGCCGAGACGCCTATTTATAACGAAGATGGCTCACGGAGGCGACATCCGAAGTCTGTGTCATCCGGCTGACACACAATATGAAAAGATTAAATGGAGATTCTGAAAATCCCGGCGGATACCTAATGGCTGCTGTTACGTTCGCAACGATTCTGTTGCGGGTACACAAATTGCTGGTGCACAAATTTAGAAATATACAGAAGGCATCTGATGGTAATTGACCAAAATACAATTGACCAAAATTGACAACTTTTTCGGTGACTGCTTTACCAGGATCATAGATGAATGGCAGGAAATTTCGGTTATCAGACGTTCCTCATGAATCTCGCAGAATAAGCCTTTGCCAGCTCATCGTACCAGATCTTTTCGTGTATAGTTATTTTATATGGAATCATAGCAAATTAACATACACAAGTGATTTGGAGAACAATTCTAAGATTTAATGGCTGTAAACACTTTTTATGCGATTCTACTTGGTGCTGTCGGTATATACAATTTCAAATTTTTAAATGTCTTATTACATAATCGATTGGAATTTACCTGAAAAAAAAACAATACCATGATGAGTATGATCTTTTTTAGGATCATTTGAAGTTGAAATGAGTTATCCATCTTTTTCAGTTGAGCTAAACTGTTAACTACTAGATTGGTGAAGTCATCTAAGCGCTCAAAGGGTTGAGTAACATGTGAAGCCAAGGCGGAATCACACAGAAATATAAGGCAAATGGGCCGCGTTAAGCAGATCTGGACTCGCTTGTTAGTTCGCCATGAAAGATTGTGTAGCTTCACGAAGGCTTCAAGTACCTATGCTTTTGAATCACACGGGGGCGTATTCAGCTCGGCCGTACTTGACCTGTGCTTCTAAGAGTCCAAAGCGGACTCACATGGCTAGAATTATTCGTAAGTCGAGGTACGAGTAATATTTGTCTGAGAAAATGTAAAAACAAGTGAGTAATGTTGGAACTCGATGTAAAAGGAAATTGAATCTTAACTAAAGTTAATTCGTACATAAAACAAAAATAATACAGCAACGAACATTTTTTCATCGCTTGATTTTTCAACTGAATGTGTTACAATAAAGTGTCAAGGAAATACAATTTCTCACAGCCATCGCACTTCAACGTTGGGTAGGTGGCTCGTCTCTGTGCTGATAAGTCACTGGCTTGTGCCATCGCTGTCAACACCTGCCGCAAATCTGAATTGACAAGTCAATTGAAACGCCAAATTGGACTCTCAATGGCACACCGTGATATGAGTCTTGCTGATGGACGTGAAACTCCAACCTGGACACCCATTAACAACACTTTTTGACTGACTGAAAATCTTACATGAATGTAAAACATTGATTTGGAGTTAACAATAAATATATAAAGGCAATTTGATGAAAATAATGGTTCGGTTTGGGAAGTGTTATGTTTGAAATTGCGGCACTCAATCTCCTAAGTATAATATAAAAACGTCGGAATCCAAATACTTTGAATCAGTGTATTAATGGAAAACCTGATCATTTTTCATACATGGAATACTGAGGGATTAGGGGTGCGTATTCCTACGTCGAATTCTTCCTACGGCGAATTCTTCCTACGTCGAATTCTTCCTACGGCGAATGTCATTCCTCCACCGACGTCATCAAAACACGAACGTTTCCGATGATGATCCATACACCCCAGTGGAAAGTTCGCCGTAGGAAGAATTCGACGTAGGAAGAATTCGACGTAGGAAGAATACGCCGTAGGAAAAATTCGACGTAGGAAAAATTCGACGTAGCAAGAATTCGACGTAGCAAGAATTCGACGTAGTAAGAATTCGACGTAGCAAGAATTCGACATAGCAAGAATTCGACGTAGGAAGAATTCGCCGTAGAAAGAATTCGACGTAGGAATAATTCGACGTAGGAAGAATTCGACGTAGGAAGAATTCGCCGCAGCAAGAATTCGACATAGCAAGAATTCGCCGTAGTAACACTCCCTGCTCCCCAGAATTAGTTTACATCTCCGCCAAATTATCTCTTCAACGTCTCCATCAATAAAACGAGATGCACCAATGGATTCCTCTTTCACATTCACTGTGGAATTCATTCATATTGACTGATGTTATTAACAAAATAAAAACATGAAATTATAATAAATTTTTTTATTCTTTTATACAAACTCGATACACGTCTCATCATTGGTAGCGGTTTCATCTCCTAGATAGGTGAAAAATGTGACGCTTCTGGATTTTACACCGAATCAAGGTGATAAAAAAGGTTTGTAGACTTCAAGTCCGTAACACTTTTTGGGAAGACATATGATGCAGCATGAATCGTGTTCCAGACGTTGCTGCTATATGAAACTATAAATTCCAGCACTATGCTGTCACTTTTTAGAGGTTCAACCGACTGATTTTTCCAACAAACAATGGAGAGTTACGGACTAAAAATGGCTTTCTTCAAGACGTTAGATTCTATTTTATATTCGATACATCAATTTACTTCTCACAATATTATTTCATTTTATTTCTTCATTCAAATTTTTTCGACTCATATATCATTATGAATACCTCGAATGTTTCGTAAAAGCATTACTTTCTATGATCAATCAACCATTAGTTTCATTATTGACTAAAAAATCAATTTTAACCTTTCATTTGGGATTTGATTTTCTTACTTGATTTGTATTTTTATCCTTTCGTTCTTAGCACCAGGTTTCAAGTTAATAATATAGACAATGGGAGTCCGAACCCTTATCATTCAGCAAGGAACATTGTCAATCACATTCAAGCAAACAATATAAATACAGTCACGTTAGGTCTATATGTTTTTGGGGTTCTGAATCTGAAATTTCCAAAAGTAGTTTTCCGCTGTTTTTTGAAATATCACGAAAAATAGAGATTTTCGGAACCACTTTTTTTTTTGAAAAAATTTAGAATTGCCATTTTTGCCATCTTTGGGGTGTGTCTTCTGGTGGGGCAAGGGTGTTGGCGCTGTGGTTCTGTGCCCGGAATTGGGTATTGAGATGGTATGCACCGGGGTGTTGTTTGTTTTTTAAAAATTCTAGGATTTGATCCGAATAAGACGGTCAATAGGTAAGTTAATAGGTAAGTATACAAGGCTCTACAATAAGCATACCTGAACAGAAAAGGAGAACCTGCACATTTCCCTTCTTAGTGGTGAGAATCCTATCAACGAAACGATAGAATTCAGATGATGGAACAACCAGAGGGCAGAATATACGTCTCTTATATTCAACAACACTCTCTTGGTAGAAAAATAAGTTGAGTTTCCGGACAGTGAGCAAGTTTTGGCTATTCTGAGTGCTGTTGGTACAGCACCTCAACTTCGCAGGGATATTGGGGATTTGTGATCAGCTGGACATACAAATTTCTCTGTGGGAGTCGAAGTAGATTATTTTTTCACAAAACTGACACCATAATCAGCCACCCTCCGGTGCCCAGAAGAGCACCTAGGGGCTTTTTCCGAACACATGTCCTGTAGCGACAGCTGTCAACAACCCAAACAATTTTAACTTTCGGGATGTTTTGTGAGAAAATGGGGCATCACTCGTTTTTCCGGGCTGGTCATGCTGAAAGACGGGTTACCTCAGAACATGAGTTGGAAGCTAGACGGTATCTATGGAAACAACATTTCTCCTATAAAAACCAGACCGATTTCCAGGGAAAGGCAGTTCGTCTTGGACCTTCAACCAGGCAACAACTCTTCCATTGGACTTGAATTCTTCCCCGGTACCAGGCTCTGTGAGGATGGAGTCCCCGACAAGATCGGATGAAACACCATTAGAATTGGAACAAGGAAGCACAGGTCCGTAAGAAATGGGAACCAAGTATCCAGAAGTCTCACACATCAACTTCTTTCAGAATTTCAAAACTAGTATTTCAAACTTAGAGATCGTCAATGGGAAAATATCCAATTGCTAAGTAATACAGAACTATGTTACAGTAACGTCTCCAGTCTGTAAGATTTGAAAATGATTGCAGAAATTAGTATGCGGGTTATGTAAATGAACTGCCGCTAAATGTTAAAATGGTTGAACTGGGTACGTTTATATTCACTGCAATGTTACTCATACACTAGATATGGTACCCCCCTCACTATAGAAAATCAAAAAGAGTATGAAACGAACTACCAACATTTTACTGTGCACGAATAAGTCAAAAAGATGGGACGGACGGTATCGGGTTGATTGCCAGATGGTGTGCCCCAAAAAGATGGATCTCACTGAGACAAAACCTGGCCAACTCCATGGTTGTGGTGATATTGGTGTACTAGATGCCCATTTAGACAATTGGCGACAAAACATCTTTTACCGAACTCTGATAATTACTCAAACTTTTACATTTTGGAGATCTTCATCATCAATAATTTTTACAATGGATGTTTTCCTAAGATAGGTATTTGCTCTTCCAAATCAGATGGACTTTCTTATTTAAAAATGAGACTACAGTAAATGTAATATCAGAAGTTTCTAGCTCACATGCATTGTTTAGTTGTTTCACGGAAGTCAATGAATCTGTTGATCAATTTTTTGCATTTCATTTCTCTACAGCTGACAGATCTTCGTATCCTTAAACGAACTCACAAAAAAACACAACGTGGGAAAACTAGGTCATGAATTTATGGAAATAAAACTCTTAGCTTCTTAAGATGGTGCGATGGGGTTCCTTTCTGATACCAGGCTGGGTGCCAGTTTCCTGCTGGAAGCCGACATCGTGACAAAGAAGCAGATAGACATGACGATTCAAAGTGGCAGTATTTCAACCGTACATATAAGACAGGGGTACGTTCGGTTACAGTATTGAGAAACGACTCTACCACGTTTCATGACTGACGAGTACGCGAATAACCATGTTTCTCCTGAGGTATTGCGTAGGGAGTCAGTAACGAAGCCTACTGGCTGAGGGACATCGAAGTCGATGACTTTCAATATGGGAATACCATAAATAACATCAACTATTTTAGTTTTAACCAAAGTTTCCCAATCTAAGTCGTGACGTGTAACTATGGACCACATTGTTCGGTTATAAATGTCCAATGTACCGAAAACCCTGAAAGTAGTATTCCGTGGAATATGGAGAATAATCGAGTTGAGATTGAGAGAGAAATGAAAAATAGGAATGAGTATAATGCTCACTGACTAAGTCGAATGTTTTTGCTTCAAGAGGATGTGATACAAGAACCCCTTCCTATTACATTTTTTGTTCAGATGTGTCAATTTCACCACAAAATATAGTATTCATGCATCAATTTCATTATCACAAGCTTCAATTTTTTGGGTAGACCAATTCAAAATATAAAGGGGGGGGGAATGAAGAAAACCACTATAGATGAAGAAACTATTTACAATCACAATTTGATACAATGAAATATTACTCCGTCCATAGCTTTTTGATACTTCGTTGTATTATAGCTAGACAAAACTCTCTCAATAGACAGACAGAAAATCTAGAAAATATTGAGATGCAAATGACACGAAACACTGATTAACTTCATGGAACATTGGGCAGTTATTATGGTCTTTCAATATGAGATGAATGGAAATATTACGTAGAAAATTGGTTTTTATAGCCAGACTGATGGAATACCTGGAAAATGTAAATATTTATGGCAAACCAAAATTTTTAAATTGAAATATTTGGGCACGGCCCAGCTCTTCAGGTTGACTGACAGTCTGAAGTTGAGCAGTTCCGTGCGCGGTTAGTATGGGTGACCTCATGTAGAGAAAGACAGCGTCGAAAGGCTATACAACTGCAGCGAAGTAGCATATATCATTGCTCGGAGGGGATGTTAAGCCGGCGGTCCCGATTCCATGAATGTTGGGCTCGTAAAAGTTCCCACTGGTTGGAATACCAGAGGGTTTTGTGAAAAGTCTGGTTTCTTTCCCCCTTCCTGAATTTGAAATATTCATTTCCACAACTGCATCACCACTTTTTTACAGTGTGAAAAATCATAATCTTCGCAATCCACACTCAGATGGTCAGAGAAAACAAAAGTTATCAACGATGAGACGTCTATAACGAATGCAGAAGAGAATAAAAATAATTTTTTCCGGTCTGTTTTCGATGTAGATAATTCACAACCGCATCACGACCCTACATTTGGAGTCGGTTGATAATAACAATCATCACCAATATATCCTTCTGATGGGCTGCATGAGCTATTCGAAGAGTAGTAGTAGAGATGTACCAAATTTGTAGAAGAGAATTACAAAATTCGGTAATATTTCTTGGTGTATATTATCGATGTGGATAACGTAACGTATTTTAATTTTATTTTTCTACATTCGTACTACAATATGCACATATTCCGTTTCATAGTGAGATCTACTATGATACAGATTTTGACATTGAAAATTCGTTCAGAATGAAATCTGCATTTTCAATACAATATTGAACTCTATTGAGAGTAGCGCGATAAATAAACGTAAATATTCCTTCCACTTCCAGATTAGTGGGACCTGGAATAAACTATCAATATATGGTCGTTGCAAAATATATTATTATGCGACATGAACTATTCAAATAGGAGTAGAACATTCTTGCATTAATGAATGAATCTCAATGTGAATGCGAAAGAGGAATTCTTCGGTACAAATCGTTCTTCTGATGTCGTCGTTGTCGAGATGTTCTGTCTGCGATGTAATATATTTCGTTTTTTTCTTACGTCATGTCGTTCCTACGTCGAATTCTTCCTACGGCGAATTCTTCCTACGGCGAATTCTTGCTATGTCGAATTCTTCCTACGGCGAATTCTTCCTACGGCGAATTCTTGCTATGTCGAATTCTTCCTACGTCGAATTCTTCCTACGTCGAATTTTTCCTACGTCGAATTCTTCCTACGGCAAATTCTTGCTATGTCGAATTCTTCCTACGGCGAAATCTTCCTACGGCGAATTCTTGCTACGTCGAATTCTTCCTACGGCGAATTCTTCCTACGGCGAATTCTTGCTATGTCGAATTCTTCCTACGTCGAATTCTTCCTACGTCGAATTTTTCCTACGTCGAATTCTTCCTACGTCGAATTCTTCCTACGTCGAATTCTTCCTACGTCGAATTCTTCCTACGGCGAATTCTTCCTACGGCGAATTCTTCCTACGGCGAGTTCTTCCTACGTCGAATTCTTCCTACGGCGAAAATTCCACAATGGGGTGTATGGACCATCATCGGAAACGTTCGTGTTTCAATGACGTCAGTGGAGGGGATGACATTCGCCGTAGGAAGAATTCACCGTAGGAAGAATTCGACGTAGCAAGAATTCGCCGTAGGAAGAATTCGACGTAGCAAGACGACCCGGGGATTGGTCATTAATTTTTTTCTTCTTCCATACACATCTCAAGTAGAAACTTCACGTAGTCTGAAAGTGTATCTCTCTCACAACACCCATACTTTCCCTTGAAAACAATTTGAAACAATTTTTTCCTGAAAGGAAAATTCATTGGAGCCAAAATCTCCTTTGACTTGGACCTACAGGAGTCTCTTTATTTCTTTAAACCCTTTATTTTTCATCATCAAGATTTTTTTGATACAACGTGAAGTTTTCGAGGTAGTTTCCTCTCACGGATATTTCGAAACATAAATATTTCGAAAAACAAAAAAAAACGAAAGAGTTTGCACTCGAAATTCGTTTCCTACCCATTTCTGGGTTAATTTCTACTGAAACATAAATATTTCGAAAAACAAAAAAAATTAAAGAGTTTGCACTTGAAATTTGTTTCCATCCCATTTCTGGGTTAATTTCTACTGATACATCGCTACCCCTGGAGAAGTTGGAAACCAAGCTCACAAAATAAATGAGACCAATAAAAAAAGTGAAACCTTTTCGGTTTTTAATTTCCAGAAGGTTTTGCATTGAAACATTCTTAGTAATTGGATATATTCCAACCAAACAGAATATCCATCATTCCTGATATTTTTAGACTTTGTTGATAGCGGAGAAAAAATCTGGGAATATCACTTTCATTATAGGAAACTACTTACATATTTTTTTTCATTTATATTTCGGGTTCACAACAGACAGAGTCAACAGTCCAGTTGCTGTAAACCACATTATTGCAAATTTTCATGGGTAAACATCGATACATACTCAGCATAAACTAGAATTCGAGATAACAACAGAACAACAACAAAAAAAGGATAAACAAATACCTTGCAACATATTTTGTCTGAACACTAGGTAGGTAGCAGCTTCAACTCTAGCCAAAGATGTTTCAAACAAATCAATATGAGAAAAGTAATCATTATAATTCCTCTGCATGGAACTAAGAGGGGAGTTATAAGAAGAGTTAATGTTGTATTGCTGAATATAATAAAGTTTGGGTGCTCGATGAGCGCGCTCCAACATTGAAGTTCAATTTTCAAACTATAGATTTACAATCTAAAGTATGGGCCAACAATTTGTATAAGAATAAGAGAAAACCTATGAGTCTTCGTGATGGAAGTTTCAGCAAATTATATTTAAATATGTTTTCATAGCTATCGTAGTGATAATTTTTATGGAATCTCTTATATAGGTTATTCGCAAATTTGATATGAACACTTTCAATTCTCTCGATGTACACAGGAAATTGTAGATTCCAAATCATGGATGCGTACTCGAGGTGAGAACAGACCAGAGAATAATACAACAATCTGACACATTTTTGTGAGATGAAGACTTTCGCTATTCTGCAGATGAAGCCAAGATTTTTCAATGCTTTTGTCACCGCATGCTCTACGTGTAAATAAGTTAGTTCAGTATCTAATATTACACCTAAGTCTCTTACAAACGATACTTCTTTCAAGATATTATCATTTATGAAATAGTCATGCTCAAAATTATGCCTCAGTCTAGAGAATGTTATTTTGATACACTTGTCAGTATCGAGAAAAAATCTATTGAATTCACAATAATGAGCGAGTCTATTAATATCAGATTAAAGTTCTAAACAATCATTCCTCGAAGTGACCGTTTTTTACAATTTAAGATCGTCAGCGTACAGTGAGAATTTTGAATACTAAAAACAACTTGAGATGTCATGTTTGATTTCGAAAAATAATTCATTTCTAATTATTGTTTCGAGCATTTTTCCGAAATGGAGAGACGTGTTATTGGTCTATAATTACTAACTTGATATATGTTTTCATTTTTGTGGACTGGCGTAATTTCACCTCATTTCCAGTATAAATGTTCCATCTAAGAGTTATTATCAGAATAAGAAGAGGAGTGAGAAGCGAACCCGACAATTTTTTATGAAAATACCATCAACACTAGGGCTTTTGTTGAGTTTAAGTTTGATAATTTCATCACTTATTTCGCTCCCTGTGATAATATTCATTGTTATCTCTTCTGTATTTACTATTGAAATTTAGTCTATCAGGACCGGGCTCATTCACATGTGCGAAGTACTCTCAAAAAATATTACATATTTCTTAAACATCATTTAATTCTTGATCATTATGAATTATTTCATCCGGGATACTTCTCCGGTTACTTTTGTTCCATACGAAAGTTAAGAAGTATTTGACATCGTTTATTATATTATATTGAACATTTTCAATGTATGATTTGTAATCCGATTTGATTTTGTTTTTTACTTTGTTTCCGTAGATCTGAAAATTTTGAATAATCAACGTCATTTCTATATTTTTTCCACCTACAGTGTCATCTTTCTTTTTCTTTCATCAGGGAGGTTGTGTTTTTTTCGTACCACAATTGATAACCGTCGTTACGTTTTTTTTTCAGTGGAACATAATCATTAATGAGTTGCCCTATTTTCTCATAAAAAATTTCTACACACTCGTGAATGGAGTGATTGAGGAACAGGTCTTGACAGTCTATTCCTGAAATTTCAAGATTAAGTTAAGTCGTAATAGGCAAGATGGATTTTGTATTCGGCCAATGATTGTTTTTCTTGAACCTAGGTTTGTTTGTTAAAACACAAATATCTATTGCCTAATGATAGCGATCTTCCGGAACAAATGGATCGTTGCATTATACAACTTCAACATCTGTGTATGAGCAAAATATTAGGTCGAGTAACTTACCCTGATTGTTATGTATTCAAAAAAAAATTAATTGTTCAAAATCCAGCAAGTTAATAATATCAAGCAAAGATTCGCTCATATTACCTACAGCCACCAGATTTGACGCGTTATAACAATTTCTCACGAAATTATAATTCAATATCAATTCTGGGATATTATAGTCGCCCACAACCAAAATTATGTCATTGGGATGATCATCTGCTATTTTAGTAACATTTTCTAATACGTCATGTTATACTCAGAATAATAAGGGGGCAGGTGCACACAGCATAAAATGTGGTTATTATAACATTTTACCGATACCCATAGATCTTCATAAATGTGTCCATTAGACCATTCTAGATATACACTAGATATTAGTTCTCCTCCAACAATAACCATAGAACCTCCTCCTATCTGTCCCTGCGATAAACATTAAATTTGGATGAGTCACAAACTTCACTGCTTGATATATGTTCTTGGAGTCTCTTTTCAGTAAGACGGATTATCTCTGAAGATGAGGCTGCAGCCCAGCACAGAAAAATTATCCAGTTTTGTTCTCAGTCCATTCACATTCTGATAATATATTGATAATAGGGTCATAATATGAGTCATATAATATTAAGAATTAATATGAGGAAAGACCGTTACTACCACTTGAGTTTTTTTAGCTCTGATTCACCTTCTATGTGTGTAATCTTTCCAGAGGTAGGATTTCGGGCATACATTTTGCAGTCTGTGTTTTAATTTCGAAAATGTTTAGCTTTACATTGACATAGAAACCGAGATATAAACTTTCTTCACTTCATAAGATTCATTCGAAGTGCGGAATTCCATCGTTTCAGAACTTTTCAACATGGCCTTTCGACAAGCAAAGTAATGATAAACTGAAAATAAATTATTTAAGGTAGGTAGGTATAGTTTTGTGTTTTTCATCATTATTATTATGTCAAAGTGCGCGAGGTGAAACCGAAATAACCTTATATCTTCCCTAATTTTCCGATTAAATTTAATTTCGCATAATTCTCGAAGGGCACATTCGAAACTTTCTCTGCGAACCATTCTTTCCTAATTTAAACTTTACGAACTCTTGAAATATTTATGCTCGACTCGTCGCTTTCGTTTCGCATAGTTGATTTTCTGTTAGAATCTTCGAAATCTATGTTCGATGGGGCTTAAACTAATTCGCTCTCATTTCTCCTTTGTGCTCGCACTTTGAAACTCTTTCGTTTTTTCTGGGCTCGCCTAACGACGAATTCTTGAGTTTCGACCTCACATCGGGGACGGTAATATTCTTCGGTGAGTTTTTACTTAACGCTCGAGCACGATTTGAATATAACCGAGTTCGGCAAGAATAAAGTTATTTCTTGTTAATAAGATGACTATAATAAACGATAAGATTGGAACCTTCGGTGTAAAAGATGTAACTTTTCCTAGAGATCAATTACCCTAACACCAAACTGATATTTTTGCACTCGACGCGCGTTTCGCTAACTGTTAGGTTAATTGATCTCTAGAAAAAGTTTCATAATAAGATGACTAAAAACTCTGGTGCGAAAATGACTTCTTGTCTCTGTCAGCTTTGCCCATTTCCAATGGAGAGTGCCCAGTTACAAATTTGAGATCTTTTTTTTTCAACCATAAGAGCTGTATAACCTGAATAACCCTTTCGCTTTTCTTTGTCCTGGGACTCTGTTTCAGTGACGTCTCAATCGAACAAGTTTCCATTGGCAGAGTTCCTTCGTGTGGCAATTTGGAAGAAGTGGCATAAATAACGCCTTGGCAACCTTGGCGGCGCCAAGGGGCGCAGTGCAGGAGGGGGCGCAACAAAAGGCAATCAATAACAAAAAAAAAGTAATATCTGAAATGAATAAACCTGATGTATATCATATAGATAGAGATAGAGGTACACAATTGCCAATTGAAAAAAAATCAGGAGGAGTGTGTTACTCATTAAAGAAATTCAAGTAGTCTAAGTTCTAACTGATTTTATAAGTTGAGTTCGATTTGACGCCCGAATGTCCGAAACAATCCAGGCGCGTTCTCAATAACCTGAATCACATCATTGCATTTATTTTCAAAGTCGGGGCGAGCGCTGTTCCATTGTTTTCAATAGCATTGAAAGCTGGTAGTGATTACTTTTTTTTGACTTAATTTCATAACTAATTTTCGCCACATGCAGTTAGTCGCAGCGTGTTTATGGAGGTTAGAATTGAAATTTTCGAGAAATGACGAAATGACATATGACAAGAATTTGTAAATGTAAATATTCATGAAGTATGACGTATGACTGATACAACAACTATTTGGCAATACGTCACTCCTTTGAGTTCAGTAAATTGGCTGAATAGTCAAAGCCAAATAGTTGTTGTATCTGTCATACTTCATAAGTATTCACATTTACAAATTCTTGTCATATGTCATTTGTCGTAAATTTCAATCCATATGTAGTGAATCTTTCAATATGCCATCGACAGATTTCAATCTGTCAATGACAGATTTCAATCAATCAATGACAGATTCCAATTTGTCAATACCCCATTGACAGATTTTAATCTGTCAATATGCCATTGACAGATTATAATCTGTCATTGGCAGATTTTAATCTGTCATTGACAGATTTTATTCTGTCATTGACAGATTTTAATCTGGCATTGACAGATTATTATCTGTCATTGTCAGATTTTAATCTGGCATTGACAGATTAAAATCTGTCAATGGAGATATTTATCATTTTTACAGTGACCCTTATACGCCGTCGTAGATAACAGACTAAAGTGAACTTCAGAAAATTCACTTAATCATACCCTGTTAGTGGTTATTGTTACAAATATTATGGATACTATGTTAAAATATTACTTTCATTTATCATAAAAATGCATGAGGAGCTGGAAGCTCTTCATCATCACTATAATTGAAATCAAATTGAAGCCCCCCTGTGGCACATGAAGGGTTGAATTTTAGGAGTAGAATTGTACAATATGTTGCAACAATTCGGGGTTGAATATACGATTTGGATAATAATAGTTTTTTTGGAATTTGGGAAAAACACTATGGCGTTAAGCCCATCAAAAATAAAATACCAGCTGCTATTTCAGTTTTCACAATCATGTAATACTCTAAATCATATTAAACCAGAAAGGAATCAGAATAGTAGTACTCACAGTTGATCTTGTTCGAAGAGAAATTTTTATTTAAACTTATAGGTCTTCCATAATCAATTCAAATTCTAAATGGAGCCTGGGAATCAACTCATAAAGGAAAAAGGCCTGAAAAGAAATCCACACTCAAAATGCAATCTACACAATAGTGGGTTAGCTATACGTACCATTAGGTCTTATACGGCCAAGACAGACAAGTCATTGCCCTTTCTGCAATTTGACTTGGGTAGATGATTGTTAAATTTTTTTCTACCATACAAATGGTATGGTAGAAAAAAAGGTATGGTGGTTTTTCTACCACAAATATATGTAACCATACGTGTGATGATCGTCTGATATGACCAGTAGATGAGTTCAGGTCTCAAACCCCATTTTTTTTCAAATACTTTACGGCATATGGTTCTCGGTAGTGTAGTGGTTAGCACGTCTGTCTTTCAAGCGGAATTCCGAGGTTCAAATCCCCGCCGTACCAACGTGCTAAGATCAACACGTTGATCCACTGCTCACATAACTTTTGTCAGCTGGTTAACGGAAAAATCGATTTGAAACAAAACAATTTTGAACAACCATTTTAAACAATTACGGCTTGGCGCCTTCGTTTTGGATAGAATGTAGTTGATGTGGCTGTTTTAGTTCAGTTTTTAGTCGATTATAACCCCGAGCAGGTATTTGAATTTTTTGGAAAATATCAATTGGCTTGCTGGGATTGACTTTGAGCCACTCAGCACTCCAGTTTTGCATCAGTCCGGAGATTATCCCATCCAATGACCTATCCCATCCAACGACTTATCTCATCATGCTTGCCCCTTACTGTAATGACCAAGTCATCGGCATAGCCTTGAGTCGTGAAGCCATGCTCGTTTAGCTATTTTTATCAGATTGTCAACAACCACAAACCACTGCGGAAGCAGTAGTTCTCCACTCTGGGGTACCCCGTAATGCTATGCATAGGAAATGGAAATTCATATAACTTTTGCACCCTGTACGCGAGTTCCATTTCAACGTATGAGAAATTCATTTGAGATTATGTCCCACGAAATGTCCGTGAACGAACTTATTGTTTCTTATTCTCGACTGAGAAATACGATATTCCAATGTTAACTTTTCATACAGACTAAACAAAAGGCTTTCAGAATCAATCGATTGATCCAGCGGGGGCGGGCCTGCATGTTCGAGAAATGCGATTTTTGCTAATCTGCAAAATTACTAGCGTTCTGGGATTAGCGGCTGAGTTGAGAGAGTGGAATGGGAAGGAAGTCTCTGAACACGGCCAAAATGGGGGCTCTCGAATTGCGCTACTAGCGCGTACGAGCCTTCGGGGCTCAAACCCCTCTTGGCGCGTCGGGTCTCATCACGAGGGTAGAAATTAATTACGGAAAGAAGATCGGAAAAAATGAATGTAAAAGTAATTCGTGAGCATAAGCGTCCTTTGGAATTGGATTTGCATTTGGGAATCAACAAAATATGGAATGGAAGTCACCCAGGGAATCGCCATGCAAGGTAGATAGAGGATCAACTTGGTATGTCAGTCTTGATGTGTGTTAACGTAAATAACCATTTTATTCCCCTTTGGAAAGACTAGCCTATTGAGCAGGTTGGGCAATGTAGGGGCATAAAAGGTAGAGGTACATTGGACTCTTGTGTTCTGAACAAATATTTTTGACTATTTTCTATATCATTCGCATTTCATAAGGAGACGTTGTTGGTTTCAGTTCATTTTTGTTTGTGCTTACACTCCTTACATAGTTTATTAATTGAATCAAAAACAATGATATGGAAAATGTCATCATTTCAGAGTTATGAATTGTTTCAATGGATATTTTTTGATCTTTCATTTTTTCAATCTACTTTTGTTCAGTTTCTATTTCTGTAAATGTTGTTAATATAGTGCTTAAAATTATTAAAGGGTTTCATTTCCAATAAGCCGCCCTTCTCCAGAGTACCAGAAAGCAGAAAAATCCTAAGTTCATCACCTTTCCCTCGCGCGAAGGGCCAAATTCACTCTCCTAACTGAACAGTAAATGCAGTCGTTCCGATTTTACTCACATTCACTGGCAATCATTTCGCGGCAATTTTCGAGGCACCTTGTCAGAGACTAAAAAGTACTGATGCTACTGCTGCAGAAGTGGTCCTTCTGTCCCAGTATCCCTTTCCCTTCACGTTATATTGAAATTTCAAATAAACACCATCAGCAGATAACAAATTTGAAATTGGTTGTCAGATCACTGCAAAATTGTTATTCTCTCAGAAATGTTTCGAGTTATAGCAGACGTTTTTTGTGTAGAAGTTGATGCTGAAAAAGCTACTGTCTAAAAGGTTCCATCTCTACTGTTATGATATAAATAGCCTATTTTAATGATCTACTCTCTTAAATTCCTATTATGCCAGTCGATATTTGCGCACACAAAATTGACTTCAACAACACGAAGGCCATTGCCACAGCAAAAACAAAACAAAGGCTTCCCAGTTCCTCGAAACCATTACTATCCCATCGAACAAATCCTTCAATTAATCCTTTTCATACCAGACCTACATCGGGTCCAGACTCTTGTTTAACATTGTCGGACTCTCGTATACTTATAAATACCATTCTTCTACCCACAAAACCACAGTCTTCACTTCGTCAAGATGGGAGTTGGGGATTAGGGAGACTTAGACCTCAGCACCAAGAACGCGGTATATATATATATATATATATATATATATATATATATATATATATATATATATATTGTTCGTTCCGTTAACCAGCTGACGAACGTCAACCCTCAAAAGTCGAAACTTGTGCGAGCAATGGATCAACGAGGCCTTACCTTTTAACGTGCGATTACCCAGCACGGTGGCCCGGCGAGGATTCCAACCCCCGGCCTTCTGCTTGATAGGCAGATATGCTAACCACTACACTACCGAGACCACTATATATATATATATATATATATATATATATATATATATATATATATATATAGAGTTTTTTATATAGGCAGAGGGAACTGTTTTTCAATAGAATCAGCAACTTTTTGGGGTAGATTGAAAATCTGCCCTTTACACTTGTATAGATTTCGATATTAATTTTAATTTTCAGATTGTGGTAGGTTAGAAACACAGAAAACTAGTACCAAATATTGATCAATCGCAAGATAATGACGTTTAATCAGTATTCTATATAGGTGTCTGTCTGTATTCAGCATATTACATATATTTCGAAACATGCTTGCATGAACATTTATTACTGTGTCAAATTTGTGTCCCAAGCCGCATAATAGTAGGTCAAAGGGAAGGGGACAAGGGGTTATACCCTACAAAAATCAGGTTGATCTGCTTTTCTGCATTTTGGATATGTTGTACCTGATGGCCCTCATAAGGTAAGAAGTGATCGAACTTCTTGTCATCCGTACGTACCCCCTTGCTTCATTAGCCATCTTCTAAAATCACAAAATGTTGATGAGGAATATCTCTGCCAACTTTCATATCTGACCTGTTTACTCCTCCTAACGTAGGAGGCCTACTTACTGAAGAATTTCGGTTGAAGTCGGCGTTTGGTATGAAATACAAAGTGAAATTCACTGCTACAGGCTCTGTGAAGCTATGGCATTGTGCTTAATTCAGCAAAAAAGAGAGATTATCGCGTGATATTGAAAAAGAGAGATCACATTGCTTGCTCAAACAACTTGAACTATATGCCTGTTCCATTATTGCAGCTCAAAAATCAAAAAACAAACGGAAAAGCACACCCAGCCTTACTATATACTGTGGCCCTTTCACGGTCTACTGTCGATATCCTCAGAAAAGATCATGGCACGGGATCAATGATTTCAAGCTCCTCAAAATGTGTTGTGAGTGGCAAGGCCTTTATTTTTTGAACAGGAAAGCACTTCGTCACCTATCAAAAAAATATCTCTTTCAAATCAAATCAAATCAAATTTTATTGAGTCCATATCCTATTACACAGAATAGATTAGACGAGTCCGAGAAAAGTACCTAAGTGCTTTACAAAGTGGCGATTGTAAAATAACGCCAGTATATCACAAATGAATTGCAGACAAAAAACACAAATATCATAAGTAGACGTTTGGGACGGATAATAGCAAAATAGAACAAACATATATACAAAGAAATAATATAGCATTACATTCGTACTTATTAAGTAAACCCTACATGAATATATACATACATTTATTATACGTAAAACAAACACACATATATACACATATTCATCAGCTCATCAACACTCACAAACGTTATAGAAAAGTACCTGAAGTTTCTACAATACTGTTGAATGATTCTCAAATTCCTGCAAGCTGTAAAAACAGCCAGCCATCAGGAGCTCTTTCTCAATAACGTTTTTAATATTTTTATACTGAATATTCAATTCTTCGCCAGGCACTCTTTTACGAAGCCAGTCAATATCTCTGAGTTCTTTACGTTTTTGGTCTAAGCTAGAGGAGAATTTGATTTTTTTATTTTTTTCTAAGAGAGCTTTCGGGTGCGTTAGGATTTTTTTTGGAAAGGAACAGTTGAAACACCAAGTGAACATACCTAAAAAATTGTCGAAAGTTACATCTATGTCATCATTATAATCGATATCAAAATCCCTAGCTTCTCGAGACAGAAGGAATTTGAACTCGTTCATAGTACTTTCATAAATAACCCTGTAAGTATGTTGTACCAAATGTGGGACTTGTTCATTTTTCGGAGTGAAGTGGCAATTAACTATTTGCCCGTGATGATCTGATAGACCAGGATCTAAGTTTGATGCTTTCACGAGATATGGTGTTGTCGTTACGACATAATCTATAGATGAGTGGCTAGTTGACAATGTAGTTGTTGAGATACGGGTGTATTCCTTAATCAACGATGTCATTTCAAATGATTCAAGTAGATCAAATAGCATTTTTGACTCCAGGTCATTACTGAATTGGTCAATGTTAAAATCACCAAATAAGATAACAGATTTATAATCGCTACAAGCTATTGAAAGAGCTTCTGAAAGCAAGTCGAGACAAATTATAGTGTTTTTATGATTTGATGGGGGTCTATAGACATATAAAAGACAATATTCTCCATTGAATTCCACAGCAGAGCATTCAAAAATCATTTCTAATGAGAGCCTATTGATGACATTCACAGGTTTACACTTGGATACAATATCATTTCTACAAAAAATGGCCGAGCCGCCATGTATGTGGTTAATACGGCAAAAATAATTCATCAGACTGTAATTATTTATATGAAGGTTTTCCAACTGTAATTTCTCCATCCAATGCTCTCCGAATAGTAAAAATGAGAAGTTATATTTTGTAACGAAAGCTTCAATCAAGTTGAGTTTGTTTTAAATGCATTGTATGTTAATACTGAAAATACTGAAAAAATCCGAGATAGTTTCTTGGTCCGATTGGTCTTTGTCAATCAAAGTGTCTGCCGGGTCTGAGTAGCATCGGGATCCGAGATTTTTGGACGAAGCGTCGTACAGCACACTCGTTTGGCCTGATTTCTGGGTCATAGACTTCTTGAATATTCGACATAGGAAAGGATACTCGGAAGGATGATGTGGAATTGTCCTTCTTCGTTAACTTCTCACAAGAGAATGGGGAAGATGACCCAAAGCTTTTAGTAGTTGGCAGCACGACTGCATGTGCCTAACGAGTGATTTTGCAGGTTATGTTTTATTTTTATTTTAATGAATATTTTTAAAAGATACTAAAGAATCATAAGGATGTTTTCTCCAACCGATAGATATGGATGTTTGTCTGTACCAGAACTGAAAAGTTTGTTGAGGGAACGTGGTGGATCCCTCAAAGGAAAAAAATGATCTGAATGAAAGGTAAAAAATTCAAACTGATTACGTTAAAAATCATCATAATAACCATCTACTAGCCCTGCTACGTTGTTTTGTAAGTGACTGGAGCATAATCTAGAATGTTCAGAAGCCTGAAAGCTCTTTCTTTTCAGGGCTACTTCCCACTGCTTTTTCAGTTTTGTTTCTTTTGGAAATAAATGCGTACCTACATTTTTACATCCGAATGCACTACATAAGACCATTTTATGTCGATTTCAAATCTTTATATTCTTAATTATTGCAAAGAAGGGACGTTTAATGTTTTGAATTGTTGTCATTTGACTTGAGAGGCTGTCAAAGGTACATGCAGTGGTGGCGCTCCTAGTGCCCATTGGATATTTGGTGCTGTTTCCTTTAAGAAACTGCTGAGAGATTCCGCAATTTCCTCTGAAGACATTCTATATACATGAAGATAGCCTAATTTTGGCACTGTTTTGATTGTGTTTGTTTTGTTTTTGGCGATAACAATATTTTGTTTTCTTCTATGTCTAGGCTAAAAGGTTGATGACCTTTCGAGGCTTTTTATCGGAGCTGTGCTCGCTCTACTTATATATTTTTTTTGTTTTTTGCACCAGCGCTAGAGACATTTGTAGAATTCTTATTTACCTGTGACGGGTCTGATTCGACAGCTTCGGAGTATGTCTTACTGGTAGATGGCATTACTGTATGTGCTCGTATGTCTGTTGTTGAACGTTCAATGGTGGCCAAAGAATTTTCCTGAATAATAACAGATGCCGACTGAGTACATTGAGGGGGTTGTTTATCGTTCAGTAAATCAATAATTATTTCCTGATCATGGATGCGTTTCTCAAGATGTGCAACGAGTTGTTTCAGCAGAGCACACTCCTGACTTACAGCTTCGCATCGAAAACCCAAGTTGATACATTCTTTCCGATAACAGTTGTTGGAGGTTAGATCTGAGCACGAATCATGGAAGGTATCACAATCGTCTTTCACTACATCACAATGTTTTCTAATGAAATCCTTGGTCAGTTCATTATTCATGTTGCCTGTAGGATGCACTTTGTTCACAAATAGATTCAACAAGTCAACTTTGGTCAGCTTATTTAGTTCCGCACAAATAACTTTGGCTGGTTTATCCGCCATCTTTTATTTCGTTTTTATAGTTATAATATATGTATAGTCGAGAGAAATAGTTGGAAAGACATTTCTCTTTCCTCTCCATCATATACCAAAATTTCTATATTTTTTTTCAACAAAAACCCCAGGTTTCTAAGGAACTCCTTAGGAGCTTATTCAAGAGCTTGTCTAAGCAAGGGATATCCGGGACGACGAATACCGAATTTGAAAGATTCTGGTACTCCCTGGACTCAGTACACATATTTTAGTGCGTACTGAATACGTCCAAAAATATATGTCTCTGAGGCGTAAATGTCTAAAATGGACCTAATATTAAATTCTGAGAATGTACATTTCCGGATTTACCCAGTACGTCTAGTAATATACATACTCGGAATCGGACCTAATATGTACGTCCTCAGTACATTGTGTGTTATATGCGTCAGGTTGCATATTATAAAATTATATCTCAAGATATATTCGAAAACTGATTCGTGCGAACTCAGTCGGATATCAAATTCAATGAATTCTTATATTTACGAACTCAAGCAATCATTTCGAAGGGATGTTTTGTTTCATCCCTATTATTATAATAAAAAAAGCACTGGGCTATTAATTAAATAAGTGGACTGTTGTTTCCTTAATTAAACATCTGCCGCTTATATTCCTCTCTAATTAGCATCTTTCATCTTCTAAACTCGAAGAACAGATTCCCTTTTCAGTTTCATTCGTGATATTTGCCTGCTTCTCTGTTATTCTGAAAGAGAGCAATGAATTCACAAACATGCTTTTTCAAAGAGTTTTATGTTCGAACGAAATTTGCAAAATTCACCGAATAAAAAAGGAAGTATCTGAAAAATGGTCAATGTTATTCCAGTCTTCGATTTCCGTCCCATTTCAATCGCAATTTATTTCCGAAACTATGGAAATACAATTCTTAACTAAACCAATGTTTTACCTTATAGAGCATTAGCACTTACATATTCACAGTGAATTATTTACGAAGGCCAATCATTCAACAGTATGTTATACAGAATTTCAATATAAAAGTACTTTTCAGGTCGATACTTTTTCATCGGCTCCTAAAAATATGGTTGAGGTGTCACTCGATTCGGAATCGCATGTAGGGAGATTTTGACAAAATTTAAGATGCGCTAGCAAAAATTAAAAAAGTTGTAAAAAATTGACTGACGAAAAAAAGGGTTTGTTTTTTTGCTTATATCCAAAAACTATTTGAAATTTCAAATCTGAAAATATCAAGAATAGGAGTGTAAATGTACAGGACCAATATTTTTATAATTTTCACCGAAGGCTAAAAATACGCCCGGAAATGGGTACTACAGTTTGCGTAAGCAATACATGTTGAATATTGAAATTCCAATTTGAAAAAAATCAGGAACCCACAGGATAGATCAAATAATGATAATCCATCCGCTAAACATTTTTATCGTAATTTTTCAATAAGTTATGGATCAGTTATTCAACAATTTTATGTAGCTTGAGTATTAACATTACAAGTGCGATTATTGTTGAACTACAAATCTCAGATATTTCGAGATATTTTTGCGTTGGTGGAGCCATTTTTGAAAGGGGTTCAGATTTTCAATCGGCAGAATTGGAGAATTTTTAATCTTCACATTGTTATTAACAATTTACGTCGGTGGCAAATTAAAAGGTTTAATGAATCTTAAAAAAAAATGTTTTCAACATTAATTCTTATTCGTTTTTCTATTAATGAAAGCCACCTAAAAATGATTTTTTATAATTTTTATATTTAATTTCGCTCAACTTGCTAACGCCCCCTTTCTAATTCCAACCCTTAGAAGTCTAAACTTGTGTAAGCAATTGATTAACGAGGAATCACCTTCTAACGTGTGAATCCCAACATGGTGGTTCCATTGAGGCGATTCCAACCCTGGCCTCCCGTATGCCAACATATAATGGGAATAATAATATGGAACTGCTATAGTCTGATTGAAAAGATGTAGATAGCCCTATATTGGATAATCTTAAACATTTATAGGTGTATGTTTTATTTTTTCCCCGTTACATTTTTCAAATAGGTTGTATTTCGATGCTTTTATCATATATTTCTCTTCATATGTCATTCAATTTTTTTGTCGGGTGACTTTTTAAGATAATCTAAGAATTGGGTAATGTATTTTCTTCCAACAGAAAGAATTTTGCGAAATTTTCTCAAAATTCTTATATTAATGGCATGTTAATATTTTTTTTAAACTTGCGGCATTGTTGTGCTACTATTTAAACAGTACTGTCACAACTCTTTCATTATCTGTAATTAACTGTAGAATGAATTTGGTAATACAATATTACCCTGTTTTCAGTTGTTTTTTTTTTCTTGTATACAGATTCCCACGAAAGGAATGCCCTAAATTGGCCTGAATGTTCAAAAAACAATCAAGGGACAAGAGATGCGAATTAAAATTAACCTTGAATTTTTGAAGTTTGTACGGCTCAGGAAAAACCTTTCCCGGCAAGTTCAGCAGTTCTATTGAGAAAATTGACGCAGAAAGAAGAGAGAAGAGAGATAGAAGTGAGGTTAGAAGAAGTGAGGTTAGACCTGAAATAACATAACATGAATAATTGTAATTCATGTAAAAATACGATTCCTGAAGCATCTAAAGCAGTGTGTTGCGATAGTTGCCATATCGTTATGCACCCGCTAGAAGCCTGCACTGGTTTGAATGCATCAGAACTCAGAGCTGTTGTCATTCAAAAACGTACTATGTTGTATTTCTGTAAAACATGCAGGGAGGCTTTCAAAAATGTACCAGCCCTGTTGCACCAAATTGGAGAGTTGAAGAATGAGTTAGAACCTTTAAAAAAGGAGCTTGAAACTGTAAAAAATAAGAAATGCAACCATGGTGGTTCTGACATCAACACAGATGAAATTGTCAATGAAATACAGGAACGGGCAAACAGATCTAGGAACTTCATAATTTATAATGTGAAAGAATCAGGTAGTGATGTCTTATCGGAGAGGATAGAAGATGATAAGAAAGTGGTGCAGGAGGTCTTTGAAACACTGAATATCAGTTCGAGTAGTGGTGATAGGAGCAAAGTTGAAAAGGTTCTTCGTTTAGGCAGAAAGTCAGTTGGCTCTTGTAGACCAATAAAAGTCATCTGTGCTGATCCGTCATGGGTTAAGGAAGTTTTAAAGGGGAAGAAAAAGTTAGTGCAATCTGATTATAAGATTAACTCTGATCAGACTAGAATACAGAGGGAGCAATATAAGAAAGCATTAGCTGAACTACAGTTGAAGAATGAGGGGAATGATAAGAGTTTTGTAATTAGGTATATCAATGGGTCTCCTAAGGTCATAAAAAATGACCGACAGGCAGTGAGAAAAAACTAGATAATACCCCACTACTAATGTATTACCAGAATGCTAGTGGTATGCGAACCAAAATCTCTGACTTTGGTTTAGCAGTAAATTCTTCTAACTATGACATTGTTATTATCGCAGAAAGCTGGTTGTATGATGATATCTATTCGGAAGAACTAAGTTGCAGTAATTACAACATATTCAGAGCTGACCGGAATGCACAAATTACAGGAAAGAATAGAGGGGGTGGTGTGTTGGTCATGGTGAAAAATCATATACAGGCTTCGACTATTAAAAAATCTGAGACTACATTTGAGCAATTATTTGTATTATGTAAATGTTTGGGTGTTGAATTTATTGTGGGGGGTATTTATATACCGCCTAGGTCGTCTGATGATCTGTACCGGGACCACTGCCTGACAGTTGAACAGATATGTGCTGAGTATCCTAATGTTAAGCTATACATAGTAGGAGACTTTAATTTACCTGAGGCGCAGTGGTCGAATGCTGATAATGGAGTAAGTGTGAGATGTCCTGCCAATTCATCTGCACTAGAACTGGCACAAATGTATGGATTCTATAATATGTACCAGATGGTAGATGTTCCGAACAGCCGAAACATATTTTTGGATTTACTGTTTACCAATGACTGCTTCACTGAATGTATTAAATCTCTGGACCCTATTTTTAGCGACACTATTAATCATACTTCATACACTTTTAGCTTTAAGTTAAGGAATGCTAGATTAGATCCACTTAGGGTAGAAGATTTTTACTTTGATTTTAGAAATGGTAACTATCAGGGTTTAAATGATTATTTATTCTCAATAGATTGGTGTCACATTCTCAATAATAGGGATATAAATGTTATGGTATCGGAATTTTACAAGGTTCTAAACTATGGTATTCAGTTGTTTGTTCCGCAGAAAAAATTTAGAACATCCAATTTTCCTTCTTACTTTTCTGCAGAATTAAGAAAGTTGATTTCTCTTAAAAAAAACATTCACAAAAAGTATCAAAGGTCTAAGAATGCTACGGATTATTTAGAGTTTAGTAAGGTTAGAGCAAAATGTAAAAAATTATCGAAAGAGTGTTATAAGAATTATTTAAACACTTTAAATAGTGATCTGATTATGAACCCAAGAAATTTTTGGAAATTTGTAAATAAAAAAAGAAGTTCTAATGAAATTCCGAAAAATATGAGTCTCAATAATGTAATAGGTACCGACGGTCAAGAAATTGTTGATCTCTTTGCCGATCACTTTGCTACGGTTTTCTCAAACTCAAATGCAATACCTCCTGAGGAGGCTTCACCTCAAATTAATATTGATTGTCCATGTGTAAGTGTTGCAGAGGTATTTGACAAGCTGGGATCATTGCCTTTTAAGTTGATGATTGGTCCTGATGGTATTCCAAATTTGGTCTTAAAGCAATGTAGATATTCTTTATCACAGCCTTTGTGTAAGCTATTTAATTTATCTTTGTCTACCGGTGTGTTTCCAGATAAGTGGAAGGAAAGTTTTGTCTCTCCGATATTTAAATCAGGTTCAAGAAATGATATTAAAAATTATCGTAGTGTATCTATACAGTCTTCAATCCCAAAGGTTCTTGATAGTTTAATGTTTGACTGTTTGAATTGGCAGTGTAAAGAGATTATAATTGATGAGCAGCATGGCTTTAGGGGGGGTCGATCTACGGTAACCAATCTGCTTATTGACAATAATAAGCTGTTGGATGCCTTGGAGAGAGGTTATCAGGTTGATGCCATATATACTGACTTCTCAAAGGCCTTCGACAGAGTTAATCACTTGTTGTTGGTTGGGAAATTGAAAAATTTAGGTTTTTCAGATGGATTAGCAACCTGGATGCTCAGCTTTCTTAGTGAGAGAAGGTTGAAGATAAAAATTGGAAATTTCTTGTCAAGAGTGATTGATGTGAGCTCTGGCGTCCCTCAGGGGGGACATTGTTCTCCGTTGCTGTTTAGCCTGTTTGTCAATGACATCAAAGATATTATAAGGGACTGTGAATTTTTAATGTTCGCCGATGATCTCAAATTATTTTTAGTGGTTCGGAATGACGACGATATTGATTAACTTCAAAGGGAACTAGATAATCTGTCTGAATGGTGCAAACTAAACTTGTTAGATTTGAATGTTGAAAAATGCTTTACAATTTCTTTTAGTAAAAAGAAAAATAATATCCCGTCCTCTTATTCAATAGACGGTCAGTTGCTAGTTAACAAAGAATTGGCTAAGGATTTAGGAATTCTTTTTGACTCACATTTAAGCTTTGGTGAGCATATCAATCAATTGGTGGTAAGGTCTCAAAGGATGTTGGGATTTACTTTGAGGAATTGTAATGATCTCTCTCTGGAAGCTGTGAGGTCTATATATGTTGGGTTGGTCAGATCACAACTGGAATATGGGACATGTATTTGGACACCACAGTATAATGTTTATAAGTCATTACTCGAGAGATTGCAAAACAAATTCTTAAGATATTGTAATTATAGGTTCAATTTGAATCTCATCGCTGATCATGATTATTCTCTAATTTTACATAAACTAAACTTGCTCTCGTTGGATAAAAGAAGGATTATGTATGACATTACCCTTATTTATAATATACTTAATGGTGTTGTATCATGTCCATCCTTGTTGTCTGAAATATATTTTGCAGTTCCACAAAGAACGCTACGGCATTGTAACCTATTTTCTATAAGTTTTCACAGAACTAATTATGGTAAACATTCTTTTATGGTCAGATCTCTAGAATTTTTAAATAGGAAGGATAGATTGGATGTTTTTAATAGCTCTTTCCAGGTCTTTAAGAGTACCCTAATAAGGTTTCTAAAGTAATATGTACTGTCATCTTATACTTGTTATAATATTGTCATGTTATTGTTATTTTGTCTTGTGATTTTTTACTTACATCTAGTAAGGCTGTTTTTTTTTTAGATTTACTTAGTTAAGTTTGTTAATTGAAGTTTAACATAACCGCATTGTATGCTGTTGTTTTTTTTTTGTAGTGGGGTTTTCCCGTCTAATAAATAAATAAATAAATAAAAGATCCCTGAGCAGTTCGACAGCTAGGTCTCCAAGCTCACAACAGAGAGATGGGTATTTTTCAATATGTTGTATTTCGATGCTTTTATCATATATTTCTCTTCATATGTCATTCAATTTTTTTTGTCGGTTGACTTTTTAAGATAATCTAAGAATTGAGAAATGTATTTTTTTCCACCAAAAAGAATTTTGCGAAATTATCTCGAAATTCTTATATTAATGGCATGTTAATATTTTTTTTAAACTTGTACCATTGTTGTGCTACTATTTAAACAGTACTGTCACAACTCTTTGATTATCTGTAATTAATGTTCAAAAAACAATCAAGGGACAAGAGATGCGAATTAAAATTAACCTTGAATTTTTGAAGTTTGTAAGCCTCAGGAAAAACCTTTTCCGGCAAGTTCAGCAGTTCTATTGAGAAAAGATCCCTGAGCAGTTCGACAGCTAGGTCTCCAAGCTCACAACAAAGAGATGGGTATTCTGCACTCGTCGAGTCATCCGTGTTAATACTGCCAAAGGTGGAACGATTGACTAGAATTCAGAATAGCACCGACCGTGATCCTTCTACGATGTTCCAACGAAGTGAGCGAGTCCGCGAGCGAAGTATCACCAACAAAAGGGGTTGCTTTTCTCTGAATGGAATCAAGAAGTTTCAATGAATGTTTTGGTACCGAGACCCACACATGAGAATTATATTCCAAAACAGGCTGCAGCTGTGCCTTGTAGATCATTAGTAGATGACGAGAAGTGAAGTATTTCTTTGCACGAAATAAAAATTCGAGCTCCTAGGAAGCAACTTAAGCGATCGATCTCACATGGTTTTTCTATGAGAGATTATTATTGATCGTAATTTCTAAATGAGTCATTGATGTAGTAGAGCATTGAATCATCAATCTTCTATGTTCGTATGGAGAGGGGAGGTTGAAAATCAGTGGGGGGCATTCAAAGAGGTAAAATTTTCTTTATTTTTTTTTCGTAAGGAAGTTCTCATGAGTCCTAAAATTAACACTTTTTGAAGGAAGCATAGCCCACATTTTCGCTCCTGTATTGCCTCTTTTGGCAGAAAGGGTACAAATTATAATTTTTAAAATATTTTTAGTAGGATAATTTTCACATCGAATATTATATTGCAGTTATATCGAAATCGAATTGTTATTTTGTCTCAGTCAGAACAGAGTATTCAGAGACTAAAATTAATAAAGACTATTTTTTTTAAATTCATTCAGTTCTGAAGCTAGATGTAACTATTTTTTATTACGGATACAACTAACTCCTCCTTTATTGATTTTTGAGATTCTAAAAAAATAACTATTTTACGTTGGAATAACCATACTCAATTCATTTTGTTGTTTCACCATTCCTTTGAAAATTTTGTTAAATGAATGAAAACCGTTTACTGGATAGACATAAACATGAGTCAATATGAGAAATGAGTATTGTAGATGAAGAAGCCTGTTTTTATCAAGTATATCTTTTTATGTGGGTTCACAAATGAAACAATTTTCCTCATGCGTTCTCAATTGGAGGGACACTGTGTATAAGAATTGCAAAATATAACAAACATCATCAGACTATATAGTAGCTCATTAATGTTTCTCTTTTTCATTTTTTTTATGGTGGGAATATTCTCGTCTATTGATTTATGCTCTTATTTCGACCAACTAATTGCTTTGAATATCATTCTGTAATTTCCCTGCTTTCATAATATGAAACGAAGAAGCGTAATGAAGGTTCACAACATCCCATGGTTTTCATTTGATGAACGGCTCAATCCGTTATTGTATTCTTTGTCTTCTCTTCCTCCCTGTAGGGGAATCAAAATTTGTTATTGAATATAATACAGCCCGTCAGTGCCGATAATTCACGAGGCCTGATTTATGAGTATTGAGTCAACTCGAGAGAAACTTTTTGACACGATGGCTATAAATTTCTCATAAGTTTTTAACGCAGTTCATGAGGTAATAGAGCCCATAAAAAAACTTTTTCAACTTTCCGCATTGAACAGGATCTAGTTATCCCAGCACCCATATCGAACAAGTCGTTGAATCACTTCCAGTTATATTGAAAGCGAAATGTTCTGCTGGATTTTTTTTTTTCGAATTACCGAGTTTTCAAAGAAAGTGTGTAGGGCCAAATGACTTAATCCTCAGTAGAAGGCAGGTACTTCATGAGACAGCAGAGTTATTTTCTGATATACCTATATAAGTGAATCTTATAAAAACAGTTGATTTTGTGTCGGCTTGTCATCAAATTGGATTTCTATATACCCATAGGGTTGACCAAAATGCTTCTTGTGACAGTGTCGTCATCATCAAATACTCCGTGGATTTTTAGAGCTATTGCCAGTTCCTTTATATTTTCACATTCGTAAATGAGAGCTTGACTTCTATCATGTCTTTTGAGAAAGCAACATACTATAACGGAGTTTTTTCTCCCCATATCCATTCAAAGCGACTGAAAAAATAAAAGTATTTTCCTTGTGATAAGAAATCAGCACCAGCCAGCAGCACTAATCAGTAGCCAAGCAGCAAAGGAGATATCCAGTGTCGTTTGGTAACAGCAAGTCCCAATTGTTAATAATTGAAGTGAGTAAAGTAGGTGGACTCAGGCAAGTGTCTTTATCGGACACGACCCAGCTCTTCGGGTTACCTCATGCAGGAAAAGACCGCATCGAAAGCCCATACAACTGCAGCAAAATAGCATATCATCGCTCGCAGGCAATATATCAACGAGCACAAGATCTATTGAGGATATGCTGTCCTCCGCAGGAAACGTAAGGCGGGCGGTCCCGAGTCCATGGATGTTGGGCTCGTAAAAGATCCCTAACTCTGGTTGGAATAACAGAGGGTTCGGCAAAATTGTCGGTTGAGGGAAGCGTGCTTAATGGCGTCAGTGATTGGCTTTGGTAGCGGAAATAGGCCGACGTCAAAAAAAAGATGCATTAAGTGTCTTCATTATTTGGGGTCTTGACTTAGTGTCGGTTACTGTTAGAAACGAGTTTTGAATAGTTTCCGTTGTTTTGTAAGGATATTCTTATTTTCAGTGCACGGTAGAAACTCTGTGCTGGAAACAAGATACCCAGAGAACCGCTTTCCACACGCGTTGTTTGAAAGCTTGTACTTGAAGTGAATAGTATGTGAGTTTTTCTGGGTTTTCCTACAGCTAAAATAGCAAATGCCCTACTGTAAAATTCAGTGACACTCCTGACAACACTCTGGCCCCCAAGACAATCAGCTGATCCTTGCTTGAAAAGGATCTGCTATTTGATCGCACTTGAAAGTATGACTGACCAGGTAGAAATTTTCAATAGCCCATAAAAACTTGTTCAGTTTAGAGAAAACTACCGCTTAAGTTCGTCAGTAGGCATATGGATGCTAGAAGCATTTTTGAATAATGTACCCTGAAGCAGATCTCTTTTGAATAAAATATTTCGGTGAGTCCTGGTGAGTCTAATTGTTGTAATACAAACTGGTACTCCCCATTTTTTTTTCTCTGTTGTATAGAAATATTCGTTTCTCATTCAAGTTTCAAGTGCTTGATATACAAATTGAACAAGAAAAATGACTCGTTAGTAATTTGCACCCGCTGCTCCGATATGCAGGAGACATACATTTTTTCTTTCTTTTTGTGAATGAAACTAACGTCTATGATTGATCCTGTGGATGACTATTATTATCATTAACATCATTTATTGATATTTCTCTTTCCATAAATTTTGTATTACAATTTCTCCATTTTTTGAAAAAAAAAATACCTCGTTAAATGTCATTTTTCTATAGCGATGTGATGATATTTTGGTAATGGAATTTTCAAAGTTGAACCGGAGTAGAGCCAGTTGAAGATCAAGAATGTTTCAGCTCTATAGGCAACGACTATTTTTTCAGTTAACCGTAATCAGGGTAGATTCATTGGAATTTTTCAAATTTTCAAATTATTTTCTCGTACCGAAACTTGTGAACTTTGTAATGTTATAGAGGCCTATTTGTTTCGGCTTCTGTCAGAAACATAACTTTTTACATCGGGTAACTCTTTTATCGAAATCGAGATAGGTATTTTCAGAAATAACCAAAATGAGATCTAATAAGGCATATGATATATCAATATTCCTTTCGATCTCAATTTTTACTACGGTCTTGATACTATTTTTCTGATTTGTTACGTACCTAAGCAAATCCAACAGTAATCAACATCCCTATTGGCAACTAGGCAACCAACATTCCACATTTTGCTCAAAATGTGTTTTGCGACGTGTTGTTCGTACGAAGTCGTGCGGTGCACATCGTCCGTTACCTCAGAATTTGTCCAGATTCGTGGTAGGCGAGGTGGCTCTTCGGAACTGGTTTTTTGATTATACTGATCAATAATTTTTCGGTTTGGAATTGTCACCGTTGATTCATCGTCGTATCAGGTACATGCGATATCGACGGGGGAGGAATCCCATTTACTCAATAAGGTACTTGTTATGCATGTGAACTTTCCACAGTCCATTTGTTTTTTTTTTCGCACAAAACCGCAATCATATCACAAAAGAACGGAATCGGCTCGCACTTCGCACCTGGTAGGATGAAAACTGACCAACGATACGGGCCAAGTGGACGCCCCCTACGGCCCCTACCGATTCACGTGTTCGGATCGTTCCTGCATTTTTGTGCGAATCCTGACGAATTGATTTCGCAACTTATCGCAGATTTCCGCTCCCAGTGGAGGAGAGGCCTTGAGGTAATAAAACGAAAGCTCGAGTGGAATAGCCACTGCAGTTTTCATTTATTTTCCACTCTCGACCAGTTTCTTCCTGAAATTTATATTTTGTATAGGGATAATTCAATAAAATTAACGACTTGGCAAAAATAATAGAATGGGATAAGATGAACTTGGTGGAATTTAATGCTACGAAAACCCAGGCATGTCTCTTCTCACGAAAAGCTGATCTATCGTCGTCTAATATTCAGATGTCAGGAGTAACTATTCCTACAAAATCAAATATCTCGATGTTAGGAATTACGATCAGTGATAATCTCTCATGGGAAAACCACGTGAGATCGATAGCTAAAAGTGCTTTCCAGAAACTTGGATTTCTATTTCGTGCGATGAAATGCTTCACTTTTCGTCAGCTTCTACTGATCTACAAGGCTCAGATACAATATGTCATGGAATACAGTTCTCATGTGTGGAGTTCGGCACCAAAACATTCATTGAGGCTTGTCGAGTCCATTCAGAGAAATGCAATTCGTCTTGTTGGTGATTCTTCGCTCACAGACTCGCTCACTTCATTGGAACATCGTAGAAGGGTCGGAGCTTTGTCTCTCTTCTATAGATACTTTCACGGTCGATGCTCTTCCGAATTGTTATCAATCATGTCCCGATTGGCAATATCTACACCGATGACTCGACGAGTACAGAATTCAATGATGTTAAGTTTATCGGGCACCAAGCGATAAAAAAAATTTTTGCGGGAACTTACGTATATCGATCTCCTGAACAAAAAACTCAGATAAAAATTTTGGCGCTCTCCAATAGTTTTCAAGATACAGGGCATTTTTTGGGTCAAAAATGGGATTTTTGAATACACGTTCCTGCATCAAAATTACACTTGAAATTCATCCTTCTTTTTTATCAGCACAATGTACACATCCCTTATTATCCGTTCCACACTTTTTTTCATTCGGAAACACTAGTTTTATAACAAAAAAATGCACTTTTCCTCAACAACAACAAAAACATTGAAAATTCGGCATGTCACTGCTAAATGTTTAGTGTATTTTTTTTATGAGGGGTTGGTACCTTGGAAAATCAAATTTAAAATATCGCGATTCAATTTTCCTTCATTTTGAAGTTTTTACGTAAATAATTAAAATTATGAAATTATTCGAATATACAGCCTTAGTGCATAATAAGAGGGCATTAGTTAATTACCTTACAACAATAGGAATATTTCTCTCGACAATTCAATGCCCGAGGTGTGATGAAGTATGCACTTTGAATAAAGATTTGAATAGTGTGCTCTGGTTTTCCAAGGTACCAACCCCTCATAAAAAAAAATAAACTAAACATTTAGCAGTGACATGCCGAATTTTCAATGTTTTTGTTGTTGTTGAGGAAAAGTGCATTATTTTGTTATAAAACTAGTGTTTCCGAATGATAAAAATTCTGGAACGGATAATTAGGGATGTGTACATTGTGCTGATAAAAAAGAAGGATGAATTTCAAGTGTAATTTTGATGCAGGAACGTGTATTCAAAAATCCCATTTTTGACCCAAAAAATGCCCTGTACAGCTTATCCAATCCGTCTTGGCACAACCTCAGATACTCTTCCAGTTGCACACTGGTAGTGTAGACCATGAAGAAAGAAAAAACACCTTCTAGGAATGAATTTCAACACAGTGAACACATATAATAGTTGTTTTTTCATCCCAGTATTCTTCAGAGAGATTGCTAGGCATATACGTTATTAGTTCTGTGCCAAGATGGATTGGACAAGCTGTATCTTAAAAACTATTGGAGAGCGCCAAAATTTTTATGCAAGTTTTTTGTTCAGGAGGTCGAAATACGTAAGTTCCCGCAAAAATTCTTTTTTATCGCTTGGTGCCCGATAAACTTAACATTACCCAGAATTCCCACCCCTTTGTTGTGAATTTGGAAACCTGTCGAACCTCTCTTGCTCAGGGATCTTTTTTCAATAGAACAGCTAAGGTTTGGAACTCCTTGCCAAGAGAGGTTTCTCCTGAGGCTTACAAACTTCAGAAATTCAAAGTTAATGTTAATTCGTATCTCCTGTCCCTTGATTCACGCGGTGTTCTTTGAACATCACAGGGCTTCCCTTTCGTGTGAATCTGCATATAAAAAAAAGAACAACTTAATGGCAGGTGTACCATGAAGAGACGATTCATCGATGATTTTGTCGTTTATAATCACAGCATTCTGATGCTACTACCACTACGAGAGGAAACGCACTAAGTATGAATCATGTGCTATTATCTGTTCTACCCCACACCCACATCAAATGAAATCTGTCTCTTCTCCGTGCCCACACTGCATACTATAAAAACACAATCAGACACGGTCCAGATGACTTTGATCACGAATCATTCCAATTTGTTCTCGACAAATAACACGGCACCGTTTTCTTTAGGTACCGTATAAATCGACGACATATGATTCCCATAAAGAACCCGGGACATTTGTTCATCCGTGCCAATAAAAAGGAGGTGTATCATCATAACCGGAAATACCCGTGCATATAAATAAAACATTCCCTGGAAAGTTTCGAGAGAAACCCATTAAAATTAATGAAAATATTACTTCTGTTTCCAAATCGAACATCGTCTGAAGTTCCTGCCAGGTTCAATCGAGGCAATATTAATAGTTTTTCTCGATTTATGACAGACCCTGTGGTAACTGTCGTGACCAATGAACTGTAATCGGTTTAGTGCCCAATTAAACATTTCCCAAAAAAGTGGCTTATTAGCGCTATTGATTCGTATTCAGCACGGGGACTCTGATAAATAGAAACTAATATTAGAATCGAAATGTGACGTCAAATTCGTCATCACGGTCCTATACTTACATTGCCGAGATGTCAAATTTGACGTCAATTTGACGTCACATTTCGATTCTAATATACGTTTCTATTTATCAGAGTCCCTGTGCAGGAAGGCTTATACGAACTGTTAGAACTCGTGTGTCTTCTCGGAGTTATCAAAAATATAATTATGAAGGCGTGGAGTATGTCTGTCCATTATCAGTTGAGTGATCAATTTTGTATCCGGAAGGCGGTGGTTCAAGCCCCACACAAATCCAACCTTTTTCTGGATATATTCTAGGTTAGTTGCTTCAGTGAAAGATGACAGGTGCATCCTTCCACATAGATAGTTTTGGAAATATCGAACATTCAAATTGTTTTACTCGTTCTGATGATATGTATAGTATTTAGTATAGTATTTATTTATTAACCACTTTATGTTCGATAACATTTGCAGCAAGTCAGTTCTACTAAGAGTACATTCACTCATAAAATTTGCTAATAAAATGAGTTACTTCATTACATTTTGGAATAAAATCTACATGAAATGGACAATAACAGCCAATCCTAATTATTATCAGCTAGTACAATTAAAAAACATTGTGAACAGTCAGCTAAAACAATATTATAAATGAAAACATCATATACTGGTATCCCTGACACTATACTGAAATGATGAACAGCTCACAGTATCAAATGGTATGCTCGAAGAAGAAATAAAATCAACTCTTAAGAAAATATTCAAGTTAAAAACGAATCAATAAGTGTTACTCGTTGATATTCATACTGTTTGGGGTGAGTACCATCATTTCATGGGTACATGATATGAACTCCTCTATAGTAAAAACTTTGTAGGGGAAGGTAGTATTTGGTATGTATATTCTTTGAATTGGTCAAAATTCATTGTTTTTACTTGAGTTGGAAATGAATTATAGAGTTTTATATTCAATTAGTTTTTTTCAGATATGGATAATTTAAATTTTTGAGGTCTGATCTCGCAGGAATATGTGATATCTGAGGCAACTAGTGATAAATCAATATTTCAGAACGTACTGCCGCTCAACACGATATCATTTTATAGAAGAAAAATACTTAAGTAATGTTGGAATCTATACAAGTTTAGAAGGGCATACTCGTAATCTACCCCGTAGATTACGCATGAAATTGGGTGAATATGATGGAAAAATTCTCATTAATGTTACCCACATATGGAAATTGTGCCATACTTTCAATTCCCATTCTATATATTGAGTTGAATTTTCGATTCGTGGAAATAAACGACCCTTTCACTTCTACACATGAAGATGATACCCTCAATTGGACTGGAATGAAAATATCCCTTCTGAAAAAAAAAAAAAAGGAAAAACGCAATGCTCATCAGATTCCCCTTTCATCAACGATATTCCAGGATACGATGCTGTGAAGGTTTCATTTAAATTCCGGACGCAAAAATAAATGAAGGAAAAATCGAGTGGGCCTTCTGTTAGTTTACAGCGATCGAAAGCTTAATAGGATTTCCACTTCGTTAGTCTTATACTCTTGGATACTCGATGGAAAAGGCTATTATTGGAAACGGCTAAAGGGTTATCAGAAAATATCGTACTCCAAATAGAAAAAGTTTCTTTTCCCATCAAGCCCTTCAGTCCAAACTGTTTCAGGCAGAGAAAATGTACAAAACAACCTTGCTGAATGTAGTGAATTCAATTTTGATTATATGACAGACTACAGACTTCTCATGGTTTTTTATACTGGAAGCAGATATAATGAACACCATAAACTATGATGATACTAAAGATGGTTTTGCTATTGAAAAGTCTTTCAAAATATTGTAACTCTTAATTCTTTAATGCCCTTTTTTAATGAATATTTCATTGTTTCAATCAACTTCAGTTCCATTTTTACTACATATGTGAAATTATTATTTTGGAAATGCACATGGGGCGGCGGAATGAAGTGGGCTACACTGGTAACATTAATTCGCCACTGACTGAAAGACAGTTTAGCTTCCAGAACGTCGCTAAAGGAAAGTATATGCTTTTGTAATGAATTTCTTAAATCTCCTAATTCATTGAAATACGATATGTACGTAACTGACAAACTATAGTGAATACAATTTAAAAACTACATCTCTGGTTTTTCGGGCTTGAGGGCCGTGTAGTGGAATTTTTACTTCCGGAGCTTTGACTCGTTATTATTTCTCGGTCTGCCAGTGTTCTGTTGGTCGTCCGATTCCCTGGTTCTATCCGGCTTCGTCTTGGCTGTTCATAGAACTGGATACCAAATTTTGTTCAAATTTAGTCCTTCTTCCTTCTGTTGCACGTCAACGATGACGACAGGTACCTATTCAATGGGTATGATTTTAATCTTCAGGGCAGCATATAACTCTAAGTTCCCTGTTGGAAAAATTACGCGAGAAAGAACTATTTCACGGATGCCGTATGTCACTATGCAGTCTACTGAAAGAGATTGGTTTCAAATGGAAAAAGGATGATCTTAGACGGGGACTTTTGGAACTCAGCAATATTGCACTGAAACGTGTTGATTTCTTGAGGTCACATATTAAAAATAAAGAAGAATCTCTGTATAAATTTGTGTTCCTTGATGAGACCTGGATTTTTTAAGGATTGTAACAAAAGTCATTCGTGGCAAGATGATAATGTCAAAAGTGTTAAGACGACTAAAGGCAATGGGAAAAGGTAGGTGACACATCATGAACACATATTCGCATGAGATTTGAATGAAAATATTCTTTTTAGACATATAATACTTCACGCAGGTAATGAGGACGGATTCATTGAAGGCGCTGAACTTGTTTTTTCATCGAAATCCCAAAATGATGATTACCATGGCGAAATGAATTCAAGCAATTTTTTACATTGGATTGAATATCAATTATTGTACAACTTGACTGAACCGTCTTTGATCATTATGAACAATGCTCCATACCACAATGTACTTTTGACGAAAATACCTAATTCATCGTGGAAAAAAGCAGACATTCAAGACTGGTTATTCAATAACAACATAGAATTTTGTACTCAGATGCTTAAAAGTGAACTGCTCAGAATTGTGGCACGGTCCGCAACTAACACAAATAATGTTCATATTCATATTTTTTTTTTCAGTAACAAACCGGAATCAATATTCGTAGTAGATCAGTTGGCAGAACAATATGGACATAGAGTTAGTTTTACGTCTTCCTCCGTACCACTGCATGTTCAATCCAATTGAACTGATATGGGGAATTTCGAAGTCATATTACAACAAGAACGTAGGTAATGGAGGTACTTCTAATGAAAATTGTTTGAATATGTGGCGTGAGGAAGAATTCGATAAAACATACAGAGAATGAAATAAGAAAATGGTTTAATAGAGAGCATTTATTCGACCGGCAAGAGATACAACCCTTCATTATAAATATCGGAAATGATGGTGAATCCAGCAGCTACGATTCTGATTGATAGAAATTTAAATAAATTACCCTCGAAACAGCATTAATTTCAATCATTTATTTCATGAATTGATTCGAAACAGATATTTATCATTTAAGTTATGCAACATTATTCATCAATTACTAATTTTAATTATTTCCAATATTCCATAATTCTTTAACAATCTGGCTACAGTGTACTTCAAAATTTAACCACGCCCATGATGACGTGCAACAATTTTTGAATCGTATGAGCTATAGTCACTCAATTTTACATCTTTTTCAATGTTGCAGGGACGTTATGTATCGTATCGTAAATATACCAATTTGCCGAATAAACATAATAGGAACTCGAAGCTCCCCTTATCTTCATTTCTAAGGGAGAGAAATCCCTAGGAATTGATTCCAGAATAGATTTCAATGGCTTCTGAAGTTTCGCCATTTTCTGGTCGATATAAAGTTGTTTTTTATACGACTTTTTAGGGGTGTACCAATCGCTTTTATGTGAATATTGTACGGGTAAAATCATATATACACCTATCACTCATTCTCTTTTATGAATCATGAAGTTCAAATTATATCATAATAACAATACCAATACAATAAAATGACTCCGAAAACTCCTATAGGTGTTTAACAGCAAACGAATAACAGGATGTTATGGAGAGAGTATGGTATTTGTAGTTTATAGGGCTTTTTTATTGATCGTGAATAACATTATTTCTACTGCAAATACAGCCGCAATAAACAGTAACGGATTTTTATCGCTCGGGCAAAAAAAACTGAAATGATGGGAGTAGCCGTTACTATAATGTGGTAAGTTATCATCACGAAAATTGAGAAATGATACTTCCTGTTTTCATACCACTTATGTTTCAACATCTTGTCCATTTCATCTTGGCACTGAAACAATATCGTATTAAGTTACGTTTTCTTTTTTCGGGCCAAAAACTCATAGATCCTAACCAAGAATATCGAGAAAAAAGTTTATACTTCGATTTTATTCCCAAATCCCCTCTGTTGACGAGTAGTGAAGAAAAAACGGCATATTTTACTGTTTCGGAAGTTTTCAGTGGCATAATGGCATTTTCAAACATAATAATCATAATAATATCGACCAGTCAAGTTATTATAACTGATTAGTTGAAATTTGTTATGAATAATGAACGTTCTTCAAAAAATATACATTTGAGAATATATAGGTATTTTCATATATCAAACATCTCTTTCCTGGTGAGAGAGATTTTTTGTACATGTAGCCTATATCTATTTTGCTCTGTGTATTTCCCATGTATGCTCTCTATTTGATTCAATTTTCATACGCTAGGTATAGATTTTGAGCAAGAAAAAGTGATATGTATGAAACCCAGTGCATATAGCCAGGGGAGTAGCTGTTTCAGATGAACTCTTCCCCCCTTTTTGTGAAAGAATGAAACGTCTTCGAATGATACACATGTACCTATCAACAGAGAGTGCTTCTATTTTAGTTCATTTTTTTTCACAGAAATTGTTATTTTTATTCATTGATTCGGAGAAGAAAGATGAAATATGTTTCCAGACTTATTTTTTCCCCCAATTGATTTTTAGGACTTTTCAGTGATATTTCATTGAAATGAGATTTTCAGACATTCCCAATTTGATTTCAAAACTGACAAATACACGGAGGATATATATAATCCAATACATTGTTTTCGAATGGTACCTAACTATTTTTCAGTATAGAACATTAAACAAATTTTCAATACATTTTGGAGGGTAAAAAAAAACAAAAGAACGCTCCACGCACCTGACGAATAGAAATGTTTGTGTCCCGAACGTTGAATTGTGCGAAATAAGGCACAAAATTATGTTTTAATAAGGAAAGGGCCATAACTCCCAAGAGGAGGCAGAGCACCGTGTTTCGACTTCAGATTCGTGTTCTATAAAAGATACGTAAATCCACACAACATTTCTCAAAACGTTCTGGTGGCAGAATAACAAACTTCTACTTGATAGGTGGAACTTCAAACATCTGACATTCAAAAATAATCGTATGGTTTGATTATAATCTTTTTTTCTATCTCTAAAATTCGAAAGTTATAGTGGATTCATGCAGCAATCGTAGCTCGGAAGTCGAAAATGGCAACTCGAAAATTGTAAATCCTAATTCCTAACAAAATATAAACCGTTCATGCAGCAATCTTAAGAACTTTCAAATCGTAAGAAAAGCTCTCATAATTGGTCATTTTTTATTTATATCAAATGTCAATTGCCCACGGATAAACGACATCTGAGAATATATTAAAAACTGGAACGCATGTGCATTTCAAAAAATCGGAAGTCGTAACTCGTAAGAGTTGAAAGTTCGTCAACTTTTCCTACGAATTCCAATTAACGATACCCGCATGAACGCTCTCATTGAAAGTCATCGATTCAACTTCTTCCGACTTATTTTTTACGACTTGCGAATTACGACTTCCGAGTTAGAATTGCTGCATGAATCCACCACCAGTGAGGGGTTATTACCCCCATTACCACCCCTATGAATTTAACCTTGGTACAACAGTATTCATCCTTCACGCATTCTAAATCGCCACCATCTCTTTCAGTTTCGTTAGAGGAGAAAGTTGTTTTTTTTTTCTTCGTAAAATGGCTGTCATTCTACTACGAGTATTCACTTTCAAGAATCAAACTCGTGCGAGCTATAGATTCCTGGTCTTCACGCTGTTTCTGCACAAGGCTATTAAAGGATACGGCAAAAGGGTTATAAGAAAATATCGTATTCCAAATAAAAAAAGTTTCTTTACCTATCAAGCCCTTCAGTCCAAACTGTTTCAGGCAGAGAAAATATACAATACAACTAGGGAGCGCAATCCCGCAAAACGGGATCCGGCATTCCCGCGGGATTCCACACCACTCATTAATCTGCTGGATCCCTCACCTTCAAAACGCGGATCCGTGGATCCCGCAAATTTAAATTTTCCGCTAAAATATTCGTGAAGTTTTGCGTAAGAAAGCGAGTGGCTCGAGCACGACGTTGCCGTTTCGCACAGTGGCGGGGGCTGGCGGGCGGCTTCGTGTCAGTTCGTGACGTTCGTGTCAGTCACATAGACTCACCGTGCGCTTCGCGCGTCGTTTCTGTATGTGACAGACAGAGTGTTTTCATATTCTATTTATTTTTTGTTTTGTGCTATTTTATATACTGATTATGCCCGTAAATGACGGTTCAGCCTACTAGCGTAGAAGCCGAGAGAGCGTTTTCGGCTCAGGATATATTTGCAGTTCACTCAGAAGCAGGCTTGGAGATGATACTATAAATGCCATTTGCTTTTTAAGAGCGTATTTTCAAAAGTTATCACCATAGGTTAGTCGTAGTAATAGAGTCTAGATAAGAGAAAGTTGTGATTTGATTATTAGTCATTATATGAATAAGACTATTAAGACTGAATTACAAACATCATAAAACTGTTGTTAAATGTAAGGGTAAAATTAAACAAAACTGTTGATGCTCAACATTTAAAAATTAAGGTCTAATAAGGCTGATTACTAATTACTCGTACTTAATTATAATTTCATTGTTATTTTATTAGAAAACAAATTATTTTTGTTGCATAATGTGAGACATGTTTAATTAATAATACTTGAATAAGGCTGATTACTGATTACTCGTACTCAATTATAATTTCATTGTTATTTTATTAGAAAACAAATTATTTTTGTTGCATAATGTGAGACATGTTTAATTAATAATACTTGATTTTTTAAACAAAAACCTGTAGTTTCAATTCGATTTTATAACATAATTTTAAATAAGATAAAGTATAAATTTTTTGATCTTATAGCCCTATAAAATCAAAAAATTAATACTTTATCTTAGCCCTATAAGATCAAGAAATTAATATTTTATCTTACATACAAACGGGGCAAAAAGTTGGAGGTGAGATTTGTTGGTGCTGCATACACGTGTCTGATGAATCAGGGAAAATCGTATTTCGTGTAAATATATTTGTTTAAAAATTGCAGAGCGCTTTCGGCTATCAAGCCATCTTCAGTGCTATACCTGCAAGTAAGTAATTGTCGAAAATTGGATTAAAAGTCAGAATTGAATTACTTACTCGTCTAGGTATTTACAGGAAGATCTTCACAATCACAAATAATCGTGAGTCATTACACTGAATAAACATCAAAGTTAAAGTCAATGCCCTTTTGGGTTGACAGTTGAAATTTTACTAATAAAACATTGTAAAAAGATTAAAATTTGGATTCCCAACGTGCTGCATGCTGAGCAAGAGGGGTGACAGGAAGTGAAAATTGACATTGACTCATGGTCCTAAATGATTTTGGAACATAAACTTTGTGACAAATGACGTATTAGTGACTACAATACATCGAAACTTTCCAAGGTGAGCACAGAATTATTCAATTGAGATTATTTGAAATAGGTAAGGTACGTTCTCGGTCCATCTCCTAACAGAAACTCCACTATAAGAATGCTGAAAGTGTACCAACCGTTTGAGTCTAATGGGAACCCAACTTACGGTCACTGACAGAGATCTGACAGAAGAGTGACTAATTTGGAACGGTCCGAGGTACGTTCTGAAGTTAACTATTGTGGTTATGAATTATAGTTGAAGTAGAACTGAAAATTTCAAGAGTACGTTCCGAAAACCAATTTTCAAGGAAGAACAATTCCACCAGCAGGGGGGGGTGGAAGTGGAATTAGGGTCTAATGAGAACCCAACTTTCCAATCCAAACACCGGAGCCAGGTAGAAAGTAAGTTCCTCGAGAAGGCCCGTGAGGTGCACTCAGAAACATTAGAGAACCATTGTTCGTGTCCTGAAGATAAACTGAGCACACGAACAATGGTTCTCTAATGTTTCTGAGTGCACCTCACGGGCCTTCTCGAGGAACTTACTTTCTACCTGGATTGGAAAGTTGGATTCTCATTAGACCCTAATTCCACTTCCACCCCCCCCCTCTGCTGGTGGAATTGTTCTTCCTTGAAAATTGGTTTTCGGAACGCACTCTTGAAATTTTCAGTTCTTCTTCAAGTATAATTCATAACCACAATAGTTAACTTTAGAACGTACCTCGGACCGTTCCAAATTAGTCACTCTTCTGTCAGTGACCGTAAGTTGGGTTCCCATTAGACTTAAACGGTTGGTACACTTTCAGCATTCTTATAGTGGAGTTTCTGTTGGGAGATGGACCGAGAACGTACCTTACCTATATCAAATAATCTCAATTGAATAATTCTATGCTCACCTTGGAAATTTTTGATGTACTGTAGTCACTAATACGTCATTTGTCACAAAGTGTATGTTCCAAAATCATTTAGGACCTTAAGTCAATGTCAATTTTCACTTCCTGTCACCGCTCTTGCTCAGCATGCAGCACGTTGGGAATCCAAATTTTAATCTTTTTACAATGTTTTATTAGTAAAATTTCAACTGTCAACCCAGAAGGGCACTGACTTTAACTTTGATGTTTATTCAGTGTAATGTCTTACGATTATTTGTGATTGTGAAGATCTTCCTGTAAATACCTAGACGAGTAATTCAATTCTCACCTTTAATCCGAATTTCGACAATTACTTACTTGCAGGTATAGCACTGAAGATGGCTCAATAGCCGAAAGCGGTCTGCGATTTTTAAATAAATTTATTTACACGAAATACGACTTTCCCTGATTCAAAAAGTTGAAGTACTGTGAATAATTTCAAATATGCGGGATCCCGCGCGGGATTGATCATCCCGCGGAATTGAGTGAGCTGCAGGATTGCAATCCCTAAATACAACCTTGTTGAATGTAGTGAATTCAATTTTGATTATATGATGGACTTCTGACAATCGAACGTCATATTTTCGATTAGAGCTTCGTATCATTCAGCTATTTTCGCTCTTGAATTTTCATTCATTGCAGTTCCCAAGGGTTTGATATTATAATGATATTATTATTATTGATATCAGAATGAAGATACAAGTGCGAAAACTTATCGATTTCTGCAATATTCCTGGTCTGTTTCACAATAATCTTCATTTCCAAGATTTTTTCAATGACGATATAGCGAATCAATAAGTGGCTGAGCAACTTGGAAGAATTATCAACAATACAACTGAAAACATGTTCAAGTACAATGCACGGTAATATTATATAATATTCAGTTTTCGACAGCAAATAAGTCATAATTCGAAAGGTGTGCGTTTTTAGAGAAAATGTCAGCAAAAAAATAAATTGAATCATTTATGTACATTTCGAAGCGATTATTATATGATTATTATGATGATTTTTTGAGTTCTCTACTGCCTAGAAATGAAGATATAAAACGCTTTTCGTTCTAATAATATCTGTTTATAGGGCAAATTTGTACTTTGAATTGAATCTCCCCAGTTCAATTTCCTTTTTCAAAAGAGGCATACAACATTGATTCATACTCAATGACCGAGTAGCAATCTCTTAATTCCTGTTTAATAAAATGCAGGTAGCCTCTTTGAGTTTTCTCTTTGTTTCATTCTGTTCTGTCAATTATGAAAGAACGAGTATGAGCTGTCCTGGATTTTTCAATTAGGCCATACAGGTCGGGGCCTAGGGGCGGCTGATTTCAGAGGAAGCTTACTTCATTTCATATTGCAATTGAAAGTCGAACAAGGTCAATGGTGCCTCATGGTTTTTTATCTAGAAGCAGATATAATGAACACCATAAACTATGATGATACTATAGATGATTTTGCAATCAAAAAGTCCCGTAAAAATTGTAACTCTTGTTTCTTAAATGCCTTTTTTTAATGACTAATTCATCCTTTCAATAAACTTTATTTTTATCCTTACTACAAATGTAAAATTATTATTTTAGAAATGTACATGGGGCGGTGCGAATAAAGTGGCCTACACTAGTGAAAAATATAAATCCGCCACTGAGTAAGAGACAGTTTAGCTTCCAGAACGTGGCCAAAGAGAAGTATACGCATTTTTAATAAATTTGTTAAATCTCCAAATTCATAAAAATACGATATGTACGTAACTGACAAAGTCACTCAATTTTGCATCTTTTCAATATTGCAGGGACGTATCGTATCGTAAATATACCAATTTGCCGAATAAACAGAAAATGAGAACTCAAAGCTACCTTTATCTTCATTTCTAAGGGAGAGAAATCCCAAGAAATTGACTCTAGAATAGATTTCAATAGCTTTTGAAGTTGAGCCCCTTTTTGTTCGATAAAGTTGTATTTTTATACGACTCTTTAGGGGTGTACCAATCGCTTTTATTCAAATGTTGTACGGGACAAGTAAACTCAAATATATACACCTATCACTCATTCTCATTTATAAACCATAAAGCTCAAATCATTATATCAACTAGCTATCGATAGTCTAACCTTCCAATAACAATAACATGACTCTGAAAATTCCTATAACTGTTTAAAAGCAAACGAATAACAGGATATTATGAAGAAATTATGGCATTTGTAGTTTATAGGGTTTTTTTACCGATCGTGATTAACATTATTTCTACTGCAAATACCGCCGCAATAAACAGTAACGAATTTTTATTGTTCAGGCCAACAAAACTGAAATGATGGAAATAGCCAAAACTATAATGTGGTAGGTTATCATTACGAAAATTGAGAAATGAAACTGCCTGTTTTCATACCACTTATATTTGCACAGCTTGTCTATTTCATTTTGGCACTGAAATGATGACGTGATTCGTTACGCTTTCTTTTTTCGTGTCAAAATACTCATAAATGGTGAAGAAAAAAACGGCATAATTCACTATTTCAAAAGTTTTCAGTCTTTCTACCACGAAAATCCACTCTCAAGAATTAAAACTTGTGCGAACTATAGATTCCTGGGGCCTGTTTCAAGAACGTACAAGTCTTGTAGCTACAAGAGAAACACAAAGAAAGACGAAGATAAATAATTGTTTTTTACTCATTTTTCACCTGTAACTGCATTGTCTTTCTCTTGTAGCTACAAGACTTGTAATTTTATGAAACAGGCCCCTGGTATTCACGGTGTTTCTGCACATATGAGAATCACCAAAGACGAAAAATGTTTGCACAGTGTAGTTGACTTAAACAGAAATATAGCGCCAGTGTGATTCTGGTTTGTACATAAAAACATTCAAGGTACTATTTTTAAAATGGTTTATTTGGATCAAGAACGAGTAGAAATTGTTAAGCTCCACTTTCAAAATAACAGCTGCATTAGAAACACTGCTCGTTACTTAACGAGTTTATCTCTGACGATCTGAACGAGCAAGATGATGAAACTCACAAATTTACTGAAATAAGATTATTTTTTCATTGAATACACTGTTTCAAGTTAAAACAGTAACAAATGAGAAAAATGCTATTCTTCTTCTTAGGTATGTTGAGTTAGATCAAGGAAAAACTAATGTTAAGTCTTCAGATGCAAGATTGAGCAGAAAGCTCTCCTTCCAGTGGAAAATTCGAAGAACTTCCTAAGGATAGACAGTTGGAGACAAATTCATATCATTGTCGCGTCTGTTCAGCCTAATTACTTTTTTGGTCTTTTATGTATTTTGGAGTATATTTTTGAGGTTTGAAAAATCATTGAAGCCAATAAATATAATTCAATTTTTCCCAATATTTTTTTATTATTCTTTTATACTCAATCTTCTCTAGACATGATTAAGTCGCTTCCTTCATTTGGGAAGCTGAATATATTTTTATCTCAACATTACACAAATACAGCTTTTCAAATAAAGAAAATAATTTGTAAACTTTCAATGAAAATATTAATAATAGAATATTCCTGAGTTTCACAAGCTGTAATTATGTTACCTTACTTGTAGCTGCATCAGAGAAAAGTAAACTGACATAAAACGACAAATAGGCTGGAGTGGCGAATAAAAATGAATATTTCAAAAATATTTTTTTTACTCATATCGAGTGTATTCGTAGTTTAATTCCTCATAAAATTATACAGTGTGGGAGTGAAAAGTCTCCTACCATCTTGACTTTTGAATCGGACAAAAGATATCAAAGTCGAAGTTTACGTGTAATAGCTTCAATTTCAATACGGTTTGATGGAACGTCACTCGCCGTCGATAGTGCGCTAAACTTTGATGTTTCGAATGGAATAAGGGGGCCTTATGTCACTTCGATAAATAAGACACCCAGATTTACCGTTGCCCAATTATCAGTGGTCAAGTTTATATATGTCGATAGTGATTAGTAAATCTTCCTCTGATTCTCGCTAGGTACCCAACAAACGTTTCGAATACCAACATACCATTTATAAAAAATCATTTTGAAGGTCATTGATTAGATCTATTTCTCATAATTCTAGATTATTCATATTTTACTAACCAAAATGCAAGCGTTAGCTCTCTTTGACCGGAAAATTATCCCCATGCAGGTGACCTCTTACCTCCCAATTTCTACAGAAGGAGCTGAAACAATTGATACTCAATTTTCTCTTCCTGAAGATGCTAACCTTGTTAGCGAAACGCGAGCCGAGTACAAAGTTTGGTGTTAGGGTAATTGATCTCTAGAAAATGTTTCAGTATAATCTCATCCAAATTCATTTCAATATTTTTCCCAACATAATAAGAGCTAATACATATGTAATGTAATATATATGTTACCAGACATCATTCATATGTTACATATATGTTCAAAACAAGTGTGGGAGTAAGAATATAGAATAAATATATGTCATATTCTTCACGGAAATGAGTGCCGTTTAATTTATGGTCGGTAAAATCATCTAAAAGCACTCTCGGACACTCAGTCCTTATAGAACATTAACATATGAAGCAATGAAGCACATAAAAAAATATACTGAAAAAGATATGCTCAGCATGTGTATAAAATAAATACTCGAGTGTAAGCTGTTAGTACACAATTTCTAGATAATTCTAAAAATGTTGCTCGTGGTATGGTTGAGCACGTATGTACTTCGATATTCTTCTACGTTTATGCTAAGCACGTTTTTTTGTGTTCCAGCAAGGTTATTCTTTGGAAATGATGGGGAGAATTCGAAAAGGATTTTCCTAGGCGCCCATCTAAAGCATACGCATAGAATTAATAAGGTCCATATTGATTTTATCTGGCACGTTCTTGAAAAACTGAAGATGATCATCAAAATCAGAAATTCGAAGAATACAACTTCTTTGAAAGAAGTTGAATAAAATTTGTTTGAATTATATGTGTATATCATTCATAGACGTTTCTTTCATCTACAAAAATAATAGTGTTGCCAGGTACCGTATATCTGTTGAATATTCTCGACGTATATTCCTGTATTCGAAAAACGAGTACCTACTACTATCAGAGGATTGGTACAGCCCACTGTATATCTAACAAAAAAAAGATGTAGGTTTTCCTTTTGGGAATTGCAACAGAATGTCGCTCTGAAGAATCGTTTCATCTTGTCCGTGCACAAACACAAGAATTTCACTCATCATCCAACTCATGAAAGCGTAATAACTTGAAACATCTGTCCTCTGCCTGCGATGGTAATCACCATTACAAATTCTGGCAAATTATCAGAAGCGCAAAATTAGACTCGCCGCGCTCTAAAATCAAACAAATAGAATAATATCAGGTATAGCAAATTCGGAAAAAAAAGATATTATTCGAGTGCCAGCACACCTATGGCGTCTCTCCTCCCGACACAAGGCGTCTCTAAACCGAGAAAGTTAAAAATAAACACTTTTCCATATGACTGACGGGAGTAACAACGTGCATCCAAACTAGCGATCATGTCTAGCCATGATCCCGTAATTTTGTATCGAATAGTTGAGAGTCGGATTCAGGGTTCTTTTGTCGGGTGATTTCAAAGTGTAATGACAAAGTTGGCGTTGAAGTGTGATCGTTATCGGTGAATTCGTAGTACATTTCGATAGTATATAGCGTAGAATAATAAACATCGCAGTGCTAGTGTTTACAGTTGCGGCTAATTTTAAAACGGTTCCCTACTTTATCGGCCAGAGTTCAAGTTTTACCGAAGCCTGTCCGGTTCTAATTTTAGTCCATTCATCGGGTGAATTCAAACACGACAATGAGCGAGTAAATCGGAGATATGTGGAATTATTCAGGAGTGTCGACAAATTGAGGGAAATATTCTCTGCGCGCGTGAAAATGTTTTCGTCGTTGAAGCTGAGCGCTCTGAGGCCGAGAGCTAGGAGTATTTCGAATCCCAATGGTGCTTCCAGCAGTGAGACGTCTCTACTCTGCAAACCGCCAAAAACTCCGATTGGATCGCCCAAACAAAAGCACACTAAAAAAAGTAAATGTTTGTCTTTTATTCTCATCCACAGAAGTCAGTTACCGCCAAATCTACAGTTAGATCAATGAAGTTGGCAATATATTGGTGTTTTCGTTGCATATTGATTTTGACATCGCATTTGGTTTTTCCTTGAGAAAATAAGTGAAAATCAATTCAACGTGAGTTGTTATGTGCTATTCTGAACCTGTCAATGTTCGAAAAAAACCTCAAAAAATATGTTATACCCTGATAATTGTAGTAAATGGCTTCCAAATTACTGAAAAATTTCTCATATTTTTTAAGGAATTCTTCAGAATTTCCTCATTCAAATTGAAACTGCCCCAGATTCTTCTTTTATCGAAAGAAAAGGGATCATTTCTCACCTTCGGAAAAGCAAACAGGATCCAATTTCACACAGAAATTGGAGAAACTAGTGCTACGCATAGAAGATGCGCTTTTTTGTTTTCTGGTATCAAATGAAGGTATATTTTGAACAAGATTGCATGCATCTCTCGAACTCACTTATGAAAAATTAGAGACTTGAGTCATGTTTTATCCAAATGAGTACACCAAATGTTTCGTGAGATTAAAAAATCAAGAAATCAAAATAACAGTAGGGAAATTTGACAAATCAATAATAGCACATTACCACTCGAGTGGGGTTATATCCATTTATTTTCCGAGCAAAAACCATCTGCGAAGTGAAATTTTAATTTTATCTATTATTATTAAATGACATATATGTTGCCGAATTGAGTGATGTCAGTATATCTCCATGGCAAAAGTCGAGGCTTATGAAGATTCAATTATCTGACAATGCGTGGAAAACGCAGTCTCATCGCAAAATTAAGCTGAGTTCAGTGGAGGTTAACGGCTTGCACCATTGTAAATTGACAGTTGACAGTTGACGTGGAGCTCAAGCCTCATGTCCTTGAGTCAGGATTTCTGGAGCTTCAGCTCTACCTATTGTACTACCAGAAAAAAGAAGATTCAATTTGACGTTTCCCATGAATAATAATGAAGTGTATTATTGATTTAATTATGCTGTAAAAGAGCAAGATAAGTTGCTAGAGTTATTGAAAATGCTCCTTCTATGTGGTTAAGGAAATCTGGTATAAATTAGCAACTTGTCTACTTCAGTGTTGCCTATCAAATATGAAAGAAATAGAACATAAACACTTATCTTGTTGACTAAATTTGTCCACCTGGTCAAAAGTATTATGCAATCCCAATATGTGTTATATGTTTTGGAGTCTTGGTGTATCGTTATTGAAATCGGTCAAGAAGTTGAAATTTGACCCGATATGCCAAAACTATATAAGGAAGGATGTATTCAACGAAAAAAAATCATTTATAGAATATAAACAAATATTTGTGCGAGATAGAAAACAACTACATACTTTTTAGAAATAACTGTGTTCATTTTGCACTGGCGCCATCGTTCCCCAGAATGCTGAAAAAATGTTTAGTTCATAATTCGAATCCCAAAATGCAATTTTATTGATACATTTCTTCCGAACACCTTGACACCACACTCATTTTTCTTTGAATATTTACAAACTGATACACCAATTATTTGCTTGAGGTTTGCCCTTCCGGACTGGTACGGGATGTAGTTATGCAGAGGAGTGTAAATATTTTACTTTTACTTGACATACTTTTAAAAATGTGCAACAACAGATACAGGTCCATATTACAAACTTTTAAGTTGATGGAATGTTTTCAATGGTTCGGCATGACTATAGTGCGAGCTGTAGTGTCACAATGGTCTGTCTGCTATCCCAATTGGGTGAAAATCATTTTCTCACAAGAAGGGAAATATATTATTTGAGACGAATTTCTATTCAGTCCGGAACTTGCATAAATTAATGTCATCTTATGTTTTCATTGGGTATCACTCCATTATTGAAGAGTCAAACTATTTGTTATATTAGTGAATTTGAGATATTGAAGCTGAAAGGACTTTTTCATAGGAAATTTCGACACAAATTCCGCCAATTTTATATTTTATACTTTCATTGAAGTGAAAAGAAGAGAAGAAAATGAGAAAAAATTATGTTTTTTTATTCAAACACTGGAAGGCGTGCAAATGCCTGGTCAGTTCGAAAAATCAGTTTATCTACACCCGTAATAATACACTTATATGCCCCCAACCCATTTTATAATGAAATCCACCATGATACAGATTTTTCATTACAATACAGAGTTTCAACCAATAGAAACCCATTATTTTCCGATTAGGCATGATGTGCATGCTCTGCATTTGATGTTTGTCAAGTCAAAATCGGTATAGGTATTGAATTTTTGAAGAATATAGCAAAACTTCGATAATCATAACAAAATGTCTGATACCAGCAGTATGGGAGAATCACCTTCGACACCTTCACCAGCAGAAATATAGTTAGAATGATTGAATTTTTCATTTGACAAATGCATGATTGATTCCTTTATTTTTTCAATCAAATTTTCTGATCTCTACGTAGGCGAGCGGTCTAAGGCGCTGAGATTAAATTAGCTAAATGGACTAGTTGGAAGAGACATGGGTTCGATTCCGGCCTCGAGTAACTTTTTTTTATCTTCTCTTCATTTTTCATCGTTATATTTCTCGAAGTAATACCATGAATAATAATTTGGTAGAATTTTTCAAATAAATGCGTTTGATTAGTATTATTGTGTGCAATACAAATGTAAATATAATATTTGTAGTTCTTCACTATTTATCAGGTGTAGATAAAATAGCGTATGCAACTTTCATGTAACGGTTATTACATGATCGTTGCATAATATACTATTATAAGTGACATAGTCTGAGGGAAAATAGTTTTCTAATTGAAAATCTCATATAATTTCATCTGTTGACTTTTTTTTTGGCTGGCCCAAAACAAGGGATAATATTTACAGAACATAGCGATAACTAAGAAAGAGAAAAAAGTAATGTGTCTTGAGATATCTCGAGAGATATTTTTGTTTTTTAGTACTTTGAAACAGCTTCAGTGTTTGATTCATAGTTTTTCTAGAAGATATATAAAAAGTGAGAACAACGTCTTCGTCTGAGCGGAATTCATAACATTATATTTCACAGTTTCAGCATTTCATTAATTTCGGGATGTTTGATATATTAAAAAGTGAATGCAGATGATATTTTCATAATAAATCCAGGATGTCACAAAACAGAAATCAATTTTTCGTATACTTAACTCAAAGTCGCCTATCAGAAAAATGCAAGAACTCTAATATCTGTAAAAATAAATATCTTTTTCAACGTTTCAGAAACCAACTCCGTTTCCGTTCTCAAAACCCATTCACTAATTTTTTTCTTCAATATTCGTTATTGACAATCTTTCAATAAAGTATGATCTGAAAGTTACATTTTCTGAACCAATTTTTCACAGTACGTTTCTGAAAGAGAAAACACTCAAAACCAAAACAAATCGTTCAATGCAAGATTAATGCGTATTATTACTCGTCAAAAGCATAATTACCGTTCATCAGAATACATATGTCTCAATGATTTTTGTAACTTGAGCGATGTATTTACATTTGTGTAACGGCAACTTGTAAAATGTAGTTCATCAACATCATTTTTCAGCTGAATAAACGCAAATTGAGAGTTTCAAGTATCATGCAGCGAGGCGCAATTGTATTGCAGATGTCGATTCGTTTCGATATTGGAGTCTATTTGTACCTACCTACCAGGTTCAGGTCTAGTTCATGTGAACTCATTCTAGTCAACAATTAGCCAATCGAATCTTCTCTACAATTGATCTTGGTTTAGCTAAACCACAGTTGATTGTAGTTTGTTCAACCGGCCTCAATATTATTCATTCATGGGCAGACTGTGAAAAATGTTAAACTGTGAATGTTGAAATTGTTTGTATGAGTCAAATACCCTAAGAACAAACTGATATATTATTTACACTCGACGCGCGTTTGGCTAACAAGATTATCTTCAGGAAAAGGAAACTGAAGACAAGGGTTTGTATTAATATACCAATTTCACAATCTAAGGTAGTGCAAAAACTACCTGCAAAGATTTTTCTTGGTGCGCTATGGACTTCGTCGTCTGTTGACAACTATTGTGAATGATTACTCAACAATGAAGTGAAAAGCGTGTTGAATGGGATAGGCCCTTCGTCACCATTCATACTATTTTTCATTTTCCTATATCCAGACTCTCGAATGCATCGAGTAGCTTTGTGTCTGGCACATGCTTTCAGTCTTAGATTGTTTCCACTAAATCTTTGATCATGCTCTGGACAATGATCACAGACCTAGTGTTTATAGTCTGAATAGATATTCATCTGAACGCATACACGTATTTCTGAATCTCGAAAAAATTTATAATGGTGAGATCAATGGCCTCATAGCGGGTAATGCTGGCCACTTGCTAGTATTGGTGATTGGCAACAACATGTATTCCGCCAAGGAGATACAAGTTGACGGGATACAGGGCAATATTGGGCGGCATGACATCAAAAACTCTATTAATAATTGCCTTGTGTTTTCGATAACAAATGGACATCATCCCAAAGTGTGTAAGGTGGAAGAGTGTTTTCAACAACATTGCAGATGGGGAATTTGGCCGGTTATTGTACACATGACTCAGGTGCAACTGAGGTTATATATTGCTCAATGAATTTGAACAGAATAGTAAACGAATCGCCTGTAGCCTAATATCGCAAACTAACTGCCAGCGATAGTGATAGTGCAGCACTTTAGTTAGCATCCCTTCTGACGAATCTACGGGCAACCAAAGAATTACTCTGGAATCTGATGAGGTTTATCTGAAAAAATCTGGAAACGAACGTCATGTTTCATGAGTGAGTAGGACATGAAATTAGTTATTTCCATTTTTTGAGGAGTCCCTTTGCCACCACCTTCTTTTTCATCTTTGGTTGAGTTCAACTGGTTGTTGTCTAGATGCTTGACATTTTCGAATACATATATCCAGATTCTGCTGTATTATAAATATGGTAGCAGTGATAAACACGTTGACAACATTTTATTGGTCGATCTGTAGTTATCCTAACGAATGGCATGGTACCAGAAACCGAACCATTTCAGAGTACTACTAACGAGTTAGTATTGTTTATTGCAGGTAAAGCTTCGTGGACTTTTTTATTATTCATATTATTTTATACTATTTATACGTAAATATTTATCTTATTGCTGAATGACATCGATAATAAATAAGAGCTTTTTTCTTAGACTTAATAATGTAATATTCCACTCCGTAATGAATCATTTTGGAAGCAATTACGGCTGAATAAAAATGCACTCGAATACCAATCAAAATCGTTCCCGAATCGTTTCACACCACATGAAAATTCGGTGTTGCAATGCACCAACAAAGTGATTATATACTTGTTTATTTTCGGTTTGTTTTCATTACTTGAAACATGCCCTAGTTGCTCGTGAAAATAAAATGGGCTCGTGTTGAAAACGAATTTGTTTCACGTATGAATTAGTTTTCGAAATGGTTTGTTTGTTTCGGTGTTTATATTTTGATTGCTCAACTATTATAATTATTCAGATGAAATGCGTTTCCTGTCTAATAAGTAATTCCGATTTCGGTGAGTCGAGCGTTGTTGGCATTCAGACATTTTTTTCAACATTTGTGGTGTGGGCAGGGGTCAAATTTATCGACTAAATTTCAAACTAACGCCACGTTGAAAGGATGTACCAATCAGAAATCGTTAGACAATAATTGATACATTCAGTATGGCGGCTTCGAAACCGCAATTGAAAAATTGTGAAGTTGACTAGGGAGGTAGCAAGTAATAGTAATTTTTTGAACAAGATGATAAATCATTTTATCGTCGGGTATAATATTCTGTTTTTTTTTTTATATCACACGTTTTGTAGAAGAACTTGTGGAGAATAATTCATAAATACTCTGTCAACTTCTGAATCGTTTCAATAATACTGTCTGCTATGGGGTTGATGGGGTTTGATTAGATAGATATATCTTTATTTAACTACGTTATGTTATAATACATTTGTAGCAAGTCAAATAGAAATTAGGTACTGCTCAAAATTCCCAAATTTAATGAAATAACAATAAAAGAATGTACACATAGAAAGGATTTGCCATATACTTACCATAAAAATAATGGTGATGAAAGTGACATTAATTATAGAAGCATATATGAAATGGAAACAAAAGCTTATCAAATGATAATTGAATTGTGATGGTACAAGATGAATACGAGATAATACACGAATTCTAGTGAAAAATTAATTGTGGAAGAGAATGTATTTGAGACAAAAATTTTCTAATGGCTTTTAGATAGTTGGTTCCAAGTCACATTTTGGGTGGGTCAGCCATATTGTGGTGGCACTTTTCCTTCAAAATTAATATTTTCTGGTCGAAAAAATTGTATGAAACGTTGACGATGTGCAAGCAAGAAATGGAACAGCCGTTCTAAATAGAAATGGAAGTAGCTGAGGCAGCATCAACATTACTGCTACAAAAGTAATTTTTGAGAGACTATAAGGCTTCCGATACATGGAGAAAGGTTGAGAAAGTCGATGAGACCAGTGACGTTTATAACAAAGTGAAATGTCAGATTGAAATTTTTCTGAATAGTATAGAGCAAGAATAAAAATACAAAAGAGATTTGGTTGAATGGTCCGTCTCCAAAATGTAATTTAGTGTTCCATAAAAAACTTGAAATATCAGTGTTTTCCTTCATCAATGGTATTCAATGAAAAATAAAAGAATCAAGTACTTAATCCTTGCAGATAGAGTGATACTTCATCTACCCTTGATGAAGAGCAACTTTGTCTACTCTTCATGCCTTTCCCATTACATTGCCATGAATATTACACACCATACACTTTCAAACAACTCATAATTGAAATATCAAATCAGTTCAAGCGATCAGGATGGTTAGTAGGTTTAAGATTATTAAAATCCATTGAGTTGTTTCAAAAATCAATTTCATTATAAGAAACGAAAAAAAAATCATTATATCATTTGTGTTTTCTGAAAGGGACATATAATGAATCGAAAACCATCATTTCAATCTGTAAGAGAGTTATGAGCAACTTTTTTGTGGCTTTATATACAAATACAGAACTTTCATACGAGGACTAGCACAAAAACTTTACGAATACTATATGTTGATATGTGTATATCTTTCATAGACGTTTGGTTAAGGCACAAAAAGTAAGAGTTTTTATGAAATATTGATGAACTATTAAAGTTCCTCACTAGATACACTGAATAATTCCAAAAAAATTGATTTGAAGCTAATCTGCTCTGAAAATATATTGACATTTCAATGACATAATCATTCTCATGAACTTCTAGGCCCCAGTGATGATACTCAGAATCATGATTATTTTTGTGGAACGTTCTGTGGTCCGTGAAAATGAATGTGTCATCAAAATGTCAGTACATTCAAAGCAGTTTTTGTTCTGTAGTTTTTTGGGTTTGTTACCTACCACAATCTGAAAAAATAAGAATTGATATTGGAATCTATACAAGTGTAGAAGGGCAGATTTTCAATCTACCCCGAAAAGTTGCTGCGTCTATTGAAAAACAGTTCTTTCTGGATAGAACAAGTCCAATTAGTCAGCAACTTCTCGTATAATTCAAATTTTGCCTATCAAAAAAATAATTAGAACTTATATATGTGTAAATACTTATCTGTTAACGTTTCGGAAACTAAATCTGCTTCCGTTCTCAAAACTTCTAGGCAAATTCCTTTTCAGATGCAAATACCGGGTAAAGACAATTTTCGTGATTGACATTTGTCAAATTATTTCAAATCTGACATAACCTTTTTTCCTTCAAGAGGGGCAGCCATCTGCGATCCATATCAAGCGAACTCATAGATATGCATTCTTCACCAGACAGCATGATGAAAGCAGAATAATTTGACAAATGTCAATCACGAAAATTGTCCTTACCAGGTATTTGCATCTGAAAAGGAATTTGCCTAGAAGTTTTGAGAACGGAAGCAGATTTAGTTTCCGAAACGTTAACAGATAAGTATTTTCATATATGAGGGGTTCAAAGCTGAAGTGGACCAAGTCCATAATAGCGATGTTTTATGATAGACTCTGCATGATACTCTTAAAAGGTTATAATTTTCAGTGCTGTAATGAACTGAGTTAACACTAGGTTTTTTGAGCCATAGATGGAGCGGATATATTTTTCATGAGAATTTTGTCACACATCGTTCAGAGCATTAGCGAACCAAGTCCAAGTAACTTTATTTACGCTTCTTTTGTGTGAGATTATGAGTGTTATGGGAAACACACTATAATTATTTTTTTGATAGGCAAAATTTGAGTTATACAAGAAGTTGCTGACTCATTGGCTTTGTTCTATCCAGAAAGAACTGTTCTTCAATAGACGCAGCAACTTTTCGGGGTAGATTGAAAATCTGCCCTTCTACACTTGTATAGATTCCAATATTAATTCCTATTTTTTCAGATTGTGGTAGGTTACAAACCCAAAAAACTACGGAACAAATATTGATCCACCACAAAAAAATTACGTTCAAACAATAATTCAAAGCAGATTATCAATTATGTCAAAAAGTTTGGTGAATCTCCTGAAAAAGTTCAATTATCGAAACAAGCTTGTATGGACTTGAATGAAATGTTTTCCTTGAGAGACGATTTTATCACAAGTAATTCTTCCCTTTTTTTTTGTGTTCCATGAGTGCAATATGTTTGATCAAAGTTTTGTGTGTTTGGTATAAAATTGAACAGGAAAAGGTGACTTCTATGTGATTGAGCCCACGTTGCGTTCTTTCTTGGGAACGAATCGATCGTATATAGATGATATTGTCATATCAAATTTATATTTTATGATGTTATGATTTTATGATGTTTCTCCTTAAAAGTTTTGTATTTTTTTTTCATTCTGGGGAGAAAAGTCAAGATAAAGTTTCTGAAAGCTTCCCCTACACAAAAGTGATCATGTTCCTAAATTTATGGAAGTTCTGATAAAAATAATTCGAAGTTTTTCCTCATATTTCGCAAAAGATTCGTCTTGAGTATTTGTGTATCGAGCATATGAAGAGTGACAAATGGCCCGTAGGGTTTTCCACCAATCATGCAAGCCACACAAAACACTTTTTCTACGACTTGTACGTGCTTCTTTTCTCTCAAAAAATTGTCAAGATAATTGAATTGAAACTGATAATCGTCACACTCACACCAACAGAAAGAAATAACTTTTTATTACTAATACTGCTATTGTTCAGCGAAACATGTGTGGACGTTTTCTCAATTTAGTGAAAATCTCGTAGCAGTTCCAGTTTTCAATTCAATTGAAGTGTTTTTCTTCGATGTAAATGGAATCTTAACCATAATAATCATAATTTAGATTCGATAAAAAAAAGTAAACTTTGAAAATGATTGAGATGTCAGAAAACTGCATACATGTCTGCGTTTGAAACATTCCTTTCAACGTTCTTGAAGAAATGCAAAAGACATTTTTTTCGATAACTTGGTCACGATTCTACTTCCACTGCTCGCCAGATGATGACCATATCAAGTTAAATCTGAGTAACATTGTTTTCGAAGAAATACAAATCAGCTCATACTTTTCGACGGCATATGATCGACATAGTTTTTCTCTTAATAACTTTTTTGTGTGCACACAGGTACTATCAAAATGGTTAGTTATACATGTAATAGTGTATATGGACGTTTTCAACTCACAACACGAGAAGAAACAAAATAAAACTTCCATTATCGTAAGAGTTCGGAAGAATGAAACTGCATTAGACATTCGTTTCACCCAAAAAGTTGGGTGTCAGTGTGTTTCCAAGTTTGTGAAATATTGAACCAAAGTTTTCAAGAGGCAAAGGAAATCATTCAATCTGATGGAGGAAATTTCGCACATTCCTTTCAGATATTGTTCGAATCGACGAGCCTGACAGCCAAGAATCCACATGGGTATTTCTGGAATAACTCAATATCAATTATGAATTCCAATTACCGATTATTGGATGTTCCATAAATGCATTGTATACCGCAGTCATCGCTGTTACATTAGATTGAATTGCTGTGGGCCTAACGAAATTGAAAATTCTATGTAAAGGCCCTCTTCAGGTATTCATAAGAAAACAATATTTGAAAGAAACAAATTTTCGAATGATGATTTATTTTATCGTAATGATAGTTTGTTACAATGTTGATACTGTGCTAGGGCAGTGTTTTTTGGCTACTATCACGGTCGCCAAGTTTTAGCTCCAATTCTCCAATGAGGCAGATATTTTTCCGACGTTCACTGAAGGAACCACTACCTTAGTAGCTTCATAAATTGAATCAATAATGGTTCGATTATAAGTATATAATATAAATATATTCGTCATAAAAAATTTGAGCATTCGTAGATATTCGTTAAATATTCGAACATATTATAAGTATATATTGTCATGGTTATATTGCATACAATATCGAGGACAAAAATAAATCACAATCGTGCATTAATATTCAAAACTCATCACTTGCCATTTAACTGATTCATTTCAAGAACCTCAAAGAGTCAATGAGCATGCTTGAAGACTGGCTTCAACTCAACTTAAATGAACAGTCTGTTCTCAACTCACCTAAGCAGTAGGTTAACGGAGTGACCTACTGTATGAAGGTAAGTTGAACCACTGTCATTTTTGGAAAATCGATTTTTGCAATGTGATACCTTCAAAAATGGCGTCAGAAAACAACGTTATTCAAACTAAAAACAATGAGGAAAAAATGGTCGTATCAAAATGCCACAACATGCATTGGAAAACTACGATTTTTCTACCAATTTTGCCAACCTGACTTTTGTCCCAAGATGATTACGAGCCGAGATAACACTTTCTTTTATTTAATTCCCCCTCCCTTTGTTTATTTATATGAAGCAACGAGACCTTGACGACTGCACAAAAAAAGAGTCATATTATCCATAGAAACCAGCAGAATTTGTTTTCCACAATTATTTATCATATTCATTGATGGTGGTCTCGGTAGTGTAGTGGTTAGCATATCTGCCTATCAAGCGGAAGGCCGGGGTTCGAATCCTCGCCGGGCCACCGTGCTGGGTAATCGCACGTTAAAAGGTAAGGCCTCGTTGATCCATTGCTCGCACAAGTTTCGACTTCTGAGGGTTGACGTTCGTCAGCTGGTTAACGGAAACGAACAATTTTAGAACAATTTTTTAGCATTGGAGGTTCTTCCGGAACCGTTCAACGCGCCACATGGAGGGGGAAGCAGGAGGGAAAGATACAGCGCTAGGCGGCCTTCGATTCGATCGCGTGAAATAAACTGTTCAAGAACCCAAAATGACGATTTTCGCATAGCAACAATTAGCGGTTGAATGCCGGAAATCATTTTTTTTTTGTTTTCTGCTTATATAATGAAAACTGTTGGTGGAATCGAATGAAAGTTGAGTTGAAAGTTGTAGATAATTGAAAAAACTATCGATTAGCGTTGGCCCGATGTCCAAATCATTCCTAACATTTTTGTGTCAGTCTTGAAGGTAACAGTTTTTGACAACCGTTTTTCACTAGGAATTTTCTCCAATAACTCTGAGGAATTTGAAGACCATTTGACCAAATCAAATTTTCCCTTCGCAAATATTTCCACCAATTCTAAATACAACCTCTGTTCAATCTTGGCGAGCCCTGTATATAAATTGTTGAATACTTTATTAAAATTAAATTGAATCAAGGTTTGATACAATACCCTGTATACTCATTTCAGTTATTTTGTTTTAACATTTATACCAATGCTGTTTTTTGGGTTTAAAGAAAATGGTTCGAATTCCTTTTTATTTTATTTTATTTTTATCATTATCGCGAAAACTGTGGTGCAGTTGGCTTTTAGAGTTTCGTCGGGTCAGAAAGTCTACTATTCTTTTGATTGTTCGAAGTTTTGATTGGAAAACCGATTATATTTGTGAGATTTGTGGACGTTGTTTTCTTGGATGCTGTCAACATCACCGTAAAGCCGAGGACGAGAGTGTTGCAACACGAAGCACGGACATCGCCAAGGACCAGAGTAAGTCATCTGCAACCACTCGATTTTTTTTGACTGATAAGAAGAACTTCCCGGTAGTTTGTATTCGCGGCTAGACCATCGCATTATACAGTCCAATAGTTGACATTAGTCCTATCGTACCGGATAGCCTCCCGGGAATCTTACTTTCTTTTGATTTTGATTTGTAGTCATTACGATTTTGACGAGGCTCACGGTTCGAATTTGTTTATCATCCAAAAAACAGCATAGTGCCTTGCCCTTGCGATAAAATTTTTGTTTTTTGTCTGTTTAAAGAAGGCCTTCAATTCCAGAATCTTCACGAATAAATTCGTTGCACCAACTCGACATTGTTGCGTTGCTAATTCGTTTGTTTGATATACAGGGTGTTTCGTTGGATTTTGACACCCAAATAATTATTAGAAATTTGTTTTGTTCGAAAAACGAAATTATTTGAAAACTCATACTTACTGATTGAAATATTTGTTGATTCATCAGTTTGATATACAGGGTATTTTTTGAGTTTCGACACACAAATAATTATTAAATTGATTTTCTTCGCCAAGTATTGAGTTTCTTTGGAAGGTCATACTGAAGTATTGCTTTGTTTTTTTTGCGGCTCAGCGTACGGGGTTTTGTTGGAATATTAGAACTTGAGTTATCGAAAGTTAGCTCTTTCGAAACATCGTATTCATTCAAAACCTTGTCTTGAAACATTTATTTTGAATAGTACGTTCGAAAATAATTAAAATCGAATTTGAAGCTTTTTGAGGTCTCTGGACGAATTGTATCGTCAAATTTTGTGTTGCTAATACATAAATAACTCGAAATGTCTCTACAAAAACAGTTAAAAACTGCTAGTGCCAAAAGAAAATTATGGTTGGACAGAATCTTTTCGTTAGATGCCGCAGCTCAGGAAGCTCTTAGGGACTCGGATAACTTGATAAAATTCAAAATGCGTTATGAAGATTTGGAAAGTATTCGTTCCGAGTTCACTAAAAATCATTTAATGATAATTGAAATTCAAGCTCAATTGGAAGATGGTGACCTTGAGGGAGAAGCTGCTGTTCTGAAGCAATTCGATGATTACGTTGAAAGCATTAAAACAGCATTTTATAATTTGTTCACTAAAGATGAAAAACCATCTCCCAATGGTCTCAATGCCAACCAGAGTTTTAACCAAACTTTCAATCAAGGCACCTTCCCTGCTTATCACCCTCGTGTTAATGTACCAAATTTCGATGGTAACTTGAGAGATTGGCCAACATTTATAGATTTGTTTACTGATTTGTATCACGATAATCCAGGTTATACTAGTGCACAGAAGTATAATATTTTGATAACGTTTTTGTCTAAGAATCCTTTGTCTATTGTCAAAGCTATTCCAAATACCGGTGATAATTATCTCATTGCTTATAATGCTCTGAAAGAGAGATATGATAACCCGCGCTTATTAGCAAAAACCTATTATCGCGAAATTTTTGATTTTCCTAAAATCAAATCTGAATCCCCAGGACCTCTTCGTAACTTACTTGATTGTGTATCCGAAAATTTGGAAGCTTTAAGGGCATTAGGTTTGCCCACCAAGGAGTGGAGTTATTTGATATTCCAAACTGTCATCAGTAAATTGGACCCCATGACAACTCAGCGCTTTGAATTGGAAAACGCGTCTAGAGATATTCCAAAATACGAAACTTTGAAAATATTTTTGGAAAACCAGTGTACAGCCCTTGAAACTTTATCTGTTGCTAGTTCCTCAAGTAGTTCTAGTGGCATTCAAGGATTCCAAAGACGCGGCAATAGCAAAAATAAACAGTATACTGCCAAGCCGAATTCGTCTTGTTTCCTGAATGCTATTGAAACGCCACTATGTCAACTTTGTTCTTCAAACCATAATTTGGAAAAATGCCCTACTTTCAAAAAAAAAATCTCCTTTTGATAGATATCGCTTCGTTAAGCAAAAGCTTCTGTGTCTTTTGTGTTTGAGTTCGTCCCATATGTCATCGGACTGTCATTCCAAAACGAAATGCAGTACGTGTCAATCCGGACACCACTCTCTTTTACATTTTGTGAAAAAACACCCTGAGAGTTGTGACTCTAATAAGAGTGGCTGCGGTGACAATGAAACCTCAGCTTCAATAGTGGGGATCGTTTGTCAGCCACAAATTTTGACTTCAAAAATTACAAATAATTATTCGACAGTGCTGTCTACTGTGATCGCTGAGGTTGAGGATAGAGATGGTCGTTTTCATCCCTTTAGGGCTCTATTAGATTGTGGAAGTCAGATAAGTTTGTTGAGTGAAAAGTGCCTCAACGCCTTGCGACTCAAAATTACCCATGGACATCGTTCGATTTATGGTCTAGGGGATTTATTGGTCAAATCAAAAGGTTCGGTATCTTGCAAAATTCGTTCACCTGTGCAAGACTCTCCTCCGATACAGGTCGACTTTGTGGTTCTCAAGAAAATTTGTTCGTCAATGCCTGGAAGGTATATTTCTAAAGAGGAACTGCCTCACATTGAAAATATCAGATTAGCCGATCCCCAGTATTATGCCCCCGCGGGAATAGATTTATTATTGGGAGCGGATGTGTTTCCACTCATTCTTCGATCAGGAGTCATTCCAGGAACAGATTGCTCACCTGCCTTGTTGAACACCATTTTTGGGTTCGCCTTGATGGGAAAATTAGCAAATCCAGCCAATTCTCAAACCCCTTCGTTTTGTGGTTTCGTTGAAAGTTTTACCATATTGGAGAATGACCTTAGGAGGTTTTGGGAACTGGAGGATGTCCCAGCTATTGGTAGTATGCAGTCTCCTGAAGATGTTGCGTGCGAGAATCAATTTTTGGAAAATTATCGTCGTGATGAAAATGGTCGCTTCAAAGTTGCCCTACCATTTAAAGGTGCTAACCCTTCGTTTGGAAATTCTAGGGAAATTGCAATACGTAGGTTCTATGCATTAGAAAGGAAATTTATGAAGGAACCGTTGTTGCGTATCTCTTATAATGCTTTTATGAAGGAGTATTTAGAAGGCGGTTTTATGGAGAAGATTCCGACAAATCTGTTGAATCAAACCTGCTCTAGGGTTTATTATCTTCCCCACCATCCAGTCTTCAAACCTGAAAGTACCACTACTGAGCTACGTGTGGTTTTCGATGCCTCGTGCAAAGTAGAAGGAAAGTCGTTGAACGATACTCTCTATTCAGGACCCAAACTTCAGCAGGACATTCGGAATATTCTTATCAATTTCAGACGTCATAAGATTGCATTCTCAGCTGATATCAGGAAAATGTACTTGCAAGTTCGATTGGCTCATCAGCATCACAACTATCAGCGTATACTTTGGCGGTTTTCGCAAAATGAACCACTTGTCGATTATAACTTGGTTACTCTTAGTTTTGGGGTCTCAAGTCTATTTGGCACTTCGTTGTATTGCTCAGCTGGCTGAAGATGAAAAACTAGATTTTCCTGAAGCTTCGGAAGTCCTCAAAACAGATATTTATATTGATGATGTCTGTACCGGTGCTTCCACAGTTGAGTTGGCTCAGAGTCTGCAACTTCAATTAATTGAACTTTTGAAAAGGGGTGGATTCTCTTTGAGAAAATTTGTGAGTAATGATCGATGTTTGTTGGAATCGATCCCAGTAGATTTCCGCCATCAGGAAGCGCATAACTTGGAAATATCCGGAATAAAAATTTTAGGTCTGAAGTGAAACCCTGTAGCAGATGTTTTTACTTATGATGTTAAGGTTGAGGAAAGACCCTGTTCTAAAAGAGTCATTTTGTCGGAATTAGCTAGGGTGTTTGACCCGATGGGATTTCTGGCTCCAATCTCCTTCTTTTTGAAATATATGATTCAACATTTATGGTTTCTCAGACTTGATTGGAACGAAAAACCACCTGAAAACATTGTACAAATCTGGTTTAGGTTCAAAAGTGAGCTTCCTGCTCTGTCACAATTAGAGATTCCCAGATTTGTCGATTTTTTGAGGAGTCCTCTATGTGATTTGGTGGAGTTTTGTGATAGTTCAGAGAAAGGTTACGCAGCTTTGATTTATTTGAGATATATGACAGTTGATGGTACCTACAAGTGTTCCCTCCTATGTGCGAGAACAAAGGTGGCCCCTTTGAAAAAATTGACACTACCACGTTTGGAGTTGTGTGGTTGTTTGTTGTTGGCAAACTTGATAGAATTTGTTACGAGAGCATTCTCTCCTAGAGTTGAATTCGACAATATATATGCATGGAGTGACTCTTCTGTGGCACTTCATTGGATAAACTCGCCCCCCCATACATTAAAAACATTTGTTGGCAATCGAGTAGCTTCTATTCAAAGCAAACTTTCTGTTGATAAATGGTATCATGTCCGTTCCGCTGATAACCCTGCCGATGTAGCATCAAGGGGTTTGATGCCTCAGGAACTCGTTGATCATCATCTCTGGTGGAATGGTCCTTCATGGCTTAGCCTAGATAAGAGTGAGTGGCCAATGGATGATGTATTAGATAAATCCTTGCCTGAAGAGGTTTTGGAAGAAGAAAAAGTTGTTTCTTTGATTGTAAATTCAAGTGATAACGTGTTGGATACTTTACTTGAAAAATATTCCTCATTTAAAACTATCAGAGAAATATTAGCTTACTGTTTACGTTTCTATCATAATGCTACTGTCAAAAATATCGAAAACAAAATATCAAGTCGCACTTTGGTAGAATCTGAGATTCATAAAGCTCTAATTGTTTTAGTTAAACATTGCCAGAGAAAGTATTTCATGGAAGAAATGAACTGTTTGAATAAGAAAAAGTTACTTCCAAAATCTTTCAGGAAACTTAATCCTTTCTTGGACTCGCATAATATTATTAGAGTGGGAGGAAGACTTGTTAACTCCAAACTTTCTTTCGATGAGAAGCATCCTATGCTTCTACCAAAAAATAGTCGTCTCACTGAATTGATCATAGAGTCGACTCATGAAGATTATGGACACCCAGGCTTGCAGACAGTGCAGTATCTCATTAGTCAAAACTTCTGGATACTCAGTCCTAGAAGGGCTATCCGCTCTGTGTTGTCCAAATGTTTAATTTGTTTTCGAGAAAATCCTAAACCCTTTCAACCAATGATGGGTAATTTACCTGCCGAAACCTTTTCTTTGTGTAGGTGTTGATATCGGGGGTCCTTTTAAAGTCACCATGAGCAAATATAGAGGTGCTAAGGTTTCTAAGGCCTATCTGTGCCTCTTCGTATGCTTTTCTACTAAAGCTGTTCACTTGGAACTTGTGTCGGACCTATCATCGGAGGCCTTCTTATTAGGCTTCAGAAGGTTCATTGCCCGTAGAGGTCGCTGTGCTCAAGTGTTTAGCGATTGTGGCACAAATTTTGTCGGTGCAAATAACTATATAGTCGAGATCATGGAATCAGTTGTTAAAGAAGAGCGTATAGATTGGAAATTCAATCCGCCATCTGCTCCGAACTTTGGAGGATTGTGGGAGGCGGGCATCAAACAAGCTAAACGCCATTTTGCTCGTATCATAGGTGACCAAACGCTCACATATGAAGAGTTATCGACTGTTTTCACACAAATAGAGGCTGTACTGAACTCGAGGCCATTATGCCCTCTCAGTTCTGACCCTAGTGATTTTTCGGTCTTGACGCCAGGTCATTTTCTGAATTTAGAGCCTCTGACCGTGCTCCCCGATTTTGATATGACCAATTTGAAAATGAATAGATTATCCAGGTTGATCCGTATCCATCAAGACTTTTGGAAAAGATGGCATCTCGAGTATCTACACACCCTGATGCAAAGAAATAAGTGGTCATACGATGACCCTAGGTCGATTTCTCTTGGTACCATGGTAGTGATCGTCGATAATTCAACTCCACCAATCAAATGGAGGTTGGGCAAAATTATTGAAGTTTTTCCGGGCTCTGACGGCATTATACGGGTCGCGACAGTTAAAACTTCTAAGGGAGATGTCCAGAGGCCTCTTAACAAGCTTTGCCCTCTCCCTAATGTTGAAATTGAATAAAATACCTGCCCGAGGTATTTTATGGCGCGCGGGATGTTCAATCTTGGCGAGCCCTGTATATAAATTGTTGAATACTTCATTAAAATTAAATTGAATCAAGGTTTGATACAATACCCTGTATACTCATTTCAGTTATTTTGTTTTAACATTTATACCAATGCTGTTTTTTGGGTTTAAAGAAAATGGTTCGAATTCCTTTTTATTTTATTTTTTTTTATCATTATCGCGAAAACTGTGGTGCAGTTGGCTTTTAGAGTTTCGTCGGGTCAGAAAGTCTACTATTCTTTTGATTGTTCGAAGTTTTGATTGGAAAACCGATTATATTTGTGAGATTTGTGGACGTTGTTTTCTTGGATGCTGTCAACATCACCGTAAAGCCGAGGACGAGAGTGTTGCAACACGAAGCACGGACATCGCCAAGGACCAGAGTAAGTCATCTGCAACCACTCGATTTTTTTTGACTGATAAGAAGAACTTCCCGGTAGTTTGTATTCGCGGCTAGACCATCGCATTATACAGTCCAATAGTTGACAACCTCTGAGCTTCCTCTTCGGAGGAGATACTGTATACTAAATCGTCCATATACAAACCTGTCGACATTACCTCGGCGGCTAATGGATATTTATTCCCTTCTTCCTTGATTAACTGTTTTGCAGTGCGAAGAGCTAAATGAGGACTAGTTTTGATACCGAAAGCTAATCGATTAAATTCATAAACCCTAACTGGTTCTTCGGGAATAAATCGCCAAAGTAATCTCTGAAATCGCCAATGAGAATCCGTTATTTTGATCTGATGATAGTACTTACGAATATCCGCAGTAACCGCTATTCGAAAGAACCTAAAATTCAATAATAATGAACAAATATCTGACTAGTTTTGGACCGCAATACAAAATATCGTTCAATGAAATATCAGTGTCTGATGATGCACTAGCATCCAAAACAATGCGAATTGGCGTACTAGAACTATCTGTCTTAAAAATAGCGTGGTGAGGTATATAATAACAAGACCGAACGACCGAACCGAATAACTAACCTAGTTGACGGCCTAAAATTCGTCTTTTATGGATACATCGATTATATGCCATAACTTTTCCATTATCATCAATATTTCCCGTACTATTGACCAACTTTTTCAAAACTATCATTGGAAATGTTATGAAAACATCGGTTGTATGCCGTCACTTTTAATTTTTTTTAATTTTTCTCGTAGTGTTGAGAAATCAACTCAACTCTTTTTAAAACTATTTACTCGGAAAGCAATGTTATGAATACATCGATTGTATGACGTCACTTTTCAGTTTTTTTCTTAATTTTTCTCGTACTACTGAGCAATCAATTCAATTTCTTTCAAACTATCATTGGAAACCAATGTTATGAATACATCTATTATATGCCGTCACTTTTCAATCATTCTCAATTTTTCTGGTACTACTGAGCAATCAATTCAATTTCTTTTGAACTATCATTGGAAACCAATGTTATGAATACATCGATTGTATGCCGTCACTTCTCAATTTTCCTCGTACTACTGAGAAATCAACCCAACCTTTTTTTCAAACTATCATTGGAAACCAATGTTATGAATACATCGATTGTATGCCATCACTTTTTTCAATTTTTTCTCCATTTTTCTCGTAATTTTAACTCACCTCAAACTGAGAAGTACTAAACTTACCTTTTTTAAAAATATCATTGTAAACCAATGTTTAGAATACATCGATTATTTGCTGTCAATTGTTTGAAATTTGTTTTATTTTCAATGGTTCTCCTGAGAATTTCTATTTATCCCCTATCGATACACATTACACTCATCTTCACTGATATTCATTCAAAAACTATCATTGGGTACCAATGTTGTAAATACATCGATTATGTGCCGTCAATTAAAAGTATTATATCCTTAATATATAAAGTCTTTATCCTTCACAAATAACTATATTTTTTTCATTTAATCGTGTTCGAGTTGAAATGAAACATATGAAGAATTTTAATATATATATATATATATATATATATATATATATATATATATATATATATATATATATTAAAATTGGAGATGGAAGTTTTTCATCTCAGCTATAATCGACCAATAAGTGGTCGATATATCCTTGCTATAATCGACCACTTATATGTCAGAACACTCTATCAACTCTAGGGTTGAGTATTTACCCCTTTCCCATGTCAACCCTCTTCGACGTCCTCTCGCCAAACTCCTCCCACGTCCTCTCGCCAATCCTCTACCACGTCCTCTCCCAAATCCTCCACCACGTCCTCTTGCAAAACGTCTTCCTCGCCCTCTCCCTTGTACTTGCCTTCCTCCTCTTCCTTGGTCTCCTCCTCGTTCTGTAACAATGATGAATGATATGTCATGTCCGGAAATTCATCACAAAAATATTGGATGTATTCTCAATTATTGATTGATTTATATGTCTTCTGAGTTGTTTGATTAGAGATATGAATTACCCAATACAATAAAGAGCGTTAACTGGATACAACGAATTTTCAATTGTGGAACTTTCAATAAAAATATATTCAATCTATGCCCAGAATTCCAGAATAAATACCACATACAATTTTTCATGTATACGATAATACTATTGTTGGTGTGATAATAATAAAAGCTATACTAAACGTTTAATTAGTAATGATTTAATTGTATTAATTGATTTCTCTTCGATATTATTGGTTGCTACTTTTTATGAGATGAAGCCAGCCGAATGTATTTGTAGGTTATGTATGTGAACCGTGAATAAACCAAAACTATGCACTTGCTAGCCAGTGACTTAAATTCAACCTTGATGGGAACGATTTCGTCAGTTACACTCTTTTCTTACGTCAATTTGTGATTTGTGAATTCTATTCACGACCCTTCTAAATTAGTTCAACACTGGTAATTACCTACATTACCACGCTGTATTCTGCAGACGTATTCAAATACAATATTTATTATTATATTCTACTACTTGTTTGTACAATACTAACAAAAACCGAAGTGTGTTATGCAATAAATGAACCTACTAGCTCTATTTACCCTCATATGGCCCTTTGCAATGTACCATCACAAAAGCCAAAAGCCAACTGATTGTTTGAATTGAAAAAATAATAGTTCATTAAGGTAGGAAAAGATGAACATTTCTGGGCGATTGCCAAGTCGAGGCGCAATCCAAGACACAAAGTCCAGGAATGTTCGAATATTCCTCCATGGAAAACATAATTTATTTTCGCAAATCGTCTGAAATTCATAGATATCAATTAGTTTTGATAAAATCGCGAATAATTTTATTCACAAATAAATTCTGCTTTGAAATTCGTAAAAAAGTTACTTGGGTTACTGTTTAAACACTTCACTTATGTAGAACACTAACAACAGTAAGGAAATCTCGAATTTTTTCATTGATAAATATTGCGGAACACGATATTGATAATCCAATGCGAGATTGAAAGTTACCTTGACTTCCTTGACCTTGAAGCGGGGATGAAGGGGCTGGCCGAGCTGGCCCGGTGAGGCCTCGGAAGACAGGCCCGGCGGGGTTTCTGAAGACAGGCCCGGCGGGGTTTCTGAAGACATGCCCGGCAGGACCTCAGAAGAAAGGCCCTGCCGGTTCTGATTGAACTCCTTTGGCCCGCTGTTTCAATCTCTCCTACTGAAAAAAAAACAATGCTATATAGTGACAGTACCTGGCTGATTTTTTAGTGAATCAGGAATAGAGTCGTATTTCGTTAAATAATTCATTTAAATTGCATTTTAATTAAATTATCAACACGAAATCAAACAAATCTCAACTGATTTTTGAGCTACAACTACGGTTCTGTCATCATGTAAACGCTGCCACATCGGTCGTCTAAAGATTGCCGAGTCGAAGTGCAATCCAAGACTTAGCTATACAAAGTCCAGTAATGTTCGAGTTTTCCTTCATAGTAAACATAATTCATTTCCGCAAATCGTTTGAAATTCACAGATATCAATTAGTTTCGATAAAATCACGAATAATTTTATTCACAAATGAATTCTGCTTTGAAATTCATGAGAGAATTAATTGATCACAAAAGGTTTCAAGCATAACATGAAAAACAATAATATCATCAAGGATATGGAAATTCTTGGTGTTGAAACAGAAATTGCCCTGAGACCGGACATTACTTTGGACATTATGAACAATAAATATCAGGCTACTAATATCATCAAATCTACGTTTCTGAAGGATAGATTTAATATGAATGATATGAAAATAGTAAAATATATAGTAAATAAAACCAACGAAAAGGATATAATCTTTACAAGAGCAGATAAAGGTAACACCGTCATTGCTATTAATAGGAATGATTATGTTAAAAAAACTCTCGATTTTCAGACTAACTCTGATGAATCCTCAAACCCCAAAATTATATTCTTTGATAAAATTACATAAACAAAACTACCCTATTCGGCCAGTAGTATCATTCGTTACAGCACCATCAGTTAAGTTATCAAGAAAGCTAATACATTTAATAACAAACTATTCTAAATTTGAACCGAAATTCAGCCTTAAAAATTCTTATGATTTGATAAATAAAATACAGGATATAACTGTTCCAGACAACGTAAAATTAATATCATTTGACGTTCAAAATCTTTTCCCTAGTATACCTCCACAAGATACCATACTCTTAGTCGAAGGTTTACTAAATAAAAATCATGTTAATCCGCTTATTAAACAAGAGATATTAGACCTTTTGTCGATATGTCTTGAACAAAATTACTTTCAATTTGACAATAAAGTATACTCTTCATCTGACGGTTTGATCATGGGAAATCCGCTGAGTCCTCTACTGGCAGAAATTTTCATGGACAATCTGGAAAATATAATTCATAAGCATCCACTCTCGCAACAGTTTTTGTATTGGTACAGATATGTAGATGACGTTATAGTTTGTTTTAAAGGTACCAACAGACAATTAGATACATTTCATAAATATATTAATACTATTCATCCAAATATTCGATTCAAAATAGAGATGGAAACAGAAAATTCAATTAATTTCTTAGACTTGACAATAGGTAAAGCCAACAGCAAACACCACTTTGCTATTTTTCATAAACCTTCCCACACTGATATCACTATTCATAATAATTCGGTACATCCATATAAACATAAAATATCAGCATACCATAGTATGATACACAGATTAGTAAACATTCCTCTTTCTGTGGACAATTTTAACAAAGAATTAAATATCATGAAACAAATAGCAGTTAACAATGGATATCAAGTCAAATTAATAGAAAATATTCTTGCTAAAAAACTACATAGAAAAGCTATCCAAGAAGTGTACCCCACTTTGAGGACCCAGGACAATAATTATAGAATCTTAACTTATTCAGGACCTGCTACGGAAAAAGTAGCTTCATTTTTGCATAAACGAAATTTAAAAGTAGCATATAGAACAGATAACACGTTGGGAAGGTTCATCAAGAATAACAAAGATAAAACAATAAAAGATGAAAAATCGGGAGTTTATAAATTGAATTGTGGATCTTGCTCCAAAGTATATATTAGCCAGACAGGTAGACCATTCAAAAGCCGCATACGTGAACATCGTATGAATTATGAAAAGAAAACACTTCATTCATCATATGCCAATCACATTTTGGAGGAAGGCCATGACTTCGATAAAAATTTCGAAATTCTGCATGTTGAAAATAAAGGCATTAGACTTAATTATTTATAATTTTTGGAAATCAATAAATTAAAAAATTCAAATTGTTTGCTGAATGATCAATTGGATCTCAATAGTTCCCCTTTGTTGAACTTATTCAATTAATAAGTAACTATGGTCCGATATCATAACAGTATCAGTGTAATTCTAGGAATCAGTATCAGTTATTAGCATCAGGTAATAAGTTTAGGAATCATCATCAGTCAAGTTGTATTATTCTAGGAATCAGAGACAATTAGAGTAGACCCTGATGTATTTAAGGAACTTCTAACAAAGAATAATTTAGTGTTTAGAAACATTCGCTTTATAAAGATACAGTGTATCGAAACATGTCGCGAAGACAATAAATTTTGTGGAAATTTAATCGTGTCTACCTTATAGCGTAATAGTTCATTGTAAGTTTTGAAATTGACACACTATATGTAAAATGAAGTGAAATTTGAATATTTCATATAGGTTCATCAGAAAATGGACATATATTTTAATTAAAAATGCTCTCCTCAATTAAAATTTATACCTATTCGAATAGTCACTATAATATATAAAACAAATTCATGGGCAGCTGGCACTCAAATTGTTTTAAAAAAACGTTTCATAAATTTTTTCAAAATCCTTGGTAGGTAGGTACATGGAATATGAGAACTGCTATCATAACCATTATCAAATTTCCGTTCGAGTGAGTTTATACATTTTTGAAAACAATCTTACCCTCATCAAAACTCAGCTCCATTTCCGTAGAGGCCATGAACTCTGTATTCTAGAATTGTTAAGTAGACGAATAAATAGAATATATAATATTATCAGAAAATATGGGATAAACTAAAACATTAGAAAAAACGAAAGAAAGAACTAAGAAAACAAAAAGAATTATGGTGGATAAATAACGAGGGGTTAACAACAAAATTTCTACACCATACTGAAATATCAAGTACTGTAATATATAAGGGTAACTGAAAGCGAAACTGAAAGATATTAACACATAAACAGGTACTGAAATTTTGGATTGAAATAATGAAACAAGTACTGAATCTGAATATGACTGTACTGTGATACTGAAAATTCGAAGATGTACACCTACTGAGAGAGTTGTTAACCCCTCGATAAATAATCAACAGTGGTTACATATCAATAGTAAAAAATCCAGAAATTTTCATTTTCAAGGTATATATTATTCATCAGACTTTGGAATCCCCACCACATGTATAATACCAATATAAAATATTCTCCGATTCCTATCAACCACTAGTTTCCTAACAAATCATAATTTATTCGGTGGCTATATCCCGAGTGCACCAAGTTTAATCGGTTGAAATGTGTGCTGCACTTCCATAATTTTCGAAATTATGCTTAGCAAACGACTTGAGTGTATGATAATTTAACAAAATTACAAGACCGCAGGTCGAGGGATTAGCTTTTGCTTGAATGCAAAATATTGAAAATTATGGAAATCCATTCATTTTTTTGGTCGATTGAGCTTGGTGAAGGAGGGATATATGTTGAGATTGTTTCCAGAAAAAATATGGACTCAGAAAACATTAAAATCGAACACAGGAACAATATGCTACCCGAGATGGTATTGAATTTGAGCCAAACGCCTGCGAGCTCGGTTGATTTCGATCATTTTAATCAGTTAAGGGCCAGTTCTCCTGAACTCCTGTCGGATGATGAAGAAGCCATCATAAATGTCGTTGAAGTTCCAAGAAGGCCCCGAATATTCAGGGACATATTCGATCATGTTTTTTTAAATAATCCTACTTCCCTCTCAAATTTTTAGAGGTTCTTTGTGATTTCGGTGCACTTTTATTGAACTCGACTGTTAACTGTTCCCAAGCTCTTTCTTTATCCCTCCACATGACAACATCACTTTTCCTAAAACATTCTTATATTTTTTCACTAACTCAATCAGAAGAGTCGTTTCACCTTTTGTGAAATTTTCGGTTCTCTTGTCTTTCGACATGTTGAAAATATCACTCTGTACGTTAGAACAAAGGAATTGGCTTTCACGTAGACTGGGAAATATATTGAAATTCAAAAATATAAGGGAAATAAACATGACAGTCATGAAGCCATACTGCCAAGTGCCAATTCTACCAACTCACAACTGACTAATCATGAATTTCCTAGAAACTGTCAACTATAATCGGAACCTATAAAACACTCAACTGCTGCGCGAGATTTAAACTGAGTTTAAATCAATGGATAACTGAAGTTTAACCTTCAGGTTGAACTCCCGTTTAAACCGAACATATAAAACTGGCCCTTAAAGGTCTAGTGTTAATCGCTGTAATACTGTGTAGAAGCCGTCTAGCCTTCAACTTTTTCATCGTTCATTCGCATTCAGTGAAATAATCGCTGTGAAACTGTAAAAGCAGTCTAACCTTCAACTTTTGCATCGTTTATTCGCATTGAGGAAAAAAATCAGTGTGATAATCCATATATGGTTTTTTTTTCAATAGGTTCGATCAAGATACATTATCTATCATTGGATACCTATATCTCAATGGAAGAATCCCATATAATACAAATTTTCCTATTGACAACTATGGATATATAATAGTTCGAAAAACCGCATAAAACATTCTAGATACCTATGATTTATTTGGAAAATTAATAATTCCTACGTTAAGCAATTAATTGTCACAAGCATTGCGTTACCAATCAATATGCATAGAAAAATAATAATAAACTTACCACTCACCCAAGCTTTCGTCCTCCATATTACACTTTCGTTGTAATTCCCCACTGACATTATAGCCGTTCTCAATAGTGAAGTAGTGAAGCCAATAAGGGGTTGTACTGGTTGTACATATTAGGCTGTATTCAGACAGATCCGAAATCCGATCGTACGAATTTAGACCAATCAGAGAGCTATCGGATCATCGTACGATCGGATAACGGATCTGTCTGAATTCAGCCTTTCTCGTAAGCCAAAATCCAGTAGTCAGAGAATTCTGAAAATCATAACAATTTTTTTGGTAACATACTGAGTTGATGAACTGCTGAATTTGAATTTATGGCATATTCTATGCATGAATTAGTGTTTATTTATGAGCACCAAGCCATTTAACGGGGGTTCAATATTAAAATTGGATTAAACATATGGACATTTGTCCAAGTTCAATGTTCAATCCAAGTTTAACATTGAGGCCCGGTTTCACCAAAGATTTTAATCTGGATTATATTGCTAACTGGGTTTTCTCAAAGCACAAATGCGTACAAATATTCCAGTTAGCGAGATAATCCAGATTGAAATCGTTGCTGAAACTAGGCCTTTACCTTCGTTGAATGGCTTGGTGCAACTACCCATTAGAAACATATTTTATTAGCGGCACCTAGTGGTAGTGAATAGAGGTGCGAAAATGGTGAAATTAGCGCCGAAATAAACCGCTCGTCTCTAGTGGCACACTACGAAACCACAGTTCACAATTATCACTTGTCACGAATTATTAAATTCCTATTTCGATGTTTTTCGAATATTATAATTTTTTTATGTTATGTCAAAATTCGGATGGTTCGGTTTCAGACTCTACTTCATAAATTGTAGGTCTCGGTTACCCCTTGCTCGCAAAGGTCTTGAAAAAGCTTATGAAGAGTTTTGCCGAGAGCTAGGATATTCGTAAAAAGGAAGAAATAAAGACTGTTGTGTACAAATGCATCCTTATGCAATATTTCTTGAGTTGGGTGACTTGGGTGTGATCAAAAAGTTACGTAGTGCTAACCGTGCTCACGTGGCCAAATACGCCTTAAAGAAAGCAAAGGCCAATACACGGAGAGAGAAAGAGTACCAAGAAAACAATATTATTTTCAGGAAACACCACGAAAAATGAGAACAGTCGGTTAACGCTCAATATTTTTGGGCAACATGGTAGACGTTCGGTTAACTACTTCACTTTCAGGACACCGTAATCCGAATATCACAAGGTCGCCTGATCTAGAATAAAGACTGCAGAGAGAACTTGGGAAAGAGGTGATGTTTTGGCTTTTTCAGCCAACATCAAAAAAATGCATAACTAGTGTTATAATGTACTGGTGTGTCATGACGAAATGATGACAAAATATATCACAAGACCAAAATTCAAATTCGATAGCATGTAGTGAATTTAATCCACCCTTCAGTTTGTCGCAATATATTATTGGATAATTGCAGCAATTCATTTAAGGGATAGTTGCACTAAGCCATTTAACGAAGATTTAATGTAAAACTTGGTTTAAACTTGGACATTTGTCTATGTTTGAACCAAGTTTAACTTCAAACATTCGTTGAATGGGTTGGTGCAACTACCCATAACGGAGGTTGAATGTTAAACTTGGTTCAATCATGGATAAATGCCCTTGTCCTCCGTTAAATGGCTTGGTGCAACTACCCATTATGGGTAGGTTTGATGTCAAACTGGGTTTAAACATAGACCAATGTCCAGGTTTAATCCAAGTTTAACTTTAAACCTCCGTTTAATGGCTTGGTGCAACTACACCTAAGTGGATCTGATAGAATTATATACTTCACCAAGTGCATGTAACCGTTTTCAATAGATTCTTTCATAATATTACTATAATCTACCCGTAATTCCGGAATTTTTTCTAACTTCCTCTCTAAAGAATATAATCGAGTTGAAGCACCTGATTTAGAATCGCCCAATGTATTTGGTGAATTTTTGAAAGGAAGTGCAACCGTAAGTCGTCCTTCGTGATCCCTACGAACCGTACTGGAAAATAGTCTTTCACATTCCATCTCTTCTGGATCTGGTAATGTCACTTTTGGAACCTGTTTCATTTCCCAAAACTTACTCACAAGTTCATTCAAGCTCGATTCCTCTTTCAAACTGAAAAATACGTTACAATCAGATATCCTATCCAACTTCGGAACATTTCCCATCAAGTAGATAATTTAGTATTACCTATGATGACAAGCTCAGCACCTAAAAAAAAAGTTGTTCGTACCGTTAACCAGCTGACGAACGTCAACCCTCAGAAGTCGAAACTTGTGCGAGCAATGGATCAACGAGACCTTACCTTTTGACGTGCGATTACCCAGCACGGTGGCCCGGCGAGGATTCGAACCCCGGCCTTCCGCTTGATAGGCAGATACGCTAACCACTACAATACCGATACCACAGCTGGCACATCAAATTCATCATCTGCTAACTGAATACCCTCAAAATGCTTCAGGTAACTTCTATCAACTTCTGTTGCCGGAAGTTCATTAGGGATTTTATCAACCAAGAAAGCCTCCATATAATATTTCTTTGTTGAATCATACCTAGATGGAACCATCAAATACGTCATACCTTTGAGCGAGTTGAAATTTGAACCGATTGCAGTAACCGATGTCCAACATTTTGAAATTTTCAAACCCAATCTTCTAGAACAGCTATAATATGTAAGAAGATTAACCTGACTACCGCAGTCTAACAAAAATCTGGCTGTTTGCATTTTACCTGAACTGTCTGAAACATTAACTACCACTGTTGATAACAAAACTGCACAATTATTCCGTGACCTTATAGTCGTTATATTATAAAGAGTACTACTTGTCGACTCAATAATGTTAGGGTCCGTATTTGTACTACTTTCGTTCACAACAGCATTTCCAACGCCTTGTTCAGGCTCTAGAATCGATGTTGATTTTCCCAAATGCAACAAAAAGTGGTGTTTTTTGGAACATTCAGAACGCACTCTTTCGGAAGGACAAGATCTTACTCCATGGCTTGGTGACAAACAATTGTAACACCAATTATCATCTCTTACTAATCCATAGCGCTTGGAGGGGTAACCGTTTACATTTTTCACACCGGCTTAAAAAATGCCCCCCTTATGAGAAAAAGCACAAATGTTCGATTTAGTTTCATTATCAACTTTATTGTCCTGACCTACAAAGAAAGACCTTGATGGACGCGATCTCAGACTATCACTTCGCCCGCTCTTACCAGTGGTCTTCTTGTTCAGATCTAATATTTTTGACTGTTCTTTGACGAATTTAATAACTGTATCATAAGTAGGTATCCCTGTACCCCGAACATACATTTCAAATGATTCACCTGTTTCTGAATCAAGTTTGGAAACAGCAAGTTGCATTGAAATGAAATCTGTCAAGTCATTTACTTTCAATATTTTCAACGCTTGTACGGCAGTATCATATTTTTCCAAAAATAGGTTGAGATATTTCGATGACTCACCTTGTATTGGCTTGAAGTCTGATATTTGATGTAGATAACTTGTGGCGAGTAAATGAGTATCCTGATATTTTTCTACAAGTGAATTCCAAATAATCTCATAATTATCTCCCGTATGAGCTACCCCCGTACATACACTTTAAGCCGTACCTTTCAAACGCCCTACTGCATTTTGTCATCATCCGTAAGTAATGGAGTCTCATGAATTAAACTCTTGAAAATTGGATAAAATGTCTCACATTCTCGAATATCACCAGAAAATTCTGGGAGTTCAATTTTAGGAAGGCTAGGAAAGTTTCTCATAAAATTATGATTTCCCACCAAAATCGAATTACCTTGTATATTTCCTACATTTCCTTGAGACGTATTAGGTACTTGCTGTTGCTCCCGTTCCAATTCCACCGCCGCCATTTGAATATGGCAACACATTTCATCAATTGTTTGAATTATCGCAAAGCTCGGCATGAAATTATCATCCATTTCTAAATTAAGATGCATAATACTCTCAACAACCATCAACAAGTCAGCCTTAGTTGAATTAAGGTCGAAAATCTAGATTTTTGTTCTTGAGTGTTAAGTGATTTAGATAAATCTAAAAGGGTTTTGCAACATCGAAAATAATGATTCTTTTTTGCTGTGAGCACCTTCAACTGTCGCTCTGCCACTGTACCACCCATTTTACAAAATATTGCTGTTCTAAATATTGAAATATGTTGAGTATGTTTCAAAATGTAATACTTTTGATAAGCTTGGCAACACCGCTTTCACGAACCGAGGAAATTTGAAGCAAACAACAATAGACCCAAAAAACTGTAAATCGGTTGCTACTGATAAAGTTTTTTCACCGTCACAAAATACTGCTCAAAGCAAATCACTGATAATCCAAACGAATAAACTTTGTATGCGATACGATATCATTTTAATGAGTATGAAAATTCTACTAACTATCAACCTTGATATTCCTATTTTCTTCGAAACCCAGTTCACCGAAATCCCGCTCGAAGAACCAAAAAGTTTTGTAGATTTATTTCTAGAACACTCCGCTAGTGTTCTGTAAGAAATAAGTAAAATCAAAATATATCTTACCTTCGTCGCTGGAGTTCGTCTTTTCTTTGTTCAGATTTTGAAGGAAAAATTGGTTTCGATATAGGCAGGTTAAAGGAGTTCAAGGAACAACAGAGCACAACTGTTCTAATAGCGAAATTTATAATAATAATAAATTGTCCCACTCGAAGAAAACCGGAAACACCGTGTTTAAAAAAACTCATTGATTCCATATCAATCTAAATTTCACTTAATTCGAACACCCGCTGTTCTAAAATTCAATTCCGTTTATTCTGCATCTGTCGCAGTCGCAGTTCTTTTTTCTTGTTATTCGAAAAAGCGAGGCTGCCAAATCTTCAAAATGAAATTCCTTAATAATAATAGAATGCCACAACATATATATATATATATATATATATATATATATACATATATATATATCGATTTTTTATTGGAATTGGATATTATTGGAACTGAAATTACAATAGTCGAATATTTTTCATTCGAAATTCGCAAATATAGTGTCTTCGAGTGATGTATGTTCGAAAATATTTCACCAATGTCGGAATTGGTATCAAGGGTATTAATCGAAACAATAGACAAAAATGGACATATCCTGATATAGACTCATCAAGAAGGCGAGAAGTTCAGGATTTGCAATGAGAAAAAGACAGTGATTTTGAAGCAGATACAGCAAATCCCCAACGCTTCAATCAACAAGAATTAAGTTACCTTATTAGAGACCTGAACATCTCCAAGAATCTGCTGAATTACTCGCCTCTAGATTGAATAAAATGAATTTACTTTATCCAGGTACCTTTTTTCTCTCCGGAAAAAAAAACTAGATTTCTGTAACGATATAAAAAGTCTATTGAAAAATGGGTTTGCTGGAATACACACCAGACGAATGGCGCCTTTTTATTGCTAGTTCAAAACGTAGTTTGAAATGTGTCTTTTTACACAACGGCAATAAATATGGGTCAATACTCATTGGTCATTCTACTAATATCAAAGAAGAATATGAAACAATATAACTTGTCCTGAAAAAAAATAGTTATGAAGAACATCAGTGGGTGATATGTGTCGATTCAAAAGTGGTAAACTTTCTACTTGAACAACAAAGTGGATACAAAATATTCCTGTTTTTTATGTCTTTGGGGTAGCAGAGCACAAAATCACCACTGGGTTAACAGAAATTGGCCTTTGAGGAATGTCATGATTCGAGGACAACATAATGAAATTAACGAACCTTTGGTTGCGAGAGAAAAATTAATATTGCCACTCCTGCATATCGAGTTGGGGCTCATGAAGCTTCTAAAGGCTTCAGATCAAGATGAACTTTGTTTTGATTACTTGTTGCGTGAGTTTCCTGGAATTTGCACACAAAAACTGAAAGCCGGAATATTTGATGGACTGCAGATAAGCCAACTTATCGAAGATCCACTATTTTCAACACCAAGGAACACTATTGAATCCAACACTTGGTGTTCATTTGTTAAAGTAGTACGAAATTTTCTTGGCAATCATTAAGCAGAGAATTACATACAGTTAGTAGGAAACATGCTCTCTAACTTTAAAACTCTTGGTTGTAACATGAGCCTAAACGATCACTGCCTCCACAGCCACTTATTAGATCGGTTTCCAGAAAACCTAGGTGATTTAAGTGAAGAACAGGGAGAAATATTTCATCAGGATATTGAAACTATGGAAAGTCGTTATCAAGGAAAATGGGATTGCCATATGATGGCCGACTACTGTTAGAGTCTTCAGCGTGATTGTTCTGGTGCCCGTGATAAGTGATGAATGTTATTCATGTATATCCCTGCTTTTTCATGTTTATATGTAATTAATAACCTTACGTACATTTTTTTCTTATTGGTAGTACCGTAGGAGTAAATAAAAAAATGGTATCATTATAAATGAATGGGTCCTGCCCAAAAATTATAAGCGAAATCATTTGCTTCCTCATCATGGATTTTGCTGAATATGTACCGCAATCGCTGGAGAAACATCAGGCTCTAATGGAAGATAGTCTTTTGGGAATTATTCTGTGTGCGAGACGATTCGGGGTTCAATATTTCTACTGTCAAGCTGGATCTCATCATCGAGATTTAATAGACAGAGCTGTGCCTCGTATTACGATCAATCAAACCCCTCACGAATCGACTAACCAAACTGACAATATTGACTAAGAAGCCCTGAATATATTATGTATATTGAATTGAATGAATTTTACAACACCTTCATTCAACAGAAAATCCAAGAAATGAAATGAGGAATGCACTCTTCTGAAAATTTATTTTCATAAGCTCTAAGTATTTTATAATTCAACTGTTCCTTCCTCAAGGATTTTTCGAGAATTTTCGAAAGAATTGACCAGAACCGAGACCAGAACTGAAAGATATATTGAACCCTTAATATAAAAAAATTATTTCAATCACTCCTATTTTTCGGAAAAAATAAAAATAATTTGACACTTGATTTTGCCTGTAGCAATCTCTGATCCAACCACAAAAATAATTATGTTTGTATTGGTATTTCAATTTTACGACACGGCGTTTCAGACGACTCATTCATCTGGATACAATAATTAATCTGATCAGACTTTTAGGATTCAATATGCCTAAAATAGAAAATGCGTCACCAAAATTCACGACAAATCACAATAACAACAACAACAACAACCGTTCCTCGTACTAGCTACGTTTCTGTCCACACCCATACGAGTATTCACAAAAGATATTGGTAAGTGATATTTGTGGTAAACATCAAACGCCATCGATCGAAATCTCTCGGCAATTAGGCCTTGTACAACCTCCGTACGCATATCTTCATAGTTGTTCGCGAATCCGTCAACTCTGAAACGTGGCAGAATCATTCCCCAATACGACAAAGATGTTATTTCAGAGAATAGTCTTGATCCCATCGAGGATCTTAAGAGTAGATTTATGCAGCTCAAAATAACAAATATCAAATATAAGTCGAAGGAAGATGATGATTAATTATTATGCCCAACTAATAAGGAGATGTCCGATAAAATCATGGATTTTTTAAGGTTCTCAAACGTGCTCTTTTTCTTCATATAGCCTCCTTTTCCTTTTCCTCTTCACGGAAAATAAACCTGCCGTCATTAGCTTCAACAAAACAGAAATAGCTTCGACCTCTTCCATTTCACTGAATATTTTCGAAGTTATTGTGAAACTGACTTGTGCGCCTGCGCGATAACTATTTCTACGTGTTAATTTGGTCTGCATAAATAAAAAAACATTTCGCACTCATTACTTGATATTTGTAACAGGATAATTGGGCTACATAAATCCACACTTACTCATGTCCTCTCGGATATGAATCGTGCGCTGACTCGGTTGCTCAAGGAAAAATACTGTTGGCGTATTGGACATTGAAAGACAGCTATATCAAGAATCAAGTAAAGGATCCATTGGTGTAGTAGATCAACAATAAGCTAGTTCATATTGGGGAAGCAAAATTGTCGCTGGCGTTCAAAGAGGATAACATTAGGGTTGGTATGTATACAAATCCTCATAGCTTCCAAATTGAATTTCTCAGAAAAGTGGTTGAGTTTCACAAAAGAAAAAGATGTTTCTTCAGAAAGTTTCCAAAATTTTGGTTTGACATTGTATAACATTTTTGATTTTTCAGTGACATACTTGCTATTCATATTAAAGATAGATTCGAAAAATAACGAAGTTGATTCATCGAATCTTTCCATCCTCAGTCAGAACAAACAAATCAAAAACTGCAAGATTACACTCTCTGAAAGCACATTCAGTTCAAAAGTGTTCATGTTTTAATATTAGAGTCCCTTCCTCAGTGAGTTTTAGAGATATTTCAATGGAGTTTTATAGGAATGTGTTTTTCAGACGTACCTTACCTAAATATGAAAAATATTTTTATTCATATTAATACTCAATGCAGTTCGGCAATTATTACAATTTTTATTTATAAAAATAATGCAACCTCTTCAAGCGTCCAGCACTGCTTCGATTCATCAGTCTAGAGTTTGAACTGTCAGATTGTTTATTCATAATGTTACGAATCTCCGGGCGCCGGCCCTGACGATCGTGAACGCGGAATAATATGAGCGGTCGAAGAGCGAACGTCATTTTTCCAGGAAGTCTCTCGAAGATTCTCCATAGGCGTACGCAGATTAAAAAAAGAAAGTGATGAAGAAAAAACGAGAACTTGAAAAGAAAGAACGAGAAAAAACACTCCAGAAAATTCTAGAAACACAAAAGAATGAATCAGATCAAATAAAAAAACAACGAAAAGCAGACTTCTGGAACATCAGGGGCCTGTTTCATGAACATACAAGTCTTGTAGCTACAAGAGAAACACGGTGATAAATAATTGTTTTCCACTCGTTTTTTACCTGTACCTGCATTGTCTTTCTCTTGTAGCTACAAGACTTGTACTTCCATGAAACAAGCCCCAGGACAAGTTCTTTGACCACTTGTTACATAAAACTGAAATACGAGTGGAAGAACTGAAAGAAGATCTAAAAGAAGAACTTAAGGAAGACGTCAGGAAAATAGGCCATGAATTCAATAATCAAGTGAATATAGTGCGGGAGGAGATGAGAGGAAATTTGAGCACCTGATTTATGCACTAGAGTTGAGGTATGGCGAGACCAAGAACAGCTGTGCCGGGCGGGCACAAATGAAGACTCACGAGCAAAAATCAGGTGAGAGTTTGCAAGAATTTGAGGCAGATGTTAGACGCCTAGTCCAGGAGGCGTACCCAGAAGCACCGATAGATTTCGAGGAGCAGCTAGCAGTGCAGATATTCATAGATGGACTGAGAGACCCAGAGATGAATAGAAATACATAGAATTGGGTGAAAATGCCGCAGAGGATTTGCTATAGATGTGGAAAGCCGGGGCATTTTATAAAAGACTGCATGGAGAGAATGCCACAGAGGAAATGCTATAGATGTGCGAGATCAGAGCATTTCATGAATGTTTGCAAGGTGAGAATGCCACCAAAATCCAACTCACCCACCAGGACGCCGCCAAGTTCGAAATAACCTGCGAGGTCAAGGTCACCCTGGATCATCTGTGTTAACAGGTTAAGAAGAATAACGGATAGTTCGACCATACCATGAAATTGAATGAAATAGACGTTATGTGCACCATAGACACCGGTGCAGCAGTTTCTTTGGTACGCAGTGACATCCTTCCGCCAGAAAGCGTTAAGCCTGTTTCTTGCAACTCCATGCTTCGAACAGTCACTGGTGAAAATGCACCTATTCAAGGAGTGGATGATATTACACCGATTCTTGGGCGACTTACCATCACGGAGACAGTGTACGTCGCGGACATAAAAGATGAATTTATACTCGGGATGAATTTGATCAATGACTATGGGGTTTCATTCGATAACGAGAAGAAGATTATGAAGTTTGGAGGACAAGATTTTGTCCCTATAACTCCAGGATAGAGAAACATGCCTGCGGAACCGCGATTATCGAAGACTGCGAGACTTTTTGCAATATCGAAGAAAGTAGTTCTTGCTGCAGTGAATGAATTCCCTGAATGCAGCGTCCAGCCATCGGTTTACGCACGGGTCCGGGTGAAGACAAAATAAGCCATCCCTGTGAAAGCCGCCAGGTGTCATATTGGAAGTAAAAGTGACATCTCCTAGTTGAAAACAACTGGAAGGGCTGACTTGGTCAAACAAAAAGTCAATACTGGCAAAGTCCAACCGATTCGCTAAACAACAAGAGACCATCTCTCAAGAGATGGTGGAGCGTATTGACATGATGAAGGCTCGGCACTATCGGAAGGCAAATACAGGCGGATTAGAAGGAGTTCGAGTGTGGCAGTACAACCCTTATTTTAGGATGTATGATGTGGTGTACAGGGTTCAACGGAGGCTTGGAACAAAATTGAAAGTCGTATACCTAGAGAGACTCAAATGTTGCAATGGAGATATCGATCGTGAACGCGGACCAATATGAGCGTTCGAAGAGCGAACGTCATTTTTTCAGGAACTGTTGATTAGCGTGGAGAATTCGATACACATCATCGAGGCCCCTCTCGAAGATTCTCCATAGGCGTACGCAGGTATATAAGGAAACACTTCATCGCGGGAGAGACAGTTCATTCGCAGAGAGAGTTTAGCAGAGATATTCAGAGCTGAGTGGAGTGAATAGCGATTAGCAAATAGTAAATCAGAGTTTAGTGGATTAGTGGAGCTTAGTGGAGAGAGCTTTGTTATTGCTGAGTGGAGAAGTCGAAGTGTAGAATTTCTATTACAAAGTGTACCGAGCAGTGAAAAGTTAGCGGCAATTTAAGTGATTGTATTGTGTTGTGATAAAGAGTTGTATTGAAAGTAGTTTAGTGTTGGTTGGAGTTTTAATTAACGAACCTAAGGACAAGATCGTAACAATAATCCACTACACCAACGGATCTTTGTTGGAAATAACAATTTTTTTCGATATTTCTTATTGCCCAGTAGATCTCAGTAGCGAAATAGTTATAATTTTCATTCTGCCATTTTTGGTCGAAACAGATTATCCAAAAACTAAAATGTGGATTGAATTTTCAGAAACGATATTCAATTCAGGAGTTGAAAATAATTGAATTTTTGGTAGCTAATTCCAAATAATACGTCGAGCTGCTGACTAATTTGGGATCTTCCTCAATCACATTGAAAGCTTTATTTAGCGTAACAGCTCTCCGGGGTAGACTGGAAGTCTTCTGCTCGTCTACAATTCAATAGATTCTATGTTAATTATTATTTTTCAGATTTTTATCGATTGAAAAAGCCAAGAAATAAAAGAAAAACTTTCAAATCAAGATATAATAATTCATACATTTGAAAAGCACTACTTCCTCTCATCATGAATTATTCATTTTATGAGTTTTTCTTCATTGTAGAAGTGAGTTTTCATACATATGTCACATCTTAACATGACAACCTTTTTCAATTGAATTCATTCCCAATAATATTGTATGGAAATTTTCATACGAAAAAGTGATGACCTAAATGCTCGGAATATTTTTTCCGTATGGAATGTTTTTGACACCAAACGTATACTGGAGCTGTTGGATTCCATCAAAAAAAGCATTTCGTTTCGTTCGTAATAGTTCATTAAAAAAATTTTGTTTACTGTCCTATAACACCGCAGAAAAGTTTCGTCCTATATTGTAAACCTGAAGATTGGTATTAATTTTTTTGGGATTTATTAACCTCTTCAAATTCACTTTGCATTATTTATGAATAAACTTTTTTCCATTATCGTACACGAGAAAGCACATGAATATGAATCAATGATATTTGAATGTATGGTATTTATGATGTGAATGAAAAAAAAAAACAAATTCGTATTGTATCCAATGTGCATTGTTGATTCATTGAAAACAATCCAATGAAAAAGCCATGAAATAAAAATTAACCATTTTTTGAATTCATTCGCGATAACAGCAAACTGTGAAAGATAAATTGGGCACTATTAATATGTTGCAAATAGCTGGCCATTCCCGGTTTTATTTCAACATGGAAACGTGGTTGGTACAATTACACCATCGTTGTTTTTAATGAAATATTGCAACTGTATGAAGACATTACCGTCAACAGGAACGATGCCATTCTAAATAACGCAATTTTCAGCAAATTGGATGTTTGTAACCGTTTAAAAAATATTCCAGATATTTCTTTTTATTACAGTCATTTCACCGCAGGGATTACGAAAAATCTCGGCACATTTCTTGGAATTTCGATGTATTTGAGTGAGTTGAAAGCAATTAATTTGTTCGAGAATGAACTTCACAGCTATATAGGGTAGTGGGCAGGAGCGAGTCAAGTATTTGATAATATGATAATCTGATACAAAATCATAGTGAATAGGAGAGGTGATGAGATATGTTTCATACATTTATACATATAGGTACCTAAAATAAAATGTCGCCATCAAGGAAGCGAGTGTTTTATATAAAGCCTTCCTCGTTGATAGCGTTTTTTAAGTATAAAGGTGTTCCCAGATCATTAAATTATAGACAAATCAACAGAAAACAAGTAAGACTACTCTTTAGAGAGATGAGAAAATCAAAACAATATTCGAATGGAAGGGAAGCTGAATGAACAATTGAAATATAATGGGGAACTATCCAGATAAAAATGAAACAAATAGTACAAAAAATAATCAGAAAATGAATTAGAATGGAACTAGGAATTGAACAAAAAATGGATTCACTTCTGGCGCCCACTTTGTTTCTGCTTCATATGCTAAAAAACGTCTTTTTCGGCGCATGGTTTTGCGGACGACAGAAATTTTCATACTAGTTTCTCTTTAGAATTGAAAGTGAATGTCAATTCTTATTTCCTGTCCCTTGATTCGAGCCATGTTCTTCGAACATTACAGGGCTTCCCTTTCCTGTGACACTGCATATAAAAAAACTAAAAGAGTGGAGATGGTGGGGAAATTGAAAATGTAAATAAGGATATTGCAATAGTATTCCAGTCATTCGATGAATTGATTGAATTTCTGTTCACTTCAATTCTATTTTTCTACAGGGAGTTCCAATGAATACCACAAGCTCAACCAAATTCAAACGATTTCCAATGGCACCTTCCTTTTAATCAAGAAGATTCCTCTTCCGCCAACATTCTAATATTAAGAACACCCACATTAACGTGATGCAAATGAGGTGGCCCGCAAAATCACCAGATTCAAGACCTACATGTATTTTTTCAGCAAAATGTATCAATTTACCATGTGTTCTCTCGTTGTAATACAAAAACTGATTTTCAACCATCTTGATACCAATATGAAACACCAAAATTTCACACTCATACGCGGAGAAACAAAAAGGTCATATTTGTGTATATTAGCTAAGAATGTTTTTTGAGTTTTCCTTGAATGTTAGATTTATAAAACATTATGAATGTTCCTCATTTTCGATTTTACCTCTAAAAAAACAGTTGTATAAGCATATTTTTCATAGGGATAGAGGATGGTTGTACAGAAATATTACGGATTACGGATATGAACAGAAGTGAAATGTTTTATCAGTGTCGCAGATCAATCATATTGCGATAATTTTTAAGTTTAAACTTGCATTTCCTTCATAAACCACTTTTGTCAACATTATTGATGCCTCATCAGATCTCTATATTTCAGTCAAACTGACAAGCAGAAATATGCTTGACGCTTCAGAGGAGGAAACTTTGACGGACATTGTCAAGTAAACGGAAATATCGACACTGTAGTACGAAAACGCTTGAAATACTTCTCACAGAGGCATAGAATAACTATAATTTTTTCTATAAACATCAGGTATTCGTCTAGGTCTAGAGTGAAATTGAGATGAACATACCAACACTTTCGACACGATTTAAAAATTCATTTTCTGTTATTTACACATTTCACTGGGTATTCGAATTAGTTTCAACATCCCGATAGAAATACCATTGACACAGGATAATCTGGAATTATCTTGGCAATTTACATTTGTGAACATTTCCTATGAAAATTAGCTTTGAAGAGATGAGTACATAATAACTGTCGCTTCTTCCCGTATAATTCCTGAGATGATGAAAAACAATCCTCCTCAACAACGATGGATAATGGTGATTCCACAACCCCTAAATGAATCCCTGATTTCTACAAACCCTTCCCATTCATTTTGGGATCTTCTCATGCGACCGTTTGGCTACTCCCTACATATACGGTCGGGTCAAAGGTAGCAATCGATACCCCGGATTTATTCGTCCTGTTGACAATCAGCAATGGCTATTATTCTGAAAGCATTTGTCGGTAATCTCGGTAATGTAGGTTTCTAATCCACTGATCTTGCTGTCAGGCTCTCAATGGACGCAGATCGCTTCGTATACCCGATGACAATAGAAAGTTCCAAGGTAGTTCACATGAAGTTTATATCAGATAGCCGAAGTTGTTCTACTGAATCGGTGATTGGATTTCTTGAACTATCTCGCTCGGAATGAATTTTTATAAGGTTTCCTATCTTGTTGAATATATTCTGGTTTCTCCATATGCGAAATTCTATCAGATGAGAAGGGTAACGAAATCACTGCTGAATGCTACTTTGGATGTAAGCTGTATCCATGTTCAGCATATATGTTCCTCAACATAACTTTTGATATCTGTTTCTTTCGATCTTTTCTGTTCGGTCGAATTTGGAGCCTGAAATAGCTTAACATGCTTGCCACTCCCAAACAGGAGATGTGAGAGGTGAGATCCATTGTAGCTGTCAGTATTGTTATCGCACCTGGTACACCAAAATAGATAAGTCTTAGGACCTTGATTCGTTTTGATTTCATCAATCATGCCAAGAATGACTAAAAAAATCTTTATTATTGTAATATTTGAATGTGGTTGTTGGCAGTGTTCTCTGTAAGGGGGAAGTTCCACTGCCGAAATTATTCAACTTTTATGAAACGAGTTTGAGGACGATTTTACGATCGCTCACATCCTCTGGTGTAACTTGCTATTTCCACACGTCGCGAAAACTATGTTTTTTTCTACTTCCAAAGGAATCTGTAACCACGACCATATTTTTACAAGAAATTATTTTCTAAGATTCTATGCCAGACACCTTTTTCGACCAGTCTCAGGTCTCAGCAATGATACTCATCAAGAGTTGCGATAACCTCGATTAAGGATCTTCTGTACCTATGAAGGTGAAATTTTGATCCCAATCAAAGACAGATGATCAGGAATCATTGTATTGTCGTGTCTTACGAAGTGCCACTTTTGACTATGACGGGCCGAAATATTGTTTTCTGGTAGTGGTATATCATTTATCTAAACACAACTTTGATTTCATCAATTTGTCTTTTATTTTTTGTCACAATTCATGTCTGCTAGATTGATTTGAAGTAAACCACAGATTCGGATCACGAACCATCAGACTCAATTTAATTATCCCTTCATTTACCCTCCAATTCGAGTCTCCACTCGTGATTCTAGATTACAGGAAAGCAGAAAATCCCTGTCATATCGAAACTACAAAAATTAATAAAAAAGTTTGGATTTGAAGATGCGAATTCATCAAGAACTCTAGCGGATCCAAACACAAATCTTTCCTCCAGCAGAGAATCTATCTCACGTGATGGTGAGCCGCTGTTGGTTCTTCAATATTTGCCGCCATTGCTACTCGTCCTGATATCATTTAGGCAGTGCGAGTAGTGAGCATATTTTCATCACAGCACACACAAGCTCATTGGAATGCGGTTAAACGTATATTCAAGTAATTAAAAGGAACTGAAAATTATGGAATCAAAATGAAAGCTCAGGTGACAATCAAATGATCGGATGTTCAGATACAGATTTCGCCAGCAACTTGAATACTAGAAAATCCACTACTTGATATATTTTCAAAATCTGCAACGGAGCTGTGAGTTAGGCAAGCAGAAGATAGCACAGTGTGAGTTTGTCCACAACTGAAGCAGAATATGTTGCTGTGTCAGAGGCCACGAAAGAAGCTATCTGGATACAACAGTTACTTCGAGATATAGGAGAAATATGCCGTCCTATTATTCCGATACACATTGACAACCAAAGTTCTATCCGACTAATACTAAATCCAGAGTTTTACAGGCGTACAAAGCACATCGACGTTAGTTATCATTTTGTACGTGAAAAACATGTAAATGTTGATATTGATCCAGTAAACACATCTACACAAGAGCAAGTAGCCGATGTATTTACAAAGGCGTTAGCAAGGAAGAAGTTTGAAAAGTTCCGTCAGATGATGGGAACGAAATTTTTTCAAATTGAAGTTTGAAGTTAAGATAATCGTTTTATTTTGTCTATTTTTCAAACGTTGAATAAGTATATTTATAACACACCATATATCATTCCATTAGAGAAGAGTTTGTTCTTGTCAAGAAAAATGAAATAGTTGAAGTTGTTGATGAATTTTTCATGTCATGCGTACATTTTCTCAATTTTGATTCTGTATTATATTTTTAATATAATCTGCTTGATTCATCACCGTCAACAGAGACCAATTCCCTAACACCAAACTGATATCAGTAGCGTTTTTAAATATGTTAACCTTCTAGCAGAACACTAGTGATACAATAGCGTTAAAATCTTTTCATTCATTTTCCCTATTGAAAAAGACCGAATAGGATATCTTATACGCCTCCCATTTCATGATTTCCATTAGCATTTATTATATATTGCTATATACTCTTCAGATATAAAATAAAATGATCAGCTTTTTTTGTTGTCTTTTCCTAATCATTCGGTAAACCTGGATTCTCTTGAATCACTGTTTCGTAATTTTTTTGTTCAGCAAATATTTACCACCAGTCGATGCTTTCAAATATCTTGAGAGACTTCAAACTGAAAAGCGATATAATAGATTTTTTTTCTCACGCTTCGTTCTTCCCGCAAAAATCGCATTCGTTGTACAAAATAAAACGATTTCTAACTGGCTATTCATGAAGTGCTATGACATATAAAGTAGCACTTTCAAATATTGACGGAAATATCAAAAAGCCCTACTTTTCACCAGTTATAAAGTGGTTTACTTTTATCACTCATTAATGAACAGTAAAAAAAAGTCATTCAGTCTTCCAACGAAATCACATATTACGGAATCTCTCATATATTCATTGGGGTGAATTTGGAATCAGAATAGTTGTATAGTACATATATCACCTTCATTTAGTATTTGCCGTAGTCACTTTATAATACATGTCCTTTCACTTTAATATATTGCTGTGAAGAATATTTACTTTCTACAAGATCCTACCACTTCAACTATCATTGGATCCCAAAAATATTCAAATTGAAAAATAATAATGAAAAAACTGTCGTAAATCTGTCAAAAATATTTTTTGAGTTGACATAGTATTAGTGTTTGCAATCTCAGTTGACTTCCTTTCTGAACACTGAATAGTGACAGTGAGCGTTAGAAATTTTTGTTCATTTTTCCCTTTGAAATAGACAAGTACCTATATATTAACATCTTATTCAACAGTTTCCACAAGTGTTTATCGTACATTTCTATATACTCTTTTCGAGAATAATAGATATATCATGTAGATCGTTTCATGTCGTCTTTCTGTATCATTCAATAAATCTGAGCTCCCTTCGGTTTCACTATTCTGTGTATCCTTTTGTTCACATCAACTCTCAATCGGACCTTCCAAACTTGTGTAAAACGCAAACTGCGATATACTAAACCAAATCGGTACATTAAGGTACATTGTTTGAAGTAGATAAATTTTCAGTTTTGAAAAAATGAATGGGAAATCCTATCAAAATAAGGGAAGAACTTGTATGTTACACGATTGAAAAAATCATTCTGTAAAACTCACACCACGCTGTATTCAAAAAACACATAATTTTTTATGATATCAAAATGTCTTATTACCGACCCATGCAGATTTGTTATCTTTTTATTTTGTTTACCTATAATTTCGGTTACTTATACGTAAGTTGAGTGTGGTCTCGTGGTCATGCGGTGCAAAGAGCCCAACCTCTCACCCAGACTACCCATGTTCGAATCTTGGCAGTACCAGAATTTTTCAAATTCGGTATTTGCCGTCCAGCCATGGAACCAAAATGGTTGGGATTCCATTTCATCTGTGTAGGTCCCTTCCTGGCTATACTTTGCTCGCAGAAGCTCTTGATTGAGCTTCTGAGGGGTTTTGGCGAAACCTGGGATATTCCTCAATAAAAAAATATGAGACGTAAACCAAAGGATCATTCGAAGGTCCTAGGTCGATTCGGCTCACAAACTATCAGTCTCAATCTGATTATTCCTTCATTCATCTGCCAGGCTTAGTTTCCCACTATGAATCCCCATTTCAAGAAATCGTCTGTTCCATGGAATTAATATAATAATAATAATAGTGTTTATTTCGGAATCGAGAAAAAAATCACAGAACATGATGGAAATGAACATGAAAATATCACAGAAGCTTGAAAGCTTTTGCGTGATTACTCTATACTGGTATTAAAAAGCGATATAATATAAAACAGCAATATGATACGAAATACAATCGCAAAACATACATGTATATACAATAAAACTTTCTAGACTTAAGCCTACAGGATATTTCAGTGTTCTCCGCAATAATTGAAATGTCAAGATCTGGGTGGTTTCTCGTCATTTCAGGTAGGTACATAGTCATAATCGAATATAGGGGAATGAGTCGCATTAATTCATGGTTGATATTTTGTCATAATCAGGTAACGTAGTAATTGAATTAAATTTTTTTGTCACTTCATAAGTTTTAAGTTTATTATGTCGTTGGATGTGCTTCTTCTCCTACTCAACATCCATTTTTTAATGTTCCATTTGAATAATAGAAATGTTTTCATCTTTTTCAACTCAGTAGGTAAAAGATTATATAATTCAGAAGGCAGAAATTCTACGCGACGTTGACCTATAGCTTTACCACCAGTGTTGTATTGATATTGTCCTTCGTTCGTGTTTCGTAGTGGTTTCGATGGGTTGTAATATTATTTTATTTTTGAAGATGTTCGTCAATATTCCCTTTGTGACAATTCTGAAGCTAGTCTGCTTCTTTTTTCAAGCCTGTTTGATTATCTCTCATGAGATTAGAGTTTTTGGTACACACATGGTAAAAAGAAAAAAAAAACAATTAACAGCTTATCCAATCCATCTTGGCACAGAAGTAATAACGTATATGCCCAGCAATTTCTGTGAAATATACTAAGATAAAAAAGATTTATTAATATGTGTTCACTGTGTTGAAATTAATTCCTAGAATTATTTGCAATTCCCAAACAGATTCGGCTCACAAACTATCAGTCACAGCCTAATTACCCTTCGTTCATTCGCCAATTCCAGTATCCTACCATATATCCCAATTTCAAGAAAGCATTTGTTCCAGGGAACTCCGAGGTGGACCCTTGTCCAAGCATAGCGTCCTTCCGGCCTGGGTCTGTGGCCCTAAACAGCGATCAACTAATGCCCGGAGATCGGATCTACAGCGTGAACGGGATCACGACGTCTAGGATGCGGCCGGAAGAGGTTACAACTTTGCTCGACAACGTAGACGGCAATGCCGTACTGGAAATAGAATATTCATTGCCAAATTACGGTGAGTGTCGACTTAGGTTGATAGAGGAATATTAACTTGATGAGTTGGGAGGAAAACGATTGTTATAATCGAATAATGTTCATAACCTTAAGGTTAGATTCAGAGGCTCTCTGACACTACCCATTTTCAGAACTGAATCATTCAGACGCTCATTCAGCTATCAGATTACTAAATCATTCAATGCTATCCCTACACTGTACAAATATTTACTTCCTTCCCAGTTTGAACGGAAATACAAATTATATCTGCTTCAAAACCAATAACATAATAGACCCCCAATATATTATCAGTTCATATTTGTTTCTCTTCGATCGTACCATCTCAGGACTATTGATTATCCTTTCGAGCCCTCATGACTGACATTATTGGTCACTATTCTTTGATCGCCTGTAAATCTGCTGATTTTTTATTCATCGTCAGCTCGAGCAGAGATTGTTTAGGTTAAGTGGAAGAACAGTTGAGCAGTTACCTCGTAACTGTGAAAACTGAACTTCGCCTTTCACTGTATCCGTTTGTTTAAAATTTAAAATGTACACATTGTTCTCTTTGTTTCTGGTTAAAGTAATAAAGATATTTATTATTATTATTAAAATCCAAACGATGATTATTACACACAAGTACGAAACAATAGTTAATAAAACACAAAACCAACTACAAAAATAAACAGACACTTGAAATTACTATGCATTTGAGAACCATATGTTTTGAAAAATATATAGAATCTTGTAGAGAATTATTCTCAGAGCTGAAGGTTTTAACAGTCGTTTCTCTACATTCTCAACTCGGTTGTTTATGTCAGAATACATAATGATAGGTTTCAGGGCAGGAATGATACCCGTCTCGCTTCAGGTTAAAAACTACGACAGAATCATAATATCATTATACCACATCACAAATTAGCAGTGGTAACCAACGGTCCTGAAATTATGCCTATTAAATTGTACTACAAACTTCCGGTCTCCATAAAAAAGATAACTGAACTGGATTCTTTCAAGTTTCATGTGGAGAGATTTTGTTGCTGAAGTTTTCATTTTACACGATAGATGATTTTTTTCAAGCTGACTTGAGCGATTGTGAACACCGCTTATAAATTTACATTGTGCGATTGTTCTGCTTTGAATTATATTTTTCTTCATTTGGAACATTCCTTTTTTTACATCATGTGTATGTGTATTATATCCACTTATTTATTATTTTTACATTTTGCTGTTTGTGTGATTTTTACGTATTGTATTTTGACGATTTTCATGCTTGTAATGAGTCTCAGGAAATGAATATTGATTGGATTATAATTTGATTTCCAAAATTCATTTGAATAATCTTCAGTGAGAATCATACAGGAAACTGATATCGTTGCTAATGCGGATTTTCATCGAATATGGGACAGTTCAATTTAATACAATATTATTTATACGCCTTACATGACATGGCAGATGATTGAACTTGCAACCATCATTGAAAGAAATAAAGAATCCTTAACCGAAGTAGGATTTCAATTTGTTAGTTTGGTTTGGTTAGGTTGCCTGTTGAATGATGGGAGGTGGTATATTGAATTCATGCAATGTGTTTTCATTGGATATCCTGTTCCCATGAAAAAATAAAAATCACACCAAGAAGTTTACATGATACGGTTACAAAATCGAAATGAATCCCCTAAAGCCGCCTCTGAGCATCATAAAAAGGCCATAAAACGCCGCTCATTTACGACTCGAGGGAAGACAGTTCGAGTTGGATGATTTTAGATACTACTTCGACTATCGATTCTGGAATATCATTGATGAATAAGAATGCTTTCAATCGACAGACAGTAGCTTTTAGTGAAGAGTATTGCGTGTTTCAGTCAGTTGAGGAGTCTAAGTGTTTTGTTAGCGAATTATAGTTGTATGTATTTTGAAGTGGAGTTACTGAAAAAATAGTTGACTGTTGTATGGATTATTATTTAGATGAACGAAGACGAAAGAAATATCGTAACAGTGCTGTCAGGAGTAGAATATTGTTGAAAAATAAAATTATTAATGGTGAATACAAGAGGTATATCTTACATGGTGAAATTTATCCAAAACCAATTTGCGGATTCAGAAAGTTGACGACAGAAGGAAAAACAAGAAAACCAAAAGTGATGACAGGGAGAAAACCAAGCAGAGGAAAGGCGACGGCAAGATGAAAAAAATAATCGATAAGAAAAAAGTCTGAAATTCAGATGGCTATTCTCAATTTGAGGCTGCTGCAGTGAGTAACGGGTGAGACAAAAAAAGCTATGGCACTAATAGTAGCTTTGAGAGGGTCAGCGTTGAGTATGCTGCAGACGATACTCATCGAAGATCAAAATAAACATAAAGATCTGAGGTCTGCATCAAAGTTGTGGTATGGCGATTAACATAAAGAATTACTATTACCGGGCTCAAATGAAAACTCGCAGTCAAAAAATCAGTTGAGAGTTTGTAGATGTGAGATGCCTGATTAATCTGGCTCACCCAGAAGCTTCTGGAGATTTCAACGAACAGGTACCGGTGCAGATATTCAGAGATGAACTTGGAGACCCGGAGATCCAAGGAACTCTGCGACTGAAAAACTCACCTCAGTACGTTCTCTAGAAGTGGAGGCGCCCTTCAACACCTAGAGGCCGAAATTTCGAGCAGCATCAATTGAAGGACCTAACAACGATCTGGTGCAACAACTAGTTCATCGGAGATGGTTCTGCAGGAATTCAAATTATTGTTAAGTGGGATGAGCACCCAGAAGAAAAGTACATGTTATAGATGTGAAAAACTCGAACATTCTATCAAAGACTGCAGAGTGTGAATGCCAACAAGATCGTACTCATCTGCAAGGGTGCCATCACATAAGCAATCATCTGTGAGGACGAGGTCATTCAGGAGATCCAAATTGGTGGTAGGAAAATGATAATTAGCCAGTATATCGAGACGCTCGCTGTCTAGCAATAACAGAGCCCCCAGTGTCATCCATGTTAACAGATCAAGAAAAACAACCATTGCAGTTTCTTCCGTACGCTGCTTCGACCAGTAAGCGTGAAACATATTTTTTCCAACTGCTTGCTTTGAAGAGTCACTGGTGAAAACGCACCTATCCATGGAGAAGCTAAGATTACATTGATTCTTGAGCTACTCACTATCATATATACAGTATGCGTCGCAGATATACAAGATAAATTTATGCTCGAAATGGATTTGATCAGTGACTATGGGTTTTTTTCGACAATGAAAAGAAAATTGTGTAGTTTGGAAAAAAAAGAGTTTTTTTAGCGAACTACGATCCAGGTGACCACCAGGAGAAGGGGGCATCTGATAGTGTTATGACAGTCCTTAAAAGGTCATTTGGGCACCTGTAAGGAGAAGAATTGAGAGCTGCTACGAATTTAATTACGAGTAAAAGTGACATCTTTGATTCAACAACAACAGGAAGAATTAACTTGGTCAAACACATAATGGATACTGGCCAAGCCCATCCGATTCGACAATCACCAAGAAGAGTTCAATTTGCCAAACAACAAGTGAAAGAGCTCGCTGACAGGATGATAAAAGATGGTGTGATTGAAGAATCATATTCTGCATCTGCTGTGTTAGTTTGGATCCATAAGATTCTGTGTTGATTTCAGGAAATCGAATGATGTCACCAAGAAAGACAGCTACTCTTCTAGATCTCCTAGATCTCTGCACTCACTACCGTCGGTTTGTGAAAGGATTTGCTTATATCGCGGTACCTCTACAAATTCGTCTGGTTCAACGAACGTGAACGAACACTTGAAAAACCGAAAGTTGCTTTATGTTCCAGTGCTCCGGAATCTTGAGCACCTCGAACTCATAGTGACAAAACTCTCGCGATTTCAGATTTTTATAAGTGATTTGTTCTGTCGAATATGAAAATAGTTATATCATGAGAGAACAACGGTAGTAGTACCAAACGAATATTTTGTACCAATTGGAATCACTAAACAGTACTTGTAATACGAATGAAAGTAACTGAATGTATTGCAATTCGTCGAGAGCCATATTTGTACACGCAGAACATTTGATAAATAGAGGAAAGAAGGAAACACTGGGAATTTCAAACAAAGCGGTTTTGTTCGGATTCAATTGCTTTTTCAATATAATTCAAATTCAACAAACGGTCATAATCCACTGAATTTTTCTAAAAAATACAATACCAAATAGTGAAAACACAATTCCAAATATTATTTTTGCATTCCTAAACGATATTTCTCTCAGATCAATACAGATTCTCAATCATATCCACTGTAATTCTTCAAAGGAGGCAGAGGTTCTGAAGAAAAACTATTCTCCTGATTATGGAAATTCATTACAACTCTTTCGATAGTCGATAGACAGTCGGAAATATTTGTAATTTTAAATAACATATAAGAAAGTTATGTTTCGAAAATACACACTGAGCAATCAACTCGCTATGAAAAATACCACTACCCACCCAAATTTTGTTGGGGATTATTGAAATGAAAAACGTATTAATAAAAAATATCTATTAAATCACAAAAAAAACACAACAGGTCGCCGAAATAGGTGAAATAATTACTCTGCCCTCAAACAATAAAGAAATCGTGTTTTATGCAGTTCCATGTCACGTGACAGTAGAAGCTAGTCGCTTTACACGTTTTAGTTTTCCAACCAATAGAAATTAGTCAAATTATATGAGGTGACACAACGATAACACCTGTTGATTGCATGTGAAGAATAATAAACGGACGTAGGTTTCGTTCTGGTAGGGTTCAAAATGATTGGAAAGTGACTCAAAAATGACAGCAAAATAATTCCAATTCCTGTCTTCATCGGACCACGAAAAAACTGATTCTGGTATCGGGCTCAAAGGATATTGCAGTATGCAATTTTGCCATTTTCCTTCTATAGAATTTCAGTGGATTGAACTTGCTACCACGTTATATGTTCAATGGTTATAAGAATATATTCAACACGAAATTACGAAAGTATTGTCACTGGTTGACAATCTTTGACAGATTAATATGATCATTTATTTTCAATCCACTTGCAAATTCGAATAATAAAAACACAGTCTGATATGTAACAGAGTCCATCAGATTTACTCTTTCTTCCTTCTTGTGGATGAATGAAAAAGGTGTTTGTGATTCATTGTACTTATCTTCGTTCGTAGAAGTTGTAATTTCGATTTTTCGATTCGAAGAAGAAGAGAGCCATGGAATATAATACGGTCAGTCCATTTCATACACAAAATCTATTTTTAGAATTAGTACTTTCATCAATTCCAATATTGATAATCAATTCACACTCGACCTCAAAGAGTGCCACGTCTTGCAATGAAATGGAATCATTACTTATAGGATGCAGCCAGAACAGGATACGACGCTGCTGGACAACGTAGACGGTAATACCGTACCCGAAATAGAATATTCATTGCCGAACTGTGGTGAGTGTTCGACTCGGGTAAATACTGGAATAGGTTTGATGTGTTTGCAGACTCTGGATTGTCTGTAGGCGATGCACGTTTCCGAGAAGACAGGGTACTGCAGATAATATACTACTATGAAATTCTGCAATGCATATTCCAACCACCGAGACACAAATTAAAATTCAAGATCATTGTCACACTCTATTCAAGTGGGTGAGTGGACGGTGTTATTGTACAGATCTGAAAAAAAGAGTCAACATAGCAGAGAAATAGTAATTTTCATCGATATTCCAGTGAGCCATTTGGCTAGGTCAGGATTTGGTTATGATCAACAACTAGTTTTTTCTCTCACTCCAACCCGTTAATATGCTGATTTATTGTGTCTTAGCGACGGATGAATGAGTGATTTCAGTTGACTGAGTTGATATGATTCTATGAGGTATAATATGAATTCTATCAATCACACACATAACGTGATAATTGGTCACCAGGGAGAACCGTGCGGAAATGTTAATGTCAGGATCTGGCAGAAATATTTCGGATTTTCCGCTGTACTTTTGGGTTGGAATCTCACTGAATGTTGTATAAACGTTCCAACAATTCTTAACTGGCTGTCACTCTAATATTCATCAGCGGTATTTCACAAGCTACTATTGGTAATGTTACAAGTGGGTATAGCAATACGAATCAGTAAAATGGAAGGGAGGGGCCACCTGTCCCCATCAATACTCACAATTCACGTGGGGATTTGTACCCCGGACCTCATAAATATGAAGCAAGTAACGAATATCCCACTGGATCATAAGATATCCAGCGATATGATAAGTGGTATAATACTATTTTCTCGATACACCTTTAAAGTAGGAATATTCAGAAAAATATCTCGAAGAAACTACGAAGAAACAATTCATCCACCACAAAATATTGACTTTCGAAGGGTATTCCCCAAAATATTTTTGAACAAATACTATTAATAGTAAAAACGACAAAATAGTTAAGGCTTTCGCGGCCGAGGTTTTCAGTATCACTACTTTTATTCGGGTTTGAAGGCCGTCGTTTTTTGGAATTTCTTCCTGACGTTTCGCTGGCTCGAGTGGCTAGCTTCTTCAGAGGCTCATTCATCTTGAAATCGGAGTGAATTTCAAGATGAATGAGCCTCTGAAGAAGCTAGCTGCTCGAGCCAGCGAAACGTCAGGAAGAAATTCTAAAAAACGACGGCCTTCAAACCCGAATAAAAGTAGTGATACTGAATAGTAACAACGGGTTGAAACTTTTTCAAAAATAAATATTGCGAACGTGTGATTCGGAAATTCCAAGCAGCAAACGCTTCTTTTTCATAAATACGGATTTTGAATCAAGGTGTCATTTTTTATGGAATTTGAGGTTACTGCATGGATATAGTATATAAGTATCATACCATACCACAATATTTCAAATTGGATATCTGGTACTACCGAAACATCACTGGAGATAATCTAAAATGAAAGAATTAACAAATTGAAAATAATGAATTTCGAAAAATGTATCCATTCCAAACTAATGACTACCAATCAGTATTCCTCAGAAGGTTTTCAAAACGAATCCTATTTGTAATAAAAATAATTAAACATTTTTTCAATCATAAGCATTGTAAACGTGTGATTTGAACATTTCGAGCAGCAAACACGTCTTTTTCAAAAATCCGGCATTTTATTCGAAGTGTCATATTTTATGGAAGTTGAGGTAATCATAAAATGACATATTTTTTTGAATGGGATATCTGACAATGCCGAAACATTACTGGAAATAATTCAAAATAAAAGAATAAAAAAACTGACAATAATGATTTTTGTAAATAAATATCTCACTATTACAAATGATATATATCACAACATAACCGAAACTTCAGTGAGAAATGTTTCAACGATAACAAACTTTTCTCAAAAAACTATAATGCAATATTTTATGTCAAATATATGACATGACCGAAACTTTATCTTGAAATGAATAAATATATCATATAGTCCTGGAATCCATTTTTGGACTTTCTCTCTCCTGTAAATGAGAAAGAGAAAGCTTTGAAATCTTATAATATCTATTTGTGGGGCAAACTGCCTCGCTACGTGACTGCAATATCAAAAGGGAGCAAAATTATCTGATTATTTTGTCAGTTACGTATCGTATTTTTTATGAATTTGGAGATTGATTAGAAAAATATATTGAAAAATTAGCCAAGTTTCGGAAGCTAGTCCGCCTCGTTTTTTGAGCATTTTTGGAAATTTTTAATACATCAAAATTTTTAGTAAGTAGTGTGAAAATGTGATCCATATCAAATTTTGAAGTGGGCTTGAAGAAAGAGGCAAACTAGATTCCGAAACTTCACCAATTATTGTATTTTTTTCAAATCAATCTCCAAATTCATAAAAAATATTATACGTAACTGACAAATTAGTCAGTCAATTTTTGCTTCTCTATAATATTGCAGTTACATATCGGGGACAATATATCAAATTGCTCTAAAAAACTGATATTATAAGAATCCAAAGCTTTTTTTATTCATTATCTGGGGTGCGAAAATGAAAAAAAAATGGTTTCGTGACATTTCTACCTCCTCAAAAAAATCCAAACAATTTTTACCAACTAACAGCAGAGTTTGATGTTCTTTCAGTCGTCAGCCCGTTCAGTGGAACATAGCCAAAGGATAATGAACACTACAGAGAACATGAACTGGCCACTGAAACACTCAATAATCACCAATTCAGAAATTATGATATTGAAGTGAAAGATTCGTAAATATAATCCATTAGCCTCACCAGGTCAATGTTGTTAACAACTAGAGGAGATTTCTGCTAGTTTTATCTAAAAGAAGGTGTATCGCTCCCCTTGAAACATACAGAACAGTGACACATCAAACATGTCGGAAACTATTCTCTCTGATGAACATGGTATCGCATCACAAACAGTGAAACATATTACCCGCCACAGTTTGGGGAACAGACGCCAGTTCAACAATTGCTGGCATTGATTATCATTCGACAGCGAAGTCTACGGTGAAGTGGCAAAGTTGTATATTTGTTCAGAGAATGAACTGAATAGATATCCGTTCCACTAGATACTCCTAAACAACTTCATAGAGCTCGTCAAATTTCCACGAAGTTCTGAGGTTCGATGGTTTCGTCAGGTGAAGTTCGGGAACTGGAAATGTTCATTTTGGCAGGGAAATAGAACACTCGCATCCGTGTTAAAACAATTTTAATGTGATTTGGCATTGATTTTCAGTCAAGGAATACAATTTTATTGTCTAATTTTCATGAGAGCTCACGAAAAAAGTCACAAATACTTTCATGACATGAATTATTATTTATTATTCGAAGTGAAATTATGGATATGGTTGTTATATTTATCCCCATCTTCTTTACGAACATAGTCAAAAATCTGGAAATGTAGATTTCACATTTTTTCAAACAAGAATCACCCCAAAAAGAGACCTCAACCACCTACGCCAACTCCATCGCCCAAAAATTATATCATTTCTGAAAACCATAAGACACCTATCTCCCAGTAAAATATAAATTTCGAATTGTCAAAATCGCGTTGGAGCCCCATGTCAGAAAGCGGTTGAGAATGTGAACAGCTCGTGAAATGTTCAACACGTTCTTCTGTGTAGCACGTGAATTGTCATCATGGTAATGAATGTCAGAAAACTCGACTCGGGATATATTGCATAACTCTAAAGGCTTTTTCTCCAATGATACCTTCCTGCTTTCACAAGACAGGAGCATTTCAACGAGATTTTCCGTAGGATACATAAAACGCTAGCATGTAAAAATGCAAATCCTATGTGATAGAATTTGTTTCGCGCATTCTTTGATGGTCCGATGACTTCCTTTCGTCTCTTCTTTTATTATATCAGTCACGTTTTCTTCAAAGAAACTGAATGATGGACTGTATGTTGTTTATGTAAGTTGTAATGTCTTAATTGTTTCCGTTTTGGATAAAATTTTTTTTTCAATTTCAATTCAGATAGCATATCATTGATAAACGATGGGATTGAAACCTTTGGTGTGAAAGTTGGAAATTTCTCTAGAAATCAACTAGAGGAACGCTCACATAGTGTAGTAATATCAATTGAGTTTCACGGTCATTTATCTCTAAAAAAACGATCGAATTAGTAATGTTGGTACAGTGACTATAGGTAATGTATTCAATTGATAGAACTAATTTCATCTGTGAGGAATTTTGTCTGATTGCTGTTTTGCAATGAGTACTGAATTTTCTATTTGTGTTGAAATATTCATATGTGACCTCAGAAACGTCAATCTATGCAATTAATACAATGCCGGTTCCACTTCACCTGAAGTAACAAGAATAGAATACTGAAGATTATCAGAGTCAAAGAATTAATTGAGATAGAGCACTATTGCACAACGGTTTATCTATAGAAAAGCCCATACACAAATATGGCTACCTCCGAATATTACATACATATCTATCTGGTTATTGGCTCATAGACTAATGTTCGACGGTGGGAACTGAAACTGAAAAGGAAAAGTAATGAAACATCCTGCAGGTAACTGTATTTTTCCTCTTGTAGAGATGAGTTTCATATTTGGCTGATAAATCTTTCAAGGAAACAGATTTTTCTAAATTAAAATGCTACGAATACTGAATTTGATTTCAAATCGAACCATCCTCCATATTTTCTCAATAAATGGTTCAGGTATACAAGTAGCAAAAAATCGTCAGCTGTAATACTCATTATTTCATCAGAACCATTTTTCCATTCATGAGTCATAGGTGTATATATCTGTATATCCGCGGTCGTGGGTGCTAGTAGCATCATTTTTGCAAAAAATTATTAAGGAACGCCACTTGGTACGAAGGTTTTGTGTACCCCTTAGGTCAGTTCTAGGGCAGTGGCCATCAAATCCCCCGGTGCAGTCACCTCCCCCACCCCCTTTGGAAATATTTTACCCTCCAACGTGGAAACCGCTCTAACTCGCAACCGAGGCAGATAGAATGATGCGGTTTTTTTAATATTGTCACAATCGATCATTTTCTCATCTTTGAGGATTTTCGAGGGTCCTTGAGGCCCCAAAGGAGGCTCTCGGTGCACCAAGGGGCGTCCTGATATCAGAAATTGGATTTCTATTTGCTCAAAATCACCCGGCTTCATTTCATTTGGCGTTTCGTATCTAGTAGCTTGTTCAGCACGTGAAGCGTTCGCCATGCCTCACAAGAGGCGCACCGAGCCCCTGTGAGACATGTTAACATTATCACCAAATCTCAGGAACGGAGAGTCGTCGCGACAGGGGACTTTTTGTGACATATTGTGGCATGGTCTGGTTGCCTAAAATGCTTACTAAAGCCCCCTACAGACCTCGTGATTTCTTGTCGGTTATCGGTGAACGCGACAGGCCATCGTGACAAAACCGAAGTCTGTGGGACAAGAACTGTCATTACGCTATAAGGTAGACACGATTAAATTTCCACAAAATTTATTGTCTTCGCGACATGTTTCGATACACTGTATCTTTATCAAGCGAATGTTTCTAAACACAGTGTTTAGAAACATTCGCTTAATAAAGATACAGTGTATCGAAACATGTCGCGAAGACAATAAATTTTGTGAAAATTCAATCGTGTCTACCTTATAGCGTAATAACTATGGATTTCCATCAAGTAAAGGCCACCTCAATCCAAAAGAACTGTCATGTCGAATTGTCACGATGGATATCTGCCGACGCTTGATTTTCTTCGCGACGATTCGTCGGTTGACGGGAAAAACCGAGGTGTGTGGGTATTTCGTTCCAACGTGACAGTTTAAATTCATTGTCGTTTCACATGACGTTTTCACCTTATAATAATCACACATTTTCGAATTGAGGCAAAGAAATCGATAATATTGAACACATCAATAAGGAGTTTCTTATACAATTATTCAAGGCTTACAGGGGATATCTTTGTTTGTGGCGCATAAAAACCAAGTGAATATAAAAACAGAAACAAAAAAAAAACTCAAAGTCTCAAGTCGGTCAATTTTATGTGTGAAAATGTTCTTCTTTTGAGCAACTATTCCTTCGTCCAAGTTCGACGTCTTTTTTTGTTTTGCTTTCACTCAAAACTGCGGCTGACGCCGCCACTGCCAGAAAATGTGTCTTGTTCATCACGAAAAATTGCTACTAATTACGAGGTCTGAGGCTTCATCGAGCGTGACCGTCGATCACGATGGCCTGACGCGTTCACCGATAACCGACAAACAGTCACGGGGGCTTAACAAAAGCGATCTCTGTTCCTCTCCCTCTCTCTTATGAAGCAATTGATGTAAACCTGATTTATCATTTTTCATTGCACAAGCTCTCGCTCAGAATTAGACATTTATTTCAGGATATTTATATAATTATATGATGATGTTTCATTATGAATACTGTTATCAAATGAATTTATGGAAATCACATATTCATTTAATCAAATTATGCATCAGAGGTAGTTACTTGAATCATATTCCGCTTCTTTCTTGTCTATTCTGAGATATTTCTTATATGGTTTTTTTTTGACCAGCTGACGAACGTCAAACCTCAGAAGTAGAAACTTAAGTATGCAATGGATCAACAAGACCTTGCCTCTCAACGTGTGAATCTCAGCACGGTGCACAATGCGCAATTTTCATAATCTAGAATCTAGATGGACAAAAGTCTTGAGCTCAAATTGATTTACAATGCCATAAAATGTATCGAATGAAATTTAAAGAAATTGTCAAGGTTTTAGACATAAATATATCACAAAACTGACAATATACAAAGAAAATGAAACAAAATTAGTTGAGTGTCGCAAAGATGCGCAAACAAATGACCGTTTTTCCTGTAGCTAACGAGTCCTTCTTTCGACTAAATATAATAAAGGATCGGTATATTCCGATATAATATTCTACCTGCGTATACTTGTGTAGAATTTGACTTTTGTCCCGCTAGATTATGAAAATTACGCACTGTGCGATGGTTTGGCTGTAAAATATTGGTATCTGAAGTCAAGAAGACTAAGAGAAAACTCGTATTTTTTTTACTTGAGCACTTACACTTGCGCCTCTTTCCACAAGCAATATCCTTTTTCATGCACCCACACTTGCCGAGATAGTCAATACCGCACTTACAGACAGTGATAGACATGTCCTTCTTTGCGGCGATTGGGAGAGTGTGCCAGTTGAATTCCCATCTTACACCATCGGAGCATCGTTTCCAGCCCCAATCTCCAGGCCATTAAAGCTCTTGCATCTGCTCCTTAGCCTGGCAAAAAACTTGACCCATGTACGATGAGCGAAGCATATGGAGGGTTCACGCGTCCTCTGTTGGTGGAGGGGTCTACATTAGTTTGTTGTCTTTAAAAAAAAGAGCTTACGGCACTTCAAGAATGATGAAAACTATTCTGATCTGAAATCACAAAGATACAAACAATAATCATAGCGAATTGTCAGGTTCTTCCGGGCTTCTGAGCCGTGGACAACAGGTTTTAAGGCCTGACGTTTCGTCTGCATCTGCGGCAGACATCCTCAAAGGCGATGCGGCAATGATCGAAGTATCCTTCTCTGGTGCGAGGCTTTGATCTGATGTGGTTGAGATGATGAGTCACCCTTTATTGAATCTGGGTTCGGGCGGTTGATTGATTCTAATTGATTATTCGAAAGCGTTTTTTTCTCATTGGGAGGGTTCGTGCATTTTGAACGGCTGACATCCATGTTCTATGAATGTTCAGGCTCTCTTCTTTGCGGTTGAAGTTGTTTTTATGTTTATGACTATCTATGGCCCCCCTATAGAGCCTGGGGTAAAAGCTCCTACTTGTCCAGCACTTGCGTTCCGTCGAAGTCAATATAATGACCTTCCAACAGAGCGTGTTCGGCCACCGCAGATTTTTGGGTTTGGCCATATCGACAACTTCTTTTGTGTTCGGTTAACCGCGTTTTTATGCCCTTTTTTTGTGGTTCCGATATAGACAGAACCACAACTGCACGGTATTCGGTACACTCCTGAGGTAGATAATGGATCCCTGGGTCTTTTGCGGATCTGAGACTTTCTTGAATTTTCCTCGAGGGCTTGAAAATTGCTTGCATCCCATGTTTTTTCAACAGTCTTTCAATGCGGTCCGTCACTTCGTTAATATAAGGCAGACACGCCCGTCTATTAACGGCTGGTTCAAGGCCATTCTGGGTCGCAAGGCTCGGTGATTTTCGTTCCTGCGGTAGCCATTACATATAAAGGCGTTTCCTAAATGACGCATCTCTTCCTCGAAATATTCTGGCTCGAAAATGCTTCTCGCTCTTCCTACCACGATCTCAATCACTCCTCTCTTTTACCTCCCCTAACAACACAAGTACACCCTATGGACGTCCCTGGGACATCTCTCATTCGTTTTGGGGATGTCCCTAGTACAGCTGTTCCCGGAACATGGTACATACGAGGGACGTCCCTGGGACATCTGCTTTCCGACAAAATGGACATCCCAGGGCCATCCCTCTGGTAGGTCCTAGGGAAATACCATATCCTCGTAAGTATGTCCCGAAACCGTCCCTAGGCTGTACTATTATGACTAAAAGTGAATCCACTGGGCATTCTTGGGACATCCTATAAAGGGACATGGTACGTACTAGGGATGCAACTGGGACATCAGATATCCAACGAAAAGGACATCCTTCTGGTTCCAGAAATATCCTTCAAATTCACTTTCAGAAGGAAACAAATACTAATGAAACATAAACATAAAATGAAAAATATATTCAAACTATATGAAATAAATGAATATAATGAAAATTTGTAAACTCTCAAATATATAAAAACTAAAATATTATTACTCTGGTCTATATATTCACATTTTTGATCAACAAGTGACGTGAAACTAAAATATTTTCCTAAAACAAGAATAATAGGATCTGGATACATCACATTACTTTGGTCTAAAAATGGGGTGAAAATAAAATATACATTCTTGAAACAGGAATAATAGGATCTATATATGAAACAAAAATAGGGCATGAAAAAATACACAAAATAAAAAACTTGATTCAAACACCAACAATTTCGGAATGGCTCCTCTATTTTGCCCTTCTGAAAAACTTCTGAAGGGCCTCTTCAATTTGTTTCCTGTTACCAAAAGCTTCAGAAGATTCTGTAACAAATATTTTTGGTATTATATATATAGTATACTAAGTACTGAAAATGAGTTCGAGTGAGAGCATAAAATATTTTATATTTTTCTAAATAAGCTGACTACCAGAACTCTTTGATAATGGAAATCCATCAATGTTAATGAATACTTCTATTTTTGAAATCAGGAAGATTCCTTCATGACGGCTCAATAATTTCATCAGACATTCTCTGAATCCAAAATGATATCTTCCTGGTTCAATCTTATGAATAGTTAACTGTCTAGGAGTGTGCAATAGAGTTCTGGCAGATGCAGGTAAACTAGGGAATGTACATTTTAATTTTTAATATTTGTAATAAATCTGATATTGCTGTATGTGTTATGTTATAGTTCAGAGCCTATTCAGATATACTATTTACAGAGTCATTATTCAAATTTCTATTGTTATTTGAGGAAGGTTCATTCTGAATAAGGTCCTCTGCAGAAATAGGACTCAATTCTTCAATAGAGAAGAAACATCAGAAAACTCCTAGGAACTTGAAATACATTCATTATCAACAGATAGGTCAGCATTTGTCGTGGACATTGTACTCGTTGTAGGAAATGTGGAGTGAATGTCATCTTTACTGATGCTTCTTGAAGCATTAGGTATTATTGATATGTGACAGATATCACTCTCCACTGATGTACAACTTCTATCCACACTACTACTACTACGAATAACCACTTACTTTTAAATGTCTGAATAACTCTAGATCACTCACAATACTACTAATTTTCACTATTATATAAAATTCAAAATGTTCAACCACGCTACAATATACCACAGCTTAATCAACACAACGCCGAATCGAACAAAACACCCCGCGAAGCTTTGGGAAAATGAGGTTAAGGACATGTTCCGTCATTTCGGTTACCCAAAGCGGTTCTCCCTCTCTGGCTCGCTTGAATGGACCAGGCCAATGTCATAAAGAGAGAGAACGTTCCGGTCAACTGAAACGATATACGGAACAACCCGTTTGGTAGCACTATGTTTACATATCACTTCAGTAATATCACACTGTTGCCATAATAAATGGAGGACCGGTCAATTTGATTGGTTGTGGAATACTTTTCTCATTTCTGCTTTTGTTTTAGGAAATACAATAATGTATCATTTTTCAAAGAAGTTGCTCGCACCCAAGGCTGTTGGCTTGTTGACGTGAGCATTGGGTAGAAAACTGAGGACACTTCTAGGCATATCAATATCTTAGTTGATACGAAAGTCAGACATATGCCCTATGTTACGTTGTCAATTTCCGATAAGCTCATTTTTCGAATAAGAAAAGATACAATGATTCAAAAACAAAATGTTGAGGAGTATCAATTGTCATTATTTTCATCAATTTTGTTGCCATCTATGAGTCGACATGCGAAAAATTGCCTCATTGGCGCGGTTGACTCGTTTCCAACTATTTCGTCTTCCAACTTTGGTCAAATTACTGAAGCGGATCAGTGTAAACACCCATGTAATTATATAAGCAACTCAAATATAAGATGCAAGATTTTGTCATTCAATGATAAAAATATCTAGGGAAAAAGTTGTACCGTAGATATAGCAATTTCCGAACTAAACTATAATCATTTTAATTGATATTCATGTTTTTTAGAAAAGAAATAACTGGGACATGAATGGGACAGCTTATGGATTTACTTAATGGGACATCCATTGGGCATCCTGTGCGGGAGGGATTATGAATATACCTCTTGGGACATCCTGGATGGGATATCCCATGGAAGTCCCGTTCACGTCTTTGTACCGCGGTACATAAAAAGGACGTACCCAGTATATCCATGTGTTGTTAGGGCTCTTCACCGATCTGTGTGAGTGGGCTTTCTATACACTCTATGCCCTAGTTTTCCATTCTCCCGTCTTTCTACCCATACGTCCAGAAAAGCTGTTCTCCTATCCTTCTCAGTTTCCATCGTGAATTGAATCTTTGGATTCCAGTAATTCAGATAATCCATGAATTTCTTCAGCTCCTCTTCTCCGTGACCCCAAATCACGAAAGTATCATCAACATATCTCAGCCAACAGGATGGTCTGACCGGCCAATGCTCTAGAACTTGTTTTTCAAAATGTTCCATGAAGAAGTTTGCCACCACAGGGCTCAGTGGGCTCCCCATAGCAACCCCTTCTTTCTGTTCAAAAAACTTTCCATCCCACTGAAAATATGTTGAAGTCAGACAGTGCTCGAACAGGACTGTTATGTCTAGAACGAAAGTACTGCTCAGGTTCAAAGTTTCATCTATCGGAACATTTGTGAATAGGGAAACCACGTCGAAGCTCACCAGCATATCATTGCTGAAGGACTTTGAGAGAAGTCGATAGCGTTTGGTATATACCACATTTACTACTACCACTACTACTCTGATAATTTCCTGTACAATCAACAATTGAAATAGTCAGCTCACTCGTACGCATGACACTTCGAAGTAATTTTGAATAATTAGGAGAATGCTGAATAGATTGAGATAATACATTACAATCATTAACAAATTCAGTGTGTTTTGAGAATAGCTCTACAAGATCTGTAGCTTATGAGAACTTTTTCTGTTTATTGTTAGAGATGGGTGAAAGCAATAATCATATATAACTTCAATAAGATATGAGTTCGTGTACCGATATTTAATCTCTGACCTGTGAAAATAATATCTTTTTGTACACGCCTGTGTGGCTCGAATTGTTGTTCTAAAATCGTTTTCGTTGCTGACGAACGTCAAATTCATATCAAAAGAATACGAAACTTCTATCAAACAGTTAGCAAATACTCTTTACTTGTCTGGATTTGGGAAAAAAGTGTTATTCGGCGAATGAAACTTTTCTACAAACTACTTTTTATTTTCCTTCGTTTTGTCACATGAATGCTATCTACTTGAGTCGTTCCGTGTGCGTAATATGAATGAAAGAAAAAATAAAAAAGTACCCTCAGAATACTCGCAGAACACAACCAAAATCCGCAGTTGAAAATTGATAATTATCGATTCATTTTAATTTTGCTGCTTGTTTTCCCAATGATGCCGTCGTAGAGTTCCAAGGAAATATTTCAGCCAATATATCGAAACATGCTTGGCAGAATACATATCCAGTCCACATTAGTTCAGGCCGACAGCTTCAGTGAGATATCACGACTATTCCGATATTCGCTTTTGGTATTCTCTTTGGTAACTTCAATGTAGCATTCATTGCATATATTTGTACCTCAATTCACTACAAGCCAGTTCTAGTCATGATTGTGAGCATCAGCAGCGGTAAAATTGATTGAATTGATTTTCAATAACAGTTTTCCAAATAGTGGGTTTATTGCTGTTAAATTGGATATTTTCAACTTTTGTCGAGTATTTGCTCATTATTGAATATTATAGTACATCAGTTTTATTCTTTGGGAGATGACAACCTTATTAGCGAAATGCTCGTCGAGTGAAAATGATCTCTATGAAATTTTCCACAGTCACCTTCTATCAATGTCTCAATAATTGCAATTATTTTATGCATTCTGACCGGTCATATATATTTCATATCATTCATACTCATAGATATGTTGGAATATTTCACACAGTCTGTTTTTCAGAAGAGAAATACTTAAAGCTGAAAAGGAACATAATCTGAAAAAGTTCACGAGCTCTGGGGTAACAATAACTTTGAAGGGTGACTCTTTATTGGATGCCCTGCATTACTGGTGAAAACATCGCTCGAATACAAAAAGCATAAAAGCATAAGGTTCCAACTGAAACAACATTATAACTTGAAATAGTTTCCAGAAAATATCCTGTACAATTCTCACTGACAACGGGCAAAACCTATTGAATAGCGAAACATGTGTCACGGCTTTGTGTGCCTATTGTTATCGAGAACCGTACAGGAAACTTTGATATATTCTGTTACTATGGATTTCCATCAAGTATCGGCGGTTAGTTCATTCAATTTTTGAAATAGTTTTATCGTAAGGAAGACTTTTATTGGGTATACTGTTTGGAATTATACAATGTATTCCAACAAATTGGAATCCTGAGCTCAACACGTACCCCACAGCGCTCGAGTATTTTGCACACTGGTTTTGATTTATATTTTTCTGAGGCACACTGTTCAAATTTGGAACAAAAAACATGGCACGAACTGAATACGACTATACTCTTAATTTGCCCTTCACTGAGATATGTGGAATTTCTGAAGTTTTAGTTCATACAATATTCGATACGAAATACCAGATGATCTCAGATTATCTCTCCTCTTCCATTTCTCGTGTCAGATCTGAAACCATAGATTTGGCGATCCTAAGAGAACGTACCGGCGCATTCGTCATTTTTTCGAACCTGCTTCGACATGTTTGCATCCCTCCATAAAATTATAATTCACAACATAACTCAGAATCCCTTGTCTCTGCTGTTGACTATAATCGTTTTGTAATCTTTCACCCGTTTCGTTATCGACAGTGGCTGAGTACCTACTTTTGATGCCGCAATTCTTGAAAGAAAAAAAACTATTTCTTCTTTCATGTCAAAAGAGTAAGAGTTTTTCGGGGAAGAGATTTTACGGACTGAATAACAAGTTTCTAGGACGAGCTGTAGGCGAGTTCTGAAGTGCTGTGTATTCCGAAAAATCATTTTTTGATCGTGTTACGGTTACGTAGATTTTTTTTTCTGTGGGAGATAATACGTTAAAAAGAATCTGGTTGTACAGTACATTACATTACAGTACAGTACATACACCAATCTTTCTCGTGAATATATTACTTATAAATATTGAATACACAATTATAACACAGACCTATATTAATATAATTGGGGATATCAACAGAAGTGGCAAAATTGAGAAATTTCATAAGACTTATCATTAGCGGCAATTCAAAAGTAGCCGCTTCAGCAGCTTCACTAATCGCATGTGGATTCAATTCGGTTTCACTTCCATTACTGATTCCCATTTTTGAAATGACTTAACTATCAGATGACGAGAGAATAAAAAGCAAGTTGTATTTTTGCCAAGGCCGCCTACGTAGATTCTGAAAATTGTACCGAAATTGAAAAAAACGCCCCGAAATAAGTTTCTTTCCGTACGATTTGTGTGAAGTTTCGATTCAATGAATCATACCGAAAGTTTCTCAGGGCGCCTACAGAAAAAAGTACATTACCTTGCAAATGCCCACCGTTTAAGGAGTTCACTCCTTAACTGGTTACTCATAGACAAATTGTTGGGATATTTTTTTCTTACACTAAGTACACTCAATTCAATCCAAATTTCGTTCCTCTCCGAGGACCAGAGCCCCTTTCGAAAAATTCAAATACCACGGGATATTGAGTAACAGGTTATATACTAGCCCATAATACTTTCATAAATAGTCAAATGATAAATAATCTGACAAAATAACTTATAACATGCCATCAGTTTTTACTAGCAAAATCGACTATGTATAGGAAAACTGCTCATACGGCTTTCAGCAATATGACAGATCTAGAACAACTAATCACAAATAGCACAGTTTCGTACATGAATGATGGTTCCAAGAACTCTGATGTTTCTTTAATTATCTTGAAAATATTTTTTTATGGAAGTGCCTTGCTCGTGATTAGATCCTCAGGATCTATAACGCCGTAACTCACCATATTTTGGTAGAAGATTCAGCTTTCCTTTGTATACTATTATTATTTGCAATATGTATTGCCAGAAATCATTGTTTCGAATAACAAATATAGATCATGGTCATTGAAAAATGATGCGGGCTTGAAATATATCATTTGAAAGTGTACAATACAAAGTTTGACTCAATTACTTTCCAATTGTTTTTTCTTCGTTCTTCTTAGTTGATAACCTACCACAATCTACAAGAATATAGAAATAGAAGTTTGACATATTTTCATAAAGAAGGATTTAACAAAGATCAATAGTTTTATGAATATCAGTTATTTCTGTTTTGATTGACAAATGTGGTTCTCGGGTAGTGTTATGTGTTTGAATTCACATGTTGAGAGGTGGGGCCTCGTTAATCCAGTGCTTACACGAGTTCCGGCTTCTGAAGGTTGACGTTCGTCAAACCAAATTTCAAAACAAGCTTCATATGGAAGATTGAAAAGAAAGAGTTTTGGATCAGTTTCGAGAATGGAAGCAGATTTGTTTCACGAAACGTTAACAAAGATGAAAATTCTGAAATTTTTTGATAGACGGTTTCGAATTATACGAGGAGTTTCTTACTAAAAGAACATTGATACGGCAACTTTTCGAAGTGGACTCGGTGCCTGCCCTTCTGCTCTTGTATGGATTTTGATGTAATTCTTTTTCGAATTTTGGTGAGTTATCATCTCAAAAAACTACGAAAAGTAAGTTCATCCCCCACTGAATGTGACTTTTAAACAGTATTGTAGAGTTGTCATTAGGTATTTCATATGAGAGAATATTGATGAAACCAAATTCAGTCGTGTTTAGTTCGACCTAAATAAAACTCCTGATATCTCAGATATAAATTTCCGCTACTCTATTACTATTTTAACGAAAGCTTCATCCGTTGAATAGCTGAGTACTGCTAAGACTTATACTAGAAATACTCATTTTCCATTTTCGTCAACGGAAAACATTTAAAATATTCATTTAAACAATGTTTTTCATGAACGAGATCAATTACTTGAGCACCACGAATTGCTCGTTTCGATAACCAAGTTAGTATCATCAGAAAAAAAAATTGACACTGAACCTGAATTATTCATGTTTATTATTCTATAAGGAATTTAGGAAAAATCTGCAATATTTCTCCTGAGAAGAAAAATGAGAACTACTTATTGGACTTATAAGGGAACTCGTAGGTAGGAATAATTCCTTTTATCGGCTTCAAATTGATTTTATTTCTTATGAAAGAATGCATGCATTAATCTTCCAAAGTCTACGGACTCAGCTATGCAAGTTTACAAACTTTCATACTGATGAAATGGGAGAGTTCTCGAAGTAATGAATAAATAAATAGTATATTTGAAGATTTTCCAGTATCTAGTACATACGGAAATGCTTTCTACATTGATTAGTATAGAAAACTGCTGAATTTCAGTTATTCTTCGATATTTTTGTCATAATATACCCCTTCGATGTGAATCTATTCTCTCTCTTCTGACTTGATAGCAGTTGTGATATCACATACCAAGGAGAACATGAAAGAGACGAGCAGATTCAAATATACATCGGAAGATATTCCATGAACTAATCGCAGGGATTGAAACCCTAAGTGTGAAGATGAAAACTTTTTATTATGAGACAAATCAATTTATCACAAAACTGATAGTACTTTCACACGACGCACCTTTCGCTAACAAGGTTACCATCTTCAGGAAAAGATGCTGAATCTATATACCAGAATAGAATATATTGATGCACTACATTATTTTGCATTATTTCTCCTGAAGAGATAATTTTGGCATACTTATCGAACATTATCGATTCTGGATCAAGGATTCAATGTTATATTGAATTGATTTCTTCGTATTAAAAATAGTTTCACCAGACTCACAGTGCTAGTATAATCACCTTTTTTTCGATTTTCCAATGTGTCTAGAATCATATTGTTATATACATCCATGATTAGTCTCAAATCATCCAGAGCAAGCTGGACATCATCAGATTTTTCGTTCTTTCGTATCGGATGTGAGTACGTTAACATAATTCTCTTCAAGAAAAGCTTTTTCTGGTCGCCGACTCTGGCCAATGTACCTTTTATTGCAGTCAAAATGATTTCATATATCTCCCGCTTTTCAGTTTTTACAATTTGATCTTTTGAATTTCCTAGGAGTTCTAATTGGAGTAGTTTTCATATGCGATCTGTTACTTTTTCGATAATAGAAAAGTCGAAGATTTAGGAAGGGTTTTCATGAATTTACATTTTTATTCACCTCATATATTCGATGAGCCAAATGTGTATCTTTCAGCTGCTCGCTCAACCACACTCTATACTGTCATATTTGTCCTTCTCGAAAGGAAATGTTTTCAGACAATGAATGATAAATTGCAATGCTGCCAGTTCATGTTGAGATTTATTCGGGGTGTACCTGAACATCATCTCAATATTTAAACTATAAAATGGCACCATTGCAATTTCTCGTTCATATGCTTATATCATTCTATTTTCCTTGGAGAAGGAAAATAACAACAATAAGAATAGGGTGTTTAAAGATGTGGCTGAAGTTAAGGGTTACACTTCTGACTGAGAAGAGAAGCTAATTAGGAAATGTAGATTCAGGGATATCCTACATGAATCTTCAACTTGTCACTTTTCAAAAAGAAGGAGAAGAAGAATCCTGATAGGTTCATGGAAATTTATATGAATCTAAGTACACTATTATATAGAATCAAAAATAACTGTTGTGAAGATTACAACATGAAGTTCACATCTACTATCACAGGATTAGTAAAATCAATTTGAAACTGATCAAAGATGAACGTTACAATAGACATTATTATTCATGATTCAGTGGTATGTTATTTTTTTAGGATTCCTTTCCTGTGTGATCCATGTAAATGGAATGCAGTATATATATATATATATATATATATATATATATATATATATATATATATATATATATATATATATATATATATATATATATATATATATATACACCAAAATGTGCTTCTTCGAATAGCACAAGTAACTCTCATGTGATGGCTATTAACGCACTCGCATAAACCATACCATCATTACTTGGTTATTGCATAATATATTGTTATATGACTTCAAACATAAAAAGAATAGAAAAGTGTTCGAAGTTGAAATGGGACTCATTTCACATTATACAGCGTGACTCACGGTCGATGGTAGGTTAGACGTTTCTGGAAAAGGCAACGCATGAATTTTCTGAATATTCCACCTCTCACATTTCTTTACCTGTTCTATCGATCTAAAATATTTTTAGCATTGCGGCGTTGCCACTCCCATCAAAAATTCCTAGCAACTTTATATTTTTGAATGGAACACCCCGTATACATTTTTGGAATCGCTCTAGTATTTTAATACTTTTTTGTTAATAATGGCCTATACCATTCTTTATCTCATTTCGAGATAAAAATAAATTATAAGTATGGTCCAAAACATAGCCTTAATTGAACTCAAGTACATCAGTAGGTACTGCTAATTCATGAAAAGTTGATAATTTGAAGAAAGTTTGGACAAACTCAAAATAACCAAATAATACCAAGGAATCGACTCCATATCATACAAGGCATGCTAATATTACTATTATTTCCATTGTGCATTAAAGTGGTCAAAAGTTCATTTTTTCATAAGAAACCCCCTGTAAATCACAAAGGGATGTATAACAAGATACGATAAATATTAATATCAGTAATCAACCTATACTTTTCACAGAATGTTCACGTAATCTGGGTCTCAACATGGATAATAATTTAAAATTCACAAAACATATCAATTCTTGTAACAAAATGGCAAATGTAAATTTGAAAATGATTAACGGTAACAAAAACTGTTTGACAAAAATAGCTAAGATAATGCTGTGTAACTCCTTAATATTAAATGTCTTCACTTTCGCAGACGTGGTATATTACCCTTGTTTAACAAAACATGACCAAGATAGAATACAAAAGGTACAAAATTCATGTACCAGAATGATTTGTAACCTGAGAAAGCGTGATTCTGTATCAACAAAAAGAAAAGAGATAGGATGGTTGTCAATGAGTGAAAGACAAGTAGTACATAGCTGCAGTTTATATAAAAATATTATCAATACAAAAATACCAAGCTATTTATTCGACAAAATTCGGTTTCATCACGATGTACATAATATCCCCACCAGGAACACAATTGCAATCTACCCTCCTGAACACAATAAAAAACAATTCGAAAAATCTTTTAATATGTATAAATATTTCAATAGGTTGCCCGCAGACATAAAAACAAATATGAACCGAGTTCTATTCAAGAAAAGCCTGAGGAATGCAATTTTCAACCATGATTTCAATGTGGACTAATCTGGATCAATATGCTATATGTTGTATGCTGTTTCTTTTGTGCACCCATCTCTCCCAAACCGAAGCTGACAACGAAACATTAATAAAAAAATAAAAAATTCATTTCCAGTATGTTTTTCGGCCTTAATTTATCTAGAATACAAATTATACGTATGAATATTCAGTTTTCTTTATTACATATATATAAAAAAAAATGTATCTTCAGGATGTAATTTCGTTATTCGGGTTGAGTGGAAGAGCGGAAATGAGTAACCTTCGAATTATTCGAGAGCTCATTGCCGAACTCCGCCTTTTTGTCACATTCATCATTTTGTAATAGATTGTTATGGAAATTTATGTGGTGAATGAAGTCATTTATTATTATTATTATTATTATTGTTTTCGTTAAAACAAATCTAGTCGGGTCCGTACTCCCCACTGCTCCGACCCAGTGGGCGAACGCGCTGGTATGATTAACCAATGACCGACCACTCCCCGCACCGCGGGGTGAGTGGTCACTGGCTCCAAGAATCGTGAGTCCTGAGCAGACACAACGAACCGAGAATAACGGCCTTCTGCATGCGGCCGGCCAAGATCTCTGTCGCATTACAGCATGCCGGTATGATCTTGAGCTGCGAGAGTAGCGTTGGTCTGGAACCACCGAGAACACTTATAATCAGAACCACTAACTTGACAGAATAGTCCGGGTGGAGCCTGCGGAGTTCGTAAAGTAAATCCTGGTACTTTGTCCGTTTTTCCTCCTCTTTTCGGACGATATTCGTTTCGGCAGGGGCCGAAAACTCAATAACGAATATCGTCTTACTTCGGTGGTCGAAGAGGACTATATCAGGCTTATTGGCTTGTATTTGCCTGAGGGTGGGGAATGAAAAGTTCCAGAAAATTCGAAACCTTTCATTCTCCACTACGGACTCAATATCCCCTGGAGCGTAAGGCAGCACCGGTGTCCTGTCTATTTCATACGAGTGCCGAAGAAAATAGTACAGCACTCGTAAGGCCGCGTTATGGCGATGGATATAGGCCGAGACCGCATAAACTGCACAAGATGAAAGCAAATGCATCAAAGTCTCGGGCGCCTGTCTGGGTGTTGAAGACACCGTCTTGGCACGCCATGATAAACCCTTCAGTCTCCGACTTCAGCTCACCTGACCTGAGGAAGGCAAATGTCAGCTCTACAGACAAGCCATGGTCCTCGATGTTCTTGAAGAAGACTCCATGCATGGGCTTGTCTTTATGCAGCTGCAGCATTTTAGCATTCTCTGCAGCCTTGATGTGAGCTTTTCTCCGTGCGGGCTCCAACTCGGTGACAGAGAGTTGGTTTACCCGCTCGGTGTCGAAGACTATATCAAGTTCATCAGCAGCGTGCCTTGCTGCCTTGAATAAAAAGGCTCCGATTCCTGCATGTTCATGATCTCGGACCATGCAGTTTAGGGGATCCGAACTCCTGATGACTCTATAAGCTCCATCCAGTACCATTCTGTGTGTTATTATTATTATCATTATATAGCTCGATAAATTGAAAAATGGTGAAAAATGCTACAAGATGATATATCATGTCCCTATATCTAAATCGTCAAGTTTTCTTAATAAAGTCGCTAATTCTGGATAATTTTTTTTTAAGAATTTGGATTCAGGTAGCACTGGAATTATCAAGCTTATAACAGTTCGTTTACTTTTATAAGTAATTTACTAATAGTTATCGACGGTGTTTCGAATCATCTTCCAAAATCAAAGCAAATATCGATTATCATACAAACATAGAACACATCGATAGTTTCCATTCAATATGAGGCCATTGTCGCATTACAATAGATACGTTATTATCGTTATATCCATAATAACAGAGTTGTTTGTTCAAACATGAAACGATATCCAATACACCGTTCCATTGAAAATTGAAATCGCCTGCCACTTTCATACTATCATAATTCTGCTCTGGAAAATGCCGAGAGATGTGAAAAGTGTGGAAATATCAACTCCACCACCTCTCTGAAAGACGAACAGTTTTCTCTCTTTTTTTTTTTTTCATCTTCACCCAGGAAATCCCTTTCAATTTCAATAACCTACTTTCTTTCGGAAGAAATGAAATTTTGAATATTTTATATGGACTTACGTCAGAATTTTGGAGAATCAAATAAATGAGAATTGTTCAAGTTAACTGCTATAATATTTTGAGATATTGATAATAAGCGAAATAATTTCATCAAAGTTTTAGAAAGCATGTTATTTGACAACAGCACGAAGGCGACGACGTGCTTTAGGGAGCTGTGATAAAATTATTACCCATTTATTTGGGGGATATTAGATGAGAAAACAGGACATTTAAGAAATGAATTCAATCGATGAATTGGCACCTTTTTGTCAGCATCATGAGGTAACTGATAAGTAACCGTGAAAATAGCCCATGGGTGAATAATTTATCTTATTAAATTTAAAGAACGAGTTGTATTTGGAGAGATCATTTTTTGAACAAATAGAAGAAAAAAAATGTATTGATCAGTATTTCATTTACTTAAGAAGGTACGGAGAATAGGTGAAAATTTTACAAATTTGAGAATTCAAACAACGATTTATGCCCTCTATGATCCAGAAGAGATATGATGCTCACGCATTAAATATTATAATGCTTGCTGACGATACCAAGAGATGGCGTCACACCTCTCATTGTACAAGGTTCTTATTAAATGAAATTCGCGCCAGAAGGAACATAAAATCATTCGTTATGTCGTAGTATCAAAATCTTCATACAACGGTTTCTTCTCATACAACAAAAAATGAATTGTATTTAATGAAAACTAATTGTTCGTCATCTTCATTTGAGTTAGGAAACCTTAAACATTTGAATCGGTCGTTCGCTATATCTGTCATAAAGTTGGAGCTATTTACGTGTTTGAGTGTTCATTGAAATGTGTTCTCATTCATTCATAATTCATGATAATTTATATAAATATGAGCCAGTTCATTAGAATCGACGCGGTAAACTTTATAGTTTTGACAGTTCAAAGGTAAACAACGTTTTATCGAAACAATCGAAAAGACCAGGCAGTTTTATCGGTATAATACCCAATGATTTTCTAGAATAACCATAGAATAACCCGCAACTATTGTTTGAAATGCCAAAAACGTCACATTTTGACAAGTGAAAAAAATAATCAATATAATGGTTTCATTGGTTGTTTGTGAACACAAGGGTATAAATAGACAAATTCCATAGTCCGATTATCCAACCTAAATATTTTTAACAGAACATACTACTGGCTCTTCTCGAAATAAAATCCGATTTCCTTCCTCATCAAGTATCATTTGACCCCAATGGCGGGTCTGATTGAGTAGCACTCTACGTGATAAAATACAGGAAAGTCCACTTTTCGTAATTAATAATTTCGTCTCTTCGGAAATGGTTACGAGAAATACGATTATTCTTTGATAAAGTCATTCTACACTCGTTTCTGTTTTATTTCACGCGAAAAAGGTCTGATCTTTCTCCTCAAAAATCAAGCCACAAAAATAATTCTAGTTTCATCTGTTATATAAAAAGCTATTTAGCTTCCAAACAAAATTCTGTCGTGATAAATGATAAGCAAGTTCTCATCTCGGGCATTATATTCGTCAACAACACTAAATAGCCCAAAAACTAAACTAGAAAAACTGTAGGCGACTCATGGCGGAGTTGCCATCCTCAGGGAAAGAAATTGAGTCACAAGCATATAATATAGTAAGAGATCTACTAGATAAAAAATCATGGTGAACGGCATTGAAATTTCGAAATAAGCGATTGGCCATCTGGTGAAAACTTTCAAACAATGTCAAAGTATTGTCGAAGTGGTGTTTATCAATTTAAGTCTTGGTTAAAGTGTCGGAGCCATATTATTTTGAAATTTTGGAAAATGATTGATATTATAACTTTTGTTCATTTAGCACAATTCATGGTTATCGTTCACATAAAAAGTGAAAAAAACATCGAAAGCTATAATAGTCGCTCACAGAATTTTGGAGTTTGGGATTTTCAAACAACGTCAGAGTCCAAACCTTGAACAGCAATAGTGCTTGCTAACACCAAATTGATATCATTTGCATTCGACGCGCGTTTCGCTAACAAGGTTTGATCTCTACAAAAAGTTTTCAACTTTCACACCAAAGGTTCCAGTCTCATCGGTTATTGGTGCTTATTAGTGGAGTTTTCTAGAATGTGGCACTGCGATCTTAATTTGAGATCCCAATTGCCGACTTCTTATATTGCAAGATAGTAAATATATTTGGTGGTCTGCGGACTTGATGGCCGTGGTCTCGGATTTTGATCTAACTATTATGAAGTGTTGTGTTATTCCAGGGTATTTGTATGCTACCTGATTCAGGTGATAATATCTTCTAAATCGGGGGTGCCAACTTTTCTTCAAATTCAGTTCCTTCTCTCTTCTGTCGAAATTATTCCCATGGTTTTAGATCTCGAGAGCCTATTAGAACACCTTAGTTCGGCAAAATATCAGAGAGACCCCTTCACCAGTGCTGGTGTGTACAGAATTCATTATTCATGTGGGAAAGTCTACGTGGGTTCCATCAAACGTGGTTTCAATCCCCTCCTAAATGAGCGTAGACGAAATTGTCGTTTGGGTCGAGGTTACAACATAGCCATGACATCCCGTTCTGAGAGACTTCAATTCTTCCAACAACAAAGCTCTATTCCACCCAAATATATACAGAGGCTATGGAAATCTACAGATACAGGAATAATATCAAAAGAAAAGTAGAGGGACTGAATTTGAACGCATCTGATTTTGAAAATATTACCAATAAAAAAAGGTAGTCCACATAACGGTCCGCCAAGATCAATCGGGCCATATTGTCAAAATGAACTCCCATTCTTCCTCTAATTATGATGACCTTCGTGTTATCATCTGTCAAGAAGTGCTATGTACTGACGTGGAAAAATTGCTCCTATATCAGTATGCAGGAGAACCCTCATTTGAGTTCAACAAATGCAGTGGTGTTGACGTTACTCCTGGAGATTGTCGTTGAACACATTTTTAATGTTTCACAATGCATCGGTCACAGTCATAGTTATCGGATAACAGTCAAATAATATGTTGAATTCAGTAGAATGACTAATACGTCTTCTTCCGAAATATCTTCTACTTGGTTTGTCTATTTCGGTGAATCAACGAACTATATTTATTTTCAGTTGGCAATAATTTCGTATGCTTTGTATGACCAACCACGATAAACTTCTCAGCTATAGTAAAATTGTTTTAGTGCAGTATAGTGGTTGGATCGCCAAACATTGAGAACCGAAAAAGTTGACAATTGTTTTGATAAGTAGTTCATTCTAGTTTCGTCCTCCAACCAAGCATTTGATAATATATGGCTCATTACAAAGTGTAACCCTCCAAAATTTCAAAATGTAAAAGTGAATATATTGAAGTTAAAATGAAGAAAGTTATCACTGATGTGCTGATAGACTGCTCAGATTGTTACGGTGAGGGTGTAACTTTGAACAAATGATTGGTAACAGTCGAGGATAGATTACTACTGACTATTACCAATATGACATGAGTTGAATTGACTGGCTCAGAAAATGGGCGCCAGGTAGCAAAGGTAAAATCAAACTTGAAAGAGATATGAATTTACTACCGAAAGAAAAGTTTGTCTAGCTTGAATGAGAAGACAGAATAAATATGCAGGTAGGTAACGATTAACAGGTTAAATATCGAATTGTTGCAAACAATAATCTGAAGGCTATAAACACAAACAATGAGCTGAAGGCTATAAAGTTAATTGAAAGGATTGAGATCTGAAGGCTATAGTTGATACATGGGGTGGTTGATTTGAACGAAGCTGGTCCTTACAAAGCGCTTGGATGGATCTGAAATGGGTTTTCAATACTGGCACGTAGGTAGTCTCTACAAACGTCACACTTGAGTCGTACCTGGCGGTTATGGAGATCTACGTTACAATTACATCGTACTTACAGCTCAGTAAGACAGAGGACGAATTCTCTCAGATTCGCATTTATTTCTCACAGAGATGAATTCCTCTGTTGGTTCCTTACCTGGCTGTCACTAGAAGTCAATCCCGTACTTATCTTCCAGTCAGACTGGCTTGCTACTAATTCCTATCAAGACGATATGCAGGATAGGTGATCAGTCACAGGAACAATTATATGTATATTTAATATCTGAAAAAATTATACAAGAAGACCCTGTTCAAGCAGATGGAAAGAGCCAAATTCGTGTTCGCACGATCTCAGTTAGCAATTCCTGTCCCCGAAGGAAATGAGGGAGGGAGGTTTAGGCTGTTTCAAAAAAAATTAAAATTTTACTCATTACCAAAAATATGATATCGAACCTTTCAAAAAAAAGTCTTTAACATATAATCAACGTTGAAATTCGATTTCATGCGAAGATTAATCAAATGAATCAAAGTATAGATACTCAACCTCAATCACCTTGCGGACTCGGAAAATCATAAAATCGTATACTGCAATTGAACATTATCATTCAAATATCTAAATATGCAATCCACTTGTCATGTACAATTTACTAAGAATTAAAATAAATAGGTCTTCTACCTAATTGAATTGATTTTCAATTTGCAATGAAACAATCTCTCAGGGCTTTGGAATAAAAAAATGAAACTCGTGGATTCGGCTGTTCTGACTGAAATATTTATTTCAAAGACACCCTTCTGTTTTTCAAAAATGGATTACTTGGTTGTACGCTAAGCTGGTTTTCACATCTGAAACTATTAAATTCGACCCGGTGACCACTATCAATTATTATCAATAATTTACTTATGTGGATCAAAACCATCAAGGTTCAAAAGAAACAGTTCTAGTTCTGATGCAAAAGCTTGGAATCGACTTGAATATCACAGGTAAGCAATACTCCCGAAAATAAAATAGTAAGAAACTTGTTCAAAACGAATTGGGTATTTGGAACGGAAAATATTGGCATTTCAATATAGGCAACCCACAGTTCAGATGGCGAAAACGGAGGGTAGCCTGAACTGAAATTTAAATATGTAAACAAAATATTCGCGGTTATAACCTCATAATCCACTCCATTTTAGCGAGACGCGTAAACAGAAATGACGAAAATGATAAATGTAATAACGTCCTAGTGGACAGAAAAAACTAGATTCATCTGAAAAAAGAAAGAAGGTTAGTCGAGCAGGCGTTTCAGTTCAAATTATTGCGACGGACACACTTGCAGACCGGTTTCGGGCTATTTGGCCACTCGTCAGTACACCAGTCGGAAATAATTCAATGCCTTTCATAGTATTAGCCAGGGGAGTAGTTGTTTTCTGACAGGTGCCAGCCAAAAACCCACTGTATAGGTAATTTGAGACTAGCCTGAACGAATTGTTCAAAAGATTGTTTGATTCAACGCCAGTCTTCAAGTTTTCCCATCGACTATGTCGAATGTTTGTTACATTTCAATTGCCGATGACAGCAGCAAAGAGGCCTGTAAAAATTCGGCCATCCATATTGTTCCCAGGTAATAATCAATTTTTGCTTCGAGTATGTCCTATTTCGAAGGCAGACCTTACAAAAAAATATATTACTGCGATCTATGAGAATCATCATGAAATTAATAAAATGGATCCTAAACGTATATTTTTCTATGTAAAAAATTGAGAAAAAGTACTCCCGCAAGTTGAAATGTTAAAATGATGCTAACTGTTTAACTGAAAGTTTTATGAAGCCCAATAACAAGTAATATTCAGATAAAACACTTCAAAAGCGATAATAAATACAAGCAGATTTTTTTTTCTAACTTTTCAAGCATTGCCAAAAATGTCCAAAGTTGATGTGTTCATCAAAGTTGCGCTGCTATATTGATTTGAAATTCCCCTAGAGTATGGTAAAAAATTGACAAACCCCATTTTTAGGTTTTTTATCTAAAATTTTCAGGAATATAAAGTTCCAATAATCTAGAGTTGGAACTCTTGCCTCATTCCTTTGATGGCATTTTTCAGTTTTCATGAGAGAGTAACGAGTTAAGGGCGAAAAACCTGGCATTTCCACTCTCCGAATTGAATTTAATTCCAACTGCACAAATAAACAGATATATTTTCGTGTCACAAAATAAAATTATTCGATTTCTTCTTCACGTCTCAGTTCCTGAAATCCTACTGAAAAGCGAACTCGGAAACACGGTGTCTTGGATGTGGAAAATAAGTGACTTCGAAGGCTTTGAATAATTTAAATGTATCATCCGCTTTGGGACTTTTCTAGTTTTGAAATGTACGATGCTTCCCTATCCATCCTTTCCTGAAATCTTATTTACATCTGTTTTCTTATTCCATTCTGTTGAAATGTTTTTAGAAGATATATTGTATCAAAATTGATTTACTCGATTTTATTCATGAGATCTTACTGCGTCGCCCAAGGATTTTCCGTCAATTCGAGAATATTACGTATTTCCTTGAAAGAGATGACATTTTTTTTTCGAGTCTCCAAGAATAACAACCTGGAAGAGGGAAGTTCTTGCTAAAAGCTGGAAGTTGGTAATAGCTTTACCTTATGTTATGAAATCATCAACGTACCATCCAGTCAATACGAATTTTTCTCGATGATATCCATAATCAATCCATATCCTATTACATAAAAAACTGATGAATTCTGTATTCATTTATACGAAAAGTCAATACAAAAAATCAGTAAGCTTCTGCGCTGGTACAGGTACATGGATTTCGTGAATCTTAAACCCAGCACACTAAAATACCATAAATGACATGGAATAAAGAGTCTGCATTATGAGTTTTCGATAAAAAGTGGACGAATCATAAATGTCATATATTTGAACTTTTAGCGATGATAAAAATAGGCATTGAATGGTAATCACAACTGTTCCACAACTAAAATTTCAAATAATTTGTCGGTGATAACATGTCAACTCCAAAGGATTCGGGAAATCAAAAACCAAAGCCGACCGAACCGACTTTGGAAATGTTTTCAGTTCAATACCGTGGGGAGACCCAAGTCGATTCCAAAAGAGAAACGACCCGTTGACGGGCCATCGAAGAAGATCGTTAGGAAGGAAACTACCTTGCGGAATCTGCTTCATCGAGCGATGTTTTTCTGAATTATCCGTCCGGAAAACGTATTTGTACGTTTGAACGTCATGCAGTTTTACCTTCAACGGAGAGATATCAACTCTCACAATATAATGTAATGAATGGAAGAAAATCCTGTTTTTGTTGATGACTAATGGAGAAGAGAACACTCATTAAAATAATTTTTCCCCTTTGAAATTATTGTTTCATGTTGAAAATATTCTGATGTAGTAGTATCGCAGCCAGTTATCGCATATAAAAACAAAATATGACATTGTCTTTCACGAAGACCCATGAAATTTAGATGAATATGGTTTTGCTTGAATGTGGTTGAAAATGTTCCATGCTGAGGAAAAATTCATGAGAAACTCAAATCGAATGGAGTGTTGGCAATCGTCGTCTAAGATAGTCGTGAAATCTGATGCTCCACGAAAAACCGTCAAATTTGTGGTTAAAATTGTTTCTGTGAAAGTGAAATTTACTCCAATAAGTGGCTAAAACAGTTGGTGATGTTCCTGATTACAGATCAACATGAAATATACTGACATAATACATATAAATTGAATTCACAATTTTTCTCAACACCCGTGAAGGAGATACCTGCATATATTATCAGTCAGATCACTATCACATTTTTTTTTCGGGCATAAAAATTAAAATATCGAGGAGGTTTTGTGGCAATCGAAATAAGCTATCCACACAAAGTTATGAATAACGAGAACGAGGTATCTTTGGGTGATCTTTCAATTGAAATACGAAGAGTTACATCTCAAAATGAGGAGATAAAAAAACAAAACGATGACATAAAAGCTGAGATTGTATCAAGCGAGATCATGAAAACGAGATAAAACAACTTGAATCATCAATTTTTGAACTCGAGGAAGAAAATCATCAACTCAAATAGAGTAATTCAAATCGAGAGACGTTACAAAAAAAATAACATCATTATACATGGATTAGAGGAAAATGAAAATGAGAACACGTTAAAAGTTATATCAGATTTTTCCGTCAACAGTTGAACATGTCAATTGAAGATATATCAGTTAAGAATATTTACCGTATTGGACAAATTACCAATAGAAAAAATATTGGAACTGCTGCATAATAGAGTGAATAGTGAAATCCTAAAAAACTGCTTTAAATTATGAGATACTGGAGTTTACGTCAGTGATGATTTAACAACAGAAGACAGTCATTTATACTTCTCATCTCTTGTTGATTTCAATTCTTTACTCAACTACATTTGTCTTTATGATATCTGCTTGAAGAAAAGGAAAATGGATCCCTTCATAAAATCTTATGATTTGAAACCGATTGAAACAAAAGTTATGAATAAATGTATAGATCTAGGGAAATCAGAATTTTTCAATGTTTTTCATATTAATATTAGGAGTATCTCGAAAAATTTCGATGAACTTGAGGTATATCTTCAATAATACAAAAAGCAATTCGACGTTTTAATACTTACAGAGATATTCAGAGTACATGATGTTCACTTGTTTCAAATTGAAGGATATAAAATGTTGTATAACCAAGGATGCATTAACAGAAATTATGGTGTTATTGTTTTTCTGGGAGACTATTTCGAGCAGTCAACTAGTAAATAGTGAATATCGGGGAAATAAAATCTCTGGAAGTTTCTATAACACTTAAAAATAATTTGAAAATCGATATCACTGGAATCTATAGACCACCCAGTACATGTCCTGATCAGTTCAATAGGGAACTACTGAAATATCTAGAGAGAAAAAAATATAGCGACATTCACATACTAGCAGGAGATTTGAATTCGATTTGAATATTGGCCGATAATGATATAACTCAAGAATACCTTGACCCTTTGCGTCCTAGTGGTACCTCTCAAGGACCACCTAGGATAGTAGAGTAAATGGACTAGCAAAAGGCTTCTAGAATAGATTTTCGTAGGCACTTTGTTGCTAAAATGTAAAACCTATTTTTTATCATTCCTAACACCGTTTCAATGCAAAATCACCTGGTCGTCCAAAAATCGTAGTGGGTGGGGAGTGGTACGGAGCCTTTTTAAAAAAAAAAGCAATTTTTTTTTTCAACGTTTTTCAGATCTATGATTCGAGATAATTCATTCCTCAAATTTGCATACCCATCCGGACATCAGAAATAATTTTTTTCAATTTATTAAAATACTTCGCACCATTATTGTATATGGAGCGCCTTCACACAAAAACGCTTGCCCTGAAAACCCATACTTTTGAAATCTTTTAACTCGCTCTACCTCTAAAAGTATTGGGTCTAGCAAAAATAGGCTCTCTATAAACGTTATAGACTTTGATTGGATAATTAGTTCAGGAGAAAATTGAATAATCAGAATGGTATGTCACGACGGACAGCGGCGAGCGCTAAGATGCGAGGAAGGGCGAGATTCCTATGCCCCTGTCAACGTAAAATCAACTCTACTGAAAGCGATATCGTTACTGTCGATTTTACCTTGACTTGAAACGGTGTGGTGTTGTAAATTCGTGTGCATCATATTATTGAAAGTACCTAGTTGGTGAGTATTACAGTTCAAATTGAATCAAGACGTGCTTCTTTTCGTAAAACTTATACCTACTGAACAAGACGATTTTATTCAAAATGTGGGTCTTATTTGTTTGGAAGGAGGAGAGCTGGTTAACTCTCAAGAAAAATAAAAAAAAACTTTTATTGAATGCACGAAAGAACGTATGACAAATTGTCATGATGACAAATATATGCGGCATATATTCTCAAAGTGTGATGATCTAAAAAATCTTAAGTTTTTTGAAATGGCACAAAAACTGTTATTAATCTTATACGAGCTCAAAGAACATTGCCTCGTATAGGTGAAAAAATACCAAATTGACAGCTGATATCCCAGCAGATTTTTGTAGAGGAGATATTTTTCAAAAAATGTCCCTTGCGGACCCCTTTTGATTCACAAAAGTCTATATATATATATATATATATATATATATATATATATATATATATATATATATATATATATATATATATATATATATGTTAGCATGAAGATTCTCACGGACGAAGTATGATGCGTTGTTTTTTCGAGTTTCATTCCGTGTTCTGTGGTTTTGATCCTCTGAAGGATAATTCTCACAACGTTTCGGCAAAGTCTCATTTGCCATCTTCTAGGTGATGTCTTGAGTTTCGATCTCCGAACTCGACTTCGGAGATCGGAGATCGAAACTCAAGACATTACCTAGAAGATGGCAAATGAGACTTTGCCGAAACGTTGTGAGAATTATCCTTCAGAGGATCAAAACCACAGAACTCGGAATGAAACCCGAAAAAACAACGCATCATATATATTTATATATATATATATATATATATATATATATATATATATATATATATATATCATGCCGCTTGCGTTTCAACGGAATTACGCAACCTCAATAAAAAATCGGTTGAAAATACTAATATTGAAAAAAAGACAATGAAACATTATGTAAACTTTTTGAGGAAATGGAGAAGGGTTTGGAAAAAATAAGGATACAGCACAAAATCGATTGGCAAAACAGACAATGAAGCATTATGTAAACTTTTTGAGGAAATGGAGAAGGGTTTGGAAAAATTAAGGATACAGCACAAAATCGATTGGCAGAAGATATCGCGAAATTAGTGGCATTGACGACATGAGTGAGAAACAAATTGTGAAAAAAATGAAACGCCATTTTGGGGATGATGTTGAGTCAGTAAGGTCTCTTAGACAAAACGAGCCAACAATTGTTTCGAAGAAGTTTTCATAGAGGACAATGATGAAGAGTCTGATTTAGAATAAATAATGTACTTATATATAAGATCAGGTTAATACTGACGTATAGGTATAATAATTATTTTTATTACTATCTTTCGTTCTTCAATGCGATATTCACTGAGAAGGGAAATCAAGCCATTTTAGATATGTATATCCCAAGGTTTTGACGATACCCCGTCCTTAAAAAGCTTCATAACAATGAGAAATCTATCTAGAACAAAAAATCTTCTGGAATTAACGAAATATCAATGAATATAATTGATAATCTTCCCATTGACACTTTGGCTGTTTTAGCAATAATTATAAATAACTCCTTCGAAGCTGGCTATTTTCCTACCCCCCTCAAAACATCTGTGGTTATTCCGTTATACAAGGGAGGCAATCATGACGAAGTCTAAGATTTTCATCCAATTTGTCTTATCCCCTCTTTAGCCAAACGAATAGAGAAAATAGTGAAAAATCGTTTGACTGATTTCTTAATGTCACATAATATAATAAATTGTAAACAATTCGAATTCCAACCGAAAAATTGCACTAATGACGCCATATTGTCCCTTCTGAACGAAGTTTAAAACAATATTAACAATCGTGATGTAGCTGCAGCGGTGTTTTGTGGTCTATCCAAAGCATTTTATTGTTTCAATCATGACATACTGCTCAGAAAATTGTATCACTATGGCATAGAGGAAATAACTCATAGGTGGTTTGAATCATATCTCACAGGTAGAAGTCAAATTGTTAAAATGCCTACTTCAACATCAACTGCAGCCAATATAAACAGTGGAGTTCCTCAGGGGTCCATTCTTGGTCCCATTATCTTTCTTTTGTACCTAATGATCTGACACCGTTAAATATAAAGGGAAAGTTCACGTTATTCCCAGATGATACCACAATACAGTACAAATACCTCAGATCTCCACAAGGTTATATCTTCAGATATCGGTATTATCAAGGACTGGTGCAGTGCTAATCTCTTGTCTCTGAATATCAACAAAACTAACATGATATAATTTCGGGGTTCTATCGATAACATAGCAATTACTCTCAATGAAAGTGTTATAGAGAATAAATTAAGCACCAAATTCCTCGGTATTGTCATAGATAACGACTTGAGATTTGAAGACCACATCAGAGCTCTCACAAAAAAACTCTCTTCGGGTCGTTACGCGGTAAGAATAACTTCCAGAGAGCTGGGAACATCTGCAGCTAAATCTGTTAACTATTTACTGGTAGACTCACACTTGAGATATGGAATTCCGATCTGGAAATCTCATGAATTCTGTGTTTGTACTTCAAAAAAGAGCAATACGTTATCTCTTCAAATTGAAACAAGACTTTTGTAAGCCTATATTCATTACATACATACAATTTATTGACAGTTTATGCCATTTTGATATTAGAAACGGCTTGTTTGATAAACAAACATAGATATGAATTTCCTCTGGTATCATCTAACTATTCCACTTGTCAGACTCACGATTTTAGACTGCCTTTACCCACCTCGACACAGACTGAAGGCCCCTCAGAATTTAGGAAAGCAATTAAAGTTTGACTTTCGGATCGACCCTATTACAGTTTGGACGAATTTTATGATGATAACTTCCACTAATACTCTGAAATACATCGTACACTGAGCTAATGTTAGTGTCAAACTGAACTTAGTTCCATTTCGCATCCTTTTTGTTTTGTGAAGTTCTCTTCTTGATTTTTATATTTCTGTTTGTTACCACACTTTATACATGTGGACATTTTCTTTAATGTCCTAATCATCTGTTTTTATCATATCATAACTATATGTGTGTATATGAACTTGTGTATAATTTCAGAGGATTTGAATTTTATGGACTCAGTATATATGCTTGTATACATTTTTTATTATTCACACACGCTTTGTCCATAAGATTCATTCTTCGGACGATAAAGCTTATTTATTATTATTATTATTTTGAGTAGAGTAAGGATGATCGGATAGGAAAAGAATAAAAAATGATGATAAATCACTCTCAAAGATAGATGAAATTCTTTTGAAACAATACTTATTATTAGTATCATTACTAAACAAATACATAATAAACACATACAGTATTCTTATAGAATGTATGTGTTGATATTCTGTCAACAAAACATGAGGCAAAAAAGGCTTTGAACTATTACATCATCCTGATATATTCGCGCCCAATGCGTATTCAGTCAAAAACCTATAAAATTCCCTTTCAAAGAAAAATCGTCCGTAACAACATTGCTATCAGTAGAGTTGATGTTCCGTTGATTACAGCAGAGGAATCTCGCCCTTCCTCGCATCTCTGCGCTCGCCGCTGTCCGCCGCGACATACCATTCTAATTATTCAATTTCCTCTTGAACTAATGATCCAATCGGAATTCTAAAAAAACCAACATGTTCTTTGGTGTTTAGTCTATAACGTTTACAGAGAGCCTTTTTTTGATAGACCCAATACTTTTTGAGATAGAGCGAGTTAAAAGATTTCAAAAATATGGATTTTCAGGGCAAGCGTTTTTGTGTGAAGGTGCTCCGTGTGAAGGTGCTCCATATACAATAATAATGGTGCAGAGTATTTTAATAAATTGAAAAACAATATTTCTGATGTCCGGATGGGTATGAAAATTTGAGGAATGAATTATCTCAAATCTTAGATCTGAAAACCGATGAAAAAAAAATTGCATTTTTTTTTCAAAAATGCTCCCCCCACTCCCCTCCAACCATGATTTTTGGACGACCAAGTGATTTTGCATTGCAAAGGTCTTCAGAACGATAAGAAATGGGTTTTACATTTTAGCAACAAAGTGCCCACGGGATAGCACGATAGGTTCCCGTTTAAACTCCACTAGGAAACGTGCACATGCGTAGCCCATAAAATGTATTGTTTATCAGAAAACTGTTTAAGTGCTGACAATTGCCGCCATCTGTTGCCTGGGTACCGAAATACATCAGAAAACAACAGTTTGGCGCCCTTATCGTGTGAAATACTTAGCGAGCGTATCGTTGTGTCAAGTTCCAATAAGTAACTTCGATAGTTTTTCCAAATCTGAGTATAATGGCCGGTGAGTTGTAAATACTTGAAGGTATATAATATATCAATAATGTATAATGTTCGTCACCGTTTTCCAATTGATGTTTTTATTAAAAATCATAAATATGTAGGTGGTCCTTGAGGGACCACTAGGCCACTATAATTTTTTTTCAAATATATCTCTTTTGTATGACGGATGTCTGATTGCATCGATTTATTTTCAGACAATAAACCAAAAGTCAAGCAGTATCTAGATCAAAATGCCCCAAATTAATAAAGGATTATAACCAGTATATGGGCGGGGTAGATAAGGCCGATATGCCGATATATATGAAAGATTTTTTTTTTACTTTTTGGATATGAGCGTAATGAATTCGTTCATAATTTTTAAAGAAAGACTACCAGGGACGACTATGAGTCTGAAGGATTTCAAAATTGCAGTTGCGGTTGGTTTGATAGGGGCAAATCCAGGATCCAGTCCCAAAAGAGGTAGACCGCTCAGAGAGACCAGTTCTTACAAAAAAAATGTGTTACCGGAAACTCGATACGATAAAGTTGCACATATGCCTCACTCTACCACAAAACGGCGATGCCACTTTTGCAGTACTAAAAGTGACCCAAAAAGTACAAAGTGAAGTTGTGCAACTTGTGAGGTGGCCTTGTGTTTGCCTTAGATTAACCATCTTCCCAAGATATATACCGTAGAGTGAGAAAACGTCCGCATAATGAGATGGAGAATGTTTACATTTCTTATTTTGTATACCACGAGAGATGATTGGTTGAATTCAAATTGACGAACATCGAAAGGGAGCGGAAACTTGCGAAGCGGTCCGAGTATTAATTGCCAGTCCAGCATTCATGTTGTTTACGTTGGTATTTGCTGGCAATTATTGGGTGTTGTTGTGTGTTTAATTACTGTTCCAATTGATTTTCGAAGTTAGTTTTCATTTTCGTGTGCAAGAAGACGTTAAAATGACTCACAAATGCCTGATCTGCTAAAAATCGGGCAAGAAGAGTGGTGGGATATCATAACATCGGTAAGTAAACACAAAACATAGGCGTTTCATACATAATATTTCTGGGTAAAAGTTTGTTATCAGGACCTTGGCGAGTTTTGAAATAAATGTAATTATGTCCTAGCTACATATTTCAAGCAACTGAACACGAATCTGGGTCAAAACATGAACCGTGTTCCTTCAAAGGGGAGTTATAACCTCTCGGAGGTACGAAATGAGGCATAATCTACTTTATTTTTTACACAATATGGCCAAACTTTCTCGGAACACACGTTTTCAGTCGTTGGGTCTGCTCTACTTCTCATTTTACCCTCTTCGATCATTTTTCTTATAAATATTCCCATTCCTGACGACAAAATTCAATTCGAAATTTCTGACAATTTTATTTAATAAAAATTAGCGTTTCTCCTGTCTATCAGCTTGAGTTGAAAACTTCACAAAACTGATCGAGTTTTTCGTTAAGGATATGCATATTTGCGGAAAAGATTATTGACGGGGGTAGAACGAGAGTAAAAGTCTGTTATTGACACTTCTAAGACTTTTTAACAGTTAAAATGCGGTATACGTACCTATTTAGAGCTGGACTCATTTCATAAGGCTGGGGTGTGGGTATAATATAAGCTACTATTACCGAAATCGGGTGTAAAGTGGATCTGGTGCCTAAAATTATGTATTCTGGTCTTATTAACAGGCAAGAAAGGGTGGATTAAGCATCTTCTCATATACTTTACAGGTTATAACTTCTGAACCAAGGAAGAGTGCCAAGTTTTCACTTTCGATTTGTGTTCAGTTGCTCGTAATACGCGAGTTCCACCATTTTCTTTCAAATATAAGTAGATGTATGTGAACAGCAGTTGAAAAAAAATATATCACATTACATAACAATTGGCCGAAATTCAGAGTGAACATTTTTTTACCAATAACTAATTCAATTAATTAGGAATTTGATTCTACTTCGGAGAAAAAAAAGCCGTAAAAATGATATCCTCGAACTAATTTATCTATTATTTCAGAATTCCAAACGATGTAAGAAGAAAGGTGTGGCTCGAAGCACTTGGCATCAGTAATGAATACTGGAAAATGGTCATAGGTATGTCTGTTCCAACCATTTCCAAACAGTGACTTTACAAGGAAATCATGGGTACGAACTATGAAAGTTATTGCAGTTCCTAAAAAAATTAAGTACGTATTTGCTACTCAAATATAAAAAGTCGAAGTTCCGCCTTTTTTTGCACCAAAATAGCGATCGGAAACTTTTTTATTCATCAGGTGCTAGGTATTCCACCTTCCCCACCTCTTTTTACCGTTTTTCAATATAAGTAAAATTTGACAAAAAGTCAACATGCGATTTTTGTGTTATATCGAAAAACAGAACGCGCATCGCGATATAACCTCCATTTCTCATCAGTTATTTTATTGCGAGTTTTATATTGAAAGCAGTAAAAAGTGATTGAGCATGTGGGATGATGTGTACCTTGACCCAATGAATAAAATCGTGTACTTAAATGGCGGCCATAGAACATATTCACTGTTTCGGCTAGAGTTGAATAATTACACTTACTGAATATACATACATATTCTACTTGAACTATATGACTCAACCGATAATTAAATTAAATAGTGTTATGTTAGGTATGCACTCTGTAAACGAAACGATATCATCTGCTGCAGTATTTCATTGCTTCAAACATATTCGAATACAAGTAGGTAGTTTGTAATATATAGTTTTCAAAACGGAACTTGAGTACCCTATATGATCTGGTCAGGATTCTAAGGCCGAATAGGAATCACTGGCGGCCGAACTATTGCAGACACTTAACTGGAATTTGTTTGTGTGGCAATATTTCAATATATAGATATTATTTAAACAGCTTTTTATGTATTATATCAGTCAGGATTCTTGAAAATGCAGCTAGTCATAGGTGCGGTTGGAAGTTTCCGTTTATGATAATTCATTTCATATCTATAAGTTTCACCGTATTACCAAACTGAACTCACTCAAACTCGATTTATGTTTTACCAACAAAATCGACATCATTAGGAGAACTTGGCTGGCCAAACGGCCGTCAGTATTTTTTTGTTCGGTGTTGGAGTGAGTTTCGAAAGAGTTCCTACCCTTTTCCATTTCATATTAGCAAGTTACATAATAGTTTCATCATCCATAATCTTTTATGAATATCTTGGTATTCTTTCGTTTTTCAGATGCTGTGGGACAAAGTACCAAGCCGAAAAATTTCAGATCATTGAAGGAAAAGCAGATGAGGATACGAATCTTAACACCTAATATATGAATGAAGTGTTTATTTTCACTTTTTGTTTTGTCTCAATACTATGTTGAATTATATTTCATTTTACCATATGCTTTCTTCATTTCTAGAGGTTGGAAACTAATTAATAGAAAAATGTAATGTACGAAATCACTCGTAGTCGACCCGCCCTTAGTTTACCAAATTAGTATCTTTGGAAGAGGGGCATCAGTTTTTCTTCTAAAAATGGCAACTTGGGTGTGCGTCGAGTGGGAGTAATATCAGTTTGGTGTTTCGGTGATTGATAACTGTCAAAAATTTGTTAAACTAGATATCACAATGAAGAAGTCTAATAGAGGATTCAAGGTGAATTCCTAATAACAAAAATAATTTCACAAAGAAAACCAAATTCGATTATCCGGTTATGCAATATTCAAATTTACATAGGAAATGTTGATGTGAGCACTCATAGATAAAAAATAAGTTTTTAGCAAAGAAGTTCAAAACACCTATTACACTGACAATCCCTTAGGGGAAGACAATAAGACATCTATCAGTGATTGCACATGAATATTACATTTTAGAATGCCTTTGAGATCGACTCGGTTATTTTACGTTTCAACCAAATGTAGAGGACATTTGGCAGCAAATGCGAGCAGGACAAGTAATCTAGGAATTCACATGTGAGCTCTAAGTCACAAAGTTACTTCCATTGGAACTGTTGCTGCCTGGTGTTTGCTGGATAAAATTGAATACATATTTCACAATGAGAATTCATCATGAAACGAAAAAACTGTGATCGATTGAATAAACAGGTTTGGAGTTGGAGATAGACATTTTTATTTGTATTTATTGATTAATTAATTTTTGCCGAATTCTACCTCTTACCTCTAATGAAGTATAGAAAAAAGTAGATCCCTACTCATTTATTCAATTCAGAAGTTTTCGTACTAAATGTTTTTGTCTATTTCTATTCGAAAAAATTGACTTGTTTCATCCACAAATTTCTGGAAAATTATCAAGCAGATCAGTCATAACGAACTGATGCATTTATCATTTTCATGAGCATATTTTACCATTTTTATGATTCAGCCACATGTATATTTGATTTCCTGTATCATTTCTTTCTCCAAATGTCTTTGTTTCTATTTCAATTATGCTGTTAGTATTTAATAAAGTTTATTGTCGTTCCTCTGAGGGTTTGTTCCAGCACATGTTGTTACCGATTACGAACCGATTCTAACCGTTCTTAATCAACGCTATAATTAGCCAAAAATATTTTTTTGTGGCAATTGAAATTTAAAAACATTTGCACCCAATTTCATTCAAAGTGTCCTCCGCCCATGGCTCTTGTTTACAAATACAGCACCGCGCCCCTCTACCGCAATTATGTTTATTCTCTGGACACACAATCTCCATGTTGTGGGTATTGGCGTTATCCATCTTGAGGGAATCTAAGGTGTTTGCGAGAGAACAGAAATTTTTTTTTTTTCATTCCACTCGAAAAATTAGGATCCATCTGGCCTGGTGGTACCTCAGGTGGACCACCATTTTTTGTATACTTTTAATAAAAAAATTTCAAAGGCATGTCGTTTTTTATCATTAGTAAGGTCTATTGAGTGCAATTTCAGCAAAAAACAAACATTTTTGATTTGAAATTAATCCGGGCTCAAAGGGTTAACGTCTTGATTACCTTCGAGTATGAATTCACCCGAGTTGAAGGAGATCAAAAATCCTGTTTAGATCACTATTTTGTGAAAACAAATATCGATTCAGAAATGTTCCATCCATGTATACATAACTTCAAACTTAATGATCACTATCCTATTATTTTAAGCATCAATACAAAAACTACTACCGAACAAAATAGTAACACTGTCAAAACGAAGAATTTTACTTGTTATGACCATTTGAGAAATGCACTAAGAGGTGAAAAATGGGATGAAATTTTTCGTTTCAACGATATCAACTATACCACCGAATTATTTATAGAAAGACTATTCAAACATATCCAAAATAACACTAAATCAATCAGAATAAAACCAAACGAACAAATAAGGAAACATTGGGTGACAAAAGGACTTCTTAAATCAATCAACAAAACAAATTATATGTATATCGAGTGGAGAAATAATCCTCAAAACAAATTTGGAGAGAACATACAAAGCATATAAAAAAAATACAAAAAATAATATTGAAAACTAAAAAGGATTTTTATAAATCAAGTATAGAAAAGAATTGTAACTCTTCGAAAAGCATGTGGCAAATGGTTAACCAACTCTGTGGAAAAGGGGCACAATTCGGAAACTATTAGTGAAATGCAAATGGGAAATGCAATAATAAAAGAAAAACAAATCATTGCAAATTCGTTCAATAACCATTATAGTGATATGGGTGAACATCTGCCAAAAAATATTGAACTTCCTGAAAATTTCAACCAAGCTCCAAAACAATATATTGAAAATACTTTATACTTTATACCTTTCCCCCACCAACGAAGATAAGATAGTTGGGATAATACATAACTTAGAGCTCAAAAAAGCGCCAGGTATCGATGGAATCCGATCAGAAACCTTAAAAGAAATAGCGCATGAAATTGCTACCCCACTCACCTATCTATTGAACTTGAGTTTCGCAAAAGGTGAATTCCCAAATGTACTGAAGATAGGTGTAATTGAGCCGCTGTTTAAGAGTGGTGATAGAAAAATTATTTCAAATTACCGACCTTTGTCATTACTATCCAACATTGCCAAAATTTTCGAGAAAGTAATCAAGAGTAGAATTCTAAAATTTTTCAACAAAGATAACTTTTTCTGTAGTAGTCAATATGGATTTTTACAGAGAAATTCCACGGAAGATGCTATCGCTGGTCTGACAAGTAAAATTTATAGCTCTCTGGATAGAAGCAAACCGTCTCTCTGCATTTTCGTCGATCTGGCAAAAGCCTTCGATACCCTGTGTCACGAGAAATTGTTGAAAAAAATCAAGAATCATGGAATAAGAGGAAATTGCAAAAGATGGAGATATTACCAGTTCCACCAGAACAATAAAGTATGGTGTTCCACAGGGTACGGTACTGGGTCCCATTTTATTTCTCATTTATATCATTGATTCACTTGATATTCAAATATCTGGAAATATACTAATCTATGCAGATGACACAGCAATCTTTTTTGAAGCTGACTTTTGGAAAAATCTGAAAGTTATCGCAGAAAATGACTTTTTTAAAGTCAAACAGTGATTTGATTATAACCTCTCAACAGTTAACTTCACAAAACATTATATCTCTCATTCACTTCCTATGGTAACCATTTGCCAAATTTTGGCCCATTGAAAATGGGAGCAGTAGAAATCCCCGAAGCAAGATCTATTAAATACCTAGGGATAATGATTGACAGACACCTCAGGTGGGATGTACATATACGAAAGCTCATTAATAAAATGAGAGGACTGCTGCCACGTTTCAACCTTTAAAAAAAAATATTTAGAACAAAAACAATTCATTGCTATATATTATGCACTGGTACATAGTCAACTAAGCTATGGAATCATAGGTTGGGGAAGGGTATATGATGTTCATCTGAAAAATCTGAGTACACTTCAGGAGTGGTTTCTCAAAATTATAAACGGTGAAAATCGGACATTCTCCTGTGATATTCTCTATGATCGAAATAAAGTTATGGATATTAGCTAAATCTTTCAGTTATCGATATCAGAAATGTTAATAGAAAAGATGAAATACAACAAAAATATTGATCATATGTATTTTACTAGAAATAAAAATAATAAATGTCAAAATCCTTGACCTAAAAAAACAATTGGCCAAAGGACATATACCTACTTGATGCCAAGGTTATAGAACATTTTGCCAGACAATGTCAAAATGTGTAGAAACATAAGAGTTTTCACACAAAAAATTTTAAAAATGGATAATGACCAATTCCCGAGTAAGAATTCACGATTTTGTAAATTCCTTCAATTGAATTAGTGAGTATGTTTGTGTATATATTTGTATTTCTTGTATATTTTTCATACTAGACATAGGAATTTTGGTTAATATAATTTTAGGTTGAACTATTTTCAAATGTTAATATTTCATAACGTAAAGTAATATTTTAACACATTACTGAAAAAAACATTTTATATTCAGTTAAAATAGTTGTTATATCACACACAAGTGTGTTGCACAAGCCTGTAACATACTTCCGTGATTACTTCTATGTTTATTCATGTGCTCCTTCTGATATGTATTGTGATTAATATTTACCCAAATGAACATCTATTCTATTCTATTCTATTCTATTCTATTCTATTCTGTTCTATTCTATTCTATTCTATTCTATTCTATTCTATTCTATTCTATTCTATTCTATTCTATTCTATTCTATTCTATTCTATTCTATTCTATTCTATTCTATTCTATTCTATTCTATTCTATTTTATTCTATTCTATTCTATTCTATTCTATTCTATTCTATTCTATTCTATTCTATTCTATTCTATTCTATTCTATTCTATTCTATTCTATTCTATTCTATTTATTCTCTTTATTCTATTCTATTTATTCTTTCTATTTATTTATTCTCTTCTATTCTATTCTATTCTATTCTATTCTATTCTATTCTATTCTATTCTATTCTATTCTATTCTATTCTCTATTTATTATATTATTTTATTTATTTATTATTTTAATATATTAATTATATTTATTTATTATCTATTTATCTATTATTTATATATTTATTTATTTTATTTTATTTTATTCTATTCTATTTCTTTATTCTATTTTTTTCTTTATTTCATCTTATATTTATTCTATTTTATTCTATTCTATTTCTATTCTATTCTCTTCTATTCTCTTCTATTCTCATTCTATTCTATTCTCTTTTCTTCTATTCTATTCTATTCTATTCTATTTTATTCTATTCTTATTCTATTCTATTTTATTTTATTTCTATTTCTATTTCTATTTCTATTCTATTTTATTCTATTTTATTTTATTCTTATTCTATTCTATTCTATTTTATTCTATTCTATTTCTATTCTATTCTATTCTATTCTATTCTATTTTATTCTATTTTATTCTATTCTATTCTATTCTATTCTATTCTATTCTATTTTATTCTATTCTATTCTATTCTATTCTATTCTATTCTATTCTATTCTATTCTATTCTATTCTATTCTATTCTATTCTATTCTATTCTATTCGATTCGATTCCATTCGATTCCATTCCATTCCATTCCATTCCATTCCATTCCATTCCATTCCATTCCATTCCATTCCATTCCATTCCATTCCATTCTATTCTATTCTATTCTAATCCAAAGAAGAATATTGGAATGGGTTTTTTGGTCAAAGAATGAAAATTAAAGAGATTTGATTGATCAAATAAATAATATTGTGACATAAAATTGAATATGAAACGAGAAAATCAAACGAATTCATAAGAATAAATTAGGATTGATATGGTAAATTAGGATTGGTGAAAACAAGTTTCAAGAAGAGTGTACCCACGACGTTTCGATCGCTGGTATCCGCAACCGTCTTCGGATGAGGATTGTCATCACCCCAACACTTTTTTCATTCTTCTCAAGCTATTTGCAAATAACGAGATCCGTTTCTCTACTAGTTCGTTTTAATTTTTATTTTTTTGCGAAGAATTCGAAATTATTCAAAAACTTCTCAAAGACAATTCCGAATCGAATCAGAGACCTCAATCATAATTTTTGGTGGAGGTGTCGGAATATAGTTGCTGAGGGGCCAGTGGTACAAATTTAAGTGGCCTGTGGTTCAAATGGCTTCAGATCAAATGTCAAGCAACAAACGATTCCAATAATTGATGCTCAGCCACAAAACGGAGTTCACTTAAACTGGACATAAACCAGGTTTGTACGACTCGACCTTAGGACCAGGGTTTCTTTCGGTATATCTTGCACCACTCAGATTCTTACTAATTTCTCAGACTCCATTCATGATGAATAATGGCGACTTTTGGGTATTTTAGCCGCAGTCTGTAGGTTTTTGGGCCTAGCGGTTCGTCTACATGGACATTGTAAAAGGCGATGATCTGACTTGTAGCATGGCGATCACTGAGTCACTGCCACGTCGCTTTCAACAATGTCTTCCACAGTTATAGATCGGGCAAAAAAACCTGCATACCACGGCTAACAACTCTGGAAGTTGCTCTCGATTCATTCGACGCCGGTCGTGAAGAGTCACTGTATTATCCTCTTTCTTTAACACTTTACATATCAAAGGATAGAAATATACAAGTTTTGTCAAAAATTGCACGAGTTCACACGAAAGAATTTGCCAATAGAATTGACATTTTTAATTTTCGTGCATTGTGAAAACAAACTTGACCATGACCAATATTCAATGTTTCAGATATATATTTTACTATTTTCAATTTTCATTACATTTTTCTGTGCTAACATTCAATATTCTTGCATGTGAACGTGGTACTGGCAATGCTCGTAACGTGTTCAGTAAAAACTCTTGCAAACAACGTTATGAGTTCTAAGTAGTTATCAGTTCATATAAGCCGCCTTTTCAAAAATCTGTTGAACTGGTAGACCTAGTTCCATCATTCGATTGACGCAGTATATATTTTATCAAACAGTAATGTATGGTATCTAATGAAATTTATGAATTGAGATCATTTTAATTATCATTGTCTTAATCTTAATTAATTATTCTCATAGCGATGTTTTATAAAATGATGAAACCGGATCTTTTCTGTGTAGCTAAGCCTTGAAAATGAATGATTTTTGAGTTCTGACTAAGTCTGTCGTAAAATATTTTCATCGAAAATGCCAGTTATGTTGATTTTGAAAAGTGCACTACTGAAGTATTATATAATGTTTTTGGGGGATTCTGTATCAAAATATGAATTGCCTGGTTTGCTACTGAATGTACTACGTGGAATTAAAACTTGCAATGATTTGGAGTCTTACAGACAAGTGACTAATAAAAGGCATTGGGAATGTTATCTGTCAAAATTGTCAAGTCTTCCTAAACATGCATAACGTTTCCATGAACATGAATCAAAAGACCAAAGGCTGCGGCATCCTTTCGTCCCTGAGCTCCGGCCCTTCAAAAGTCAGGAAAGGGGCATATTCCACCCTCCTTTTTCAATAAGAAAATCAGTTAAACCTAAAAGTCTGTCTCACACCTCATTTCGTTTCGAAGTGAGTAGATCTAGGTAGCTGGAACTTTTCAATAAACTGATAGTTTCTAAATGTATTTTAATCTGATTTGAAAATTTGGAAAAACCAGCATAACTCACTTGTACTGAAATCAAGATGCAGGTTTGAACATGATTGAGATATATTCTCCAAACCTCGCCAAGCTTTAAGAATCTTCAAAAATTAATTTGAAAGCCTAAATTGTTCATCTAGATATACTGGGCCTATGAGTTGATGCAAACTTCAGATTGTCACTCACCCGAAGATGAAAAAGAGATTTTATTCATTCCGAAAGAAACCAAGTTTTTACTCACACCATTGAAATGCACGCCTAATTGAGTCATATTTCAGGTAATGGTGCATTACATTTTTTGCACAAAGTAATTATGGACGGTGCTCAGAGCAAGATTATTTAATGCCATTCAATGAATCGCTATCCAGATGCATCTTAGAATTCAATTCAATGCAAACAGAGCTCTCGAAACAATGTAGGTATTATAAAATCTTCATCTAATGATGCAGCATTCCTTTATCTCAACAAGAGTGATGTGCATACATATAGTAATGAAAAATGGTTTTTCTGGCATGGTCTACCATCGTTCCATCGTAATTCAATGGGATACTACACCCTTCAGGTTCAAATTGTGGTACTATCATCCCAAGACTTTTTTTAAAGATGAATTACACTAACACCAAACTGATATTAAGCGCAGTTTAAGCGAGATTTCTTCACAAGGCTAGCATCTGCAGGAGAAAAAAAATCATTTTGAATCTGAAGATATTCCCCTCTATTCATCCAGGAATTTGTCCATTATTCTAACTGATTTCTCAATAACAAACTGAATAAGAGACTAAATGGGATAAGCCCACCACTGCTACCATTCATAATATTTCCACATTTTCCTACTCCTAGACACTGGATGAAAGTAATTAGACATTTAAGTCACTAATTCTCAACTCAAACAATATTTTCTCTCAATTTATCGATTAATTATCCTATAACAGAAATGGTTTACTGTTTAATAGCCTTCAGCCATATCTAGAATATCCAGAAGCCAATATTCTAAACCATCGAGAGAGTTTTCGTCAGTAGACTGCTTCTGTTTCTTGTTGATGTTAAAATCCCTGGCCTTTTCAATAGCCAATTCCGGAAAAGTTATTTGAAAATTAAAATTCATATTACTCTACATTCACCATTATTCTACATGGTGCCATTGTTCCCTATTTTAAATTGGTCCCTTGGAAGAATTCAGCTCTGAACATGTTTTTATGAATTATTTGGAATCTTCTTATGGGTTTTGATCATTTGTAAATAAAACGAATATTTTTTATATTGTTCCGTTGTAATTTCTTCTTCTATTTTTATAATAACACAATAAAATATATATTCAGACAAATGTGAAATAAATGTCTTCAATAAAAAGCACATAATCCAGTGGCTGGTTCATAGAACAAATTTTCACTTTAACGGAAGCGTTTATACACAAACTGTTAAAGTGAAAACGTTGCAATGAATGCATACTCATTGTGACTGTTTTTCCAAGTTGGTCTATGAACTAGCCATAAGTGAAAAAATATTCAAAATATTAATTTATATCCTAGGTTATTGAAGGTGAATTCTTTGGTAAATATTAAAGAATGGATTTATGCTCTTAGGCACACGGTCTAGTGACTTAGCAGTTTCCCAAAATCTTCTTTCTTCCTCCTCCACATCCTTTCAGGTAGAAAGAACGAGTTTTTCCTCAGTTTTTCACTGAACTAGTATCTCCCCATTTTCATTGAATAAAGTCGCATCCCTCCTGGACATTTTCTGTTGTCTCAAACTGAGCTGTCCTAAGCTGCTAACTGATCTATCTACAATATTTTCCTCATTTTATAAACCAATACCAGGGCAAGTTCAAGACCTGTCATTACTAGTTGGCCATTTGATTGAGACAATTTTTTTACCAAATTTTTCAATCTTCATTGTACTTTTTCTCTCATGAAACCTATGAAAATATTTCAGAAGTCCATGTTTCGGCAAAAAAGTACACCTTTTTCTAATCTTGACCATTGTGACTAGGCCGATCACCAGGTGCATTTGGCTTTATAGACATAAGTAATTCTAATCAGAACATCATTCATATTCAAGGCCTAGGTACACAGAGAAATAATAATTTTGGAAAGATTTGGCCCATCATTTCGTAAAATATTGTAACGAAATGTGCTAGCGCCGGCCCTGCCGCCTATCGATGCGAATTAGCGCGAGATTCCGGGAACGATTATACTCGCGTGATCGCGGCTCATCCAGAAGATTCGACTGTGAAGATTTGTCTAGATGATTCTTCACTATATGAGCACCTATATAACCGGAAGCCGCGCACGCCGAGAGCAGAATTTTTAGTACAGAGAGTTTAGTGGCGAACATTGGAAAGTTATCAGAGCGATTTAAGTGATCGTGTTGTATATTGTATTGTGATAGCGAGTTATAATAAAAGGAGTTTAGTGTTGTTTGGTGTTTTAATCGACGAACCCAGAGGAATATCGTAACAATATCATTCCTACAAAAATGAATTAATTGGACGATCGTAATCAAAATGATCTTCACTCCGACATTTCTTATTGAACACATAACGGACATTGTCACTTACTCGTACATATTCAACATTATTGAATTTCAACTAGAAAAATTTAAAGGTAACTAAACTTAGTAACATATAACCCATGTTAATTTTGTTTGAATTTTGTACCGAACATCAAAATGTCAATGTCACGTCAATAAGAAAAATGACACTTCTCCTTTTAGAATTTGTCTAAACAAATTACAGTGAAATGTTATTGGTCAATATTTGGGTATCCTCTGCGATTAGCGTCACCCACTCGGGCACAGACAACCGAGTAACCCTACATGATATTTCAATAAACGTGTATTCTGACATCTGTTCACTACTACCGGTTGAGTATTTCCTAGGGATTTCATTTACCAGCCCTTGTTTCCTCGTTAGAGGGTAAAATATCCCATCAACTGATTAGCTCATACCACTGGTAACCAAAAACCTATTAATCTCCGTTTCGAATACGAATAGCTTTGTGCGTTTTCGAGCGTTTCAGATTCCCATGTGTGAAACAGTATGAACTTCCGTTGGCATCTGCCCTGCACTGTTCGAACTTTGATGTTTTCATTTTCTCTTCAATTCCCGAATGCACGTTGCCCCAGTTCGCATCTGACGGCTGCCGAGATTAACGAGGCATATTGGAAGTTGAGCGGTATCTACTGACATATGGAATTTAATGAAGAAATGCATGTTGTGATTCCGAACGTCTCTCTCCCTCTTGCCTTCTCCGTGAAGTACTCGAATGGATGTAGTATCGAAGCACACATTCTTTGGTCATTTGACTTAGTTCGATTATTGCGGTTTTCTTGTATTAATCTTGATGAAATATTTTGTGCGAGACAGCCAAGGACCATATGGGTACGTAAAAAGTAGACCATCTTGAAGAAACATTCGAATCAAATTCTCCATGATTTTTCACTTCAGATCCATCTGTCTCTGTTCCCAATAACACTTAGTCGTTTGTCACAATAAGCATTTTCATAACCTTCATTGGCATTTAACTTTAAAGATCAATTACCCTAGCCACAAACTGACATTTTCAACTTTCACACCAAAGGTTCCAAGTGTCATTATTTATTCATTAGCATGAACAAGGCAGTACCAATTGGTACTCCGCTCGCCAAATCTGCGTCCTAAAGTTGTAGTATGAATATTTTCACGTTCTTGGAAAATATACACAAGGTCCTATCTTCTAAGAATTGGAATAATCAATAGTGACCCCAGATTTGAAATCTCATTTTTTCAATGACTCTAACATTCTAGCAGAATTCAGATTACTGGTATTTTTCACTCCTTCGAAATATTTTCGGACTTCCCAACAATATAGTCAAACATGTCAGTGTCAACAGGACCACGAGAATAATTGAAAACAATCACATTTGGTTCTTCAGTAGTAAGATGCTTAAAAACCATGGCGCATCTACTGATTCGATATTGATTAGAATTTCTTGGTGGAAAACAATCGACGATTATGATAGCTTCCTATTTTTTTTTATAGGAGGCGTTATATTAGTATTTTCAAAAATCTGTTAAGTTTTAGGTTCAGAGTGACGTAGGTTTGTTGTTACTGTTGTCAATCGTTGTTCAAATTTTTGTTGATATCACTTTATTTGAAACTATCTGATATTGTTATTTCTTTTTAGATATTGAGATTGAAAATTGAAAGACTGGGTGATTCTGGAGCATTATATATTTTGTAATATCATCCAAACTAAATACTTTAGTGAATTGATTTATCTCACGATGAGATGCTACTGAATAAGATGTATATGGATTCCAACGTTGACAGATTATTTAGGATAATATGATAAAAACATTCAATTTCTACCCACCTTTCATGAGGTAAATTATTGTCTTCATTGACAATTGGGCCAGACGATTCATACAATTCTTCTCTTTCTCACCGAGAACCCATACATATTTTCATTTGTATTTGCCATCAATGATTCAATATAAAAGCCTTCAAATCACATTCATTGGAAGTGATAGAAAAATGGTGTCATTTGTATGCATTCATAAATTGTTTTCAACTTGAGCGAAAGTCCAAAGTTATATCGAGGAGGAAACATATATACCTTGAATCTAATCAGTGGCGACAAATGATGTTTTCACAACAGAAGACAAGTTATATAGACATCAACCGACAAGTGATAATATTTGTACTAATTTCGATTCCAATGTACTAGAAGATATATTTCATAGAGTCAGATATTGTACGAAAGCATCAGATTGTTTTAGACAAACGAGTACAATAATTTCGAATAAATTCAATTCATGTATAGACAATTGCTCTAATATTTTAGATCTTCTGAATGTTCAACATACTGACCAAAAATTCTCAAATACTTATCTGTGGTATTTTTCAGGAATGATATATTGTAGTTTGATAAAAAGGGGTACAGTTGTAGAGTTACTCAATATTTATAGAACTGATAGGTTTAGAAACACAACACAGGCTATTTTGTATAATTATGATCATAGAATCTTTAGATTTTGACACACTGTTAATGATTGTACATTTTCTGTTATCTTTGTTATATTTCAGATATGATATTTTGTAGTTTTGTAAAGAGGGGGGGGATACAGTTGTAGATTTACCAAAAAGGCTATTTTGTACATCTTGATCATAGAATCTTTACATTTACTGTAAAATATTGTTGAATTTCTGTTATTTTTGTTCATTTTTCATAGGTTATTGTGTTTCATATGAATCTGTTATGTTAATATTTATTTTATCAATGAAGTTTTTTTAAAAAAAAAATCAGTGGAAGATTAAAAACGAAGTAATCCGTATTTTGAAACATTGAACCGAGACACTGTGTGTCTATCACTTTCAGTATACTAGCATATTTTTTAACAAAAGGAGACTTTGATGTACATTCTCAAGTGAACGGATTAAGTATATTCAATAATAACATTAATAAAAACATTAAAAAGTAGCAGGTGACAGTCACAGGTTGTTAACAGTACATTTCCACGTTACGTACGCATTTTCTGAAATGTATTCGATTGGCTGTCAGAATCTCACTAGCTAATAAATAATAATACTGCGAAATTCGCCCCCACATTCCTGTCTAGTGGAAATTAAGCTTCATATTATACATGACGGAACGCCATCTACAATAGCGATATGAAGTTTTTATGATCTCAGAAATCAAGCAATCACTTTTCGCCAAATTTATCCCAAAATTATACAGGTATAAGTCGATACACCAGGGTTTCTAGACATCTTATTCAGTAGCTATCACTTCGAAAGAAAAATATCTTTCAACTTTTCCTGAACTATACATGTCCAAATTGGAAAATGGTTTTCTCCCATCTAGGGATGTAATGTTCACCACAACATTGCTACAACCAACTGGGGATTCACAGGTCCGATTTGTTTGATGAACACACTGTTCAATATGGCAACAGAAATAAAATATGCATCAAAATATTGACGCCATATTGAGTTATCAATCAAATCAGTCGTTTGCCTTACTGTACCAACATATCCTGCATTAGGAAAAATCAATCCAAATGCAATGCCTTATGTAGAAACAGAGTTGATAAATTTCTGCATTAGTTTATCATAATCATCAACATCTGGATCAGACAAATATGCTACATAGTACTGGACAGTAGTTATACCCTTATGAACGTCTGATATATGTCCTTCAGTTTCCTCAAGATCTCTTTCAGATCGAGCGAGTACAATCAATATAGAATTCTCATCTTACTGTCCTGCCAGCAAAATATAATATCATTTTGACCGTAAAACGGCATTTCTGAAACCATATCTTGATTCATTCATGAAACATCGAATTTTTTGTAGTGATTATTTTATTTTCGAACCGGAAATAGTTTAAATGTTTTGAAAATTCAACCGCACAAACTCATGTCTTCAGAATACAACTCAGACTTCTTGAGATCAACCTCCCTGCTAACACCAAGATATTACTTTCACCCGACACGCGTTTTTCTCAAAGAAAGTAGTAACTTGAGTAATTTTCCTGTACTAAAGATGCAAACTTGGTTAGCAAATCGCTAGTCTAGTGCGAGTAATATCAGTTAGGCGTTATGATAAGTGATCTATAGAAAAAGTCTCAACTTTTACACCAAAGGTTCCAATCGCATTGTTCATTAGAATGCGTTCTTCATCTGTAAAAAAATCATATTGGTTCATATGGCATAGTTTCTAAATATTTAGAAGGATACTCTTTCAGACTTTTCATTGACCTGAAAGATCCCCAATCCGAATTATCTGTTGAAATGCCTTTTAGTCTGCGATTAAATGATATGATAATGAAACTATGGCCCAAATTAACCATTAACAAAGAATAATTATAATTTGCTAGTGACTCGCAAGAAGAAGAATATTTCAGATAATACATGGATTTTCTATAAAATTTCTTAAAATGGTAAAAAAATAGATTCATCCCAATGGGAAATGAAAACTGGAATATTTGAAAAGAACACTATGAATTTTTTTTATCAAGGAGATTATACTCCAGAATAAAAGGAAACAATCTTGGTGATCACGCACTTGTTACAACGTTTCAACCATTCGCTGGTTACGACCTGGTTCTCGGTAGTGTATAGGTTAGCACATTCGCCTTACAAGCGAAATGACCGGGATTCGATTATCCGCTGAGCCACTGTGCTGGGTAATCGCACGTTGAAAGGTAAAGCCTCGTGCATTCATTGCTCTCACAAGTTTCGACTTCTGAGGGTTGAAGTTCGTCAGCTGGTTAACGGAAACGAAAAATTTCAGAACAATGTTATAACTAGGTTGAGTTTCTCCACAATTCGAGAATCTTGTTCAATATGAAATAAATGGAACATTAAAAATGTCTTCCTAATTGATGGAGAGCTATATTCACCCAAAAAGTGGCGAAAAGAGTATCACAAGACTAGCATATCAGGTTGACCCTACGATAATATTCTGGCAGAGAATCGACAGACTCATTGGTATTATTGATTGGTCGAAACCAGGCACTGGATTGAAATTCGATCCTCAAGTAAATTGGGGTGTTTTTAAATTGAACAGCATTCCAAAACGAATTGTTCTATAATACTTCTAATTTGATTGGAATAATAAGGCATTTTTTTATATTCTACTGAGAAAAATTGTAAATATTAGACATTTTCTTTTCCATACATCAAATAATTCATTGTTGATTCAAACAAATATTTTCCAGACGTTTCTCCGGACCGACTAGATGGCACAGACCTCTGCAGATGCCAGTCACCTGCGCCGGCAAAACGTCAGGAAGAAATTCCATCAGACAACGGACTAGAAAACCGAAACTGAAAAGAGTCAACTGGAATTGTTTCGTTAGTTCTCTTCGTTAATTTCATAATTTTTTTGGGATTATGTGAGGTGCTCTCTCATCCAACAGTCAATCCGAATAGGCGAACATTTCGCTTGAATTCCCTATATTCCCTGATAAAACTGATTAGAGAAAGCAATGTCGAGTTCTGAAAAAAATCATTTTTGACCTTCTGCAAAAGCGTTTGTTAAATGTTGCGGTTGTTCGGAAACGATGGGGAAATGCAAAATTCAACTCTTTTATGAGAGATGATAGGATTTCTGAAGTGTTCGAGAAAGAACTTACAAAAAAGAGCTTTTCGGAAATTTTGAGAAAATTGGCTCATTCCTCCCCAAATCCAGAATCCATTCCAAGATCAACCATCTGTTGTGTTGATCAAAATAAATGCGGACATTTTTATAAAATGACAAAATGGTGTCGAAATAACTACTATGACTTTCTTCTTCCTGCTATATACTCTACAGCAGTATTGAGTAATGATTCAGATTCAAAAAATATTTCGAAAAGTTATAGAGCTTTTCCAAAAACAATTTTTTGTACAACTGACATTAAAAATGACGTTTTTAATTCATTGACACATGAACTAAAAACTGACGTTTTCACAAAATCACTTTTAACACTAGTGTTAAAAGTACTTTTTACACTAGTGTTGAAAGTAAAATGACAGATGATATGATGGTTACTAAAAGCGTCTAGCGACAGATGTACACAGCTCGGGAGCCAAAATGTCCATCTGTCGCTAGACGCTAGTATGGATACTCAGTAATATAGATCTCTCTAATAGAAACACTTTAATCAGATATTAATACTATTATAACAATCAGAATCAAAATTACTTATAAATATGTATTTGGCAATTTGTACAATTTGTGATATTAACTGACGAAGTAACTGCAGAAGCTTCATCGCCAATCAATGATGGTGCTATTATTGAAGTGGGATGATCAAATAATGCTGGGAGAGAACTAGAACTTATACCAGGAAACATTTTTTCAGCTATTTTATTTTTATTTTCAATGGAATCCTCGATATAACCCTCAGCTACAGTTGAGGACTTCCACCCGCCATGTCGTTTTATTGTAGTCAAATTTGCTCCTGAATTCGCTAACAGAGATGCTGAAGATCTTCGAAAGCAATGGCCGGTAAACTGCTGCGGATCTGGTAATTTCAGAAATTCAGCAATAGTGGAAGGCATCTTCCCAAAAGTATTTATTCCAACTGGTTGAATAGTGCATTTGTAGTTAGAGTAATTCAGGAAAAATCGACGGTGAGTAACAGAAGTTGGGCGTAATACAGCATATTCACGGTAATAATTCACGTAGTGTCCAACGATGCAAAAACTTCTTTGAATGTTGGTTTTGGTATCCGAAATATGAATTAGTAATGACTGTATAGTTTCTTCAATGTCATCTACGCTCAATTTGCAGAGTTCTTCACGACGGCACGCTCCAAATAATCCAAAAATGGTTGCCACTTTAATCATAAGATATTTGGTATCGGGAGCTTCATTTAAAAATCTGTCAATCTGTTCCCTTGTCAGAATTTTCGATTTTTTCGGACGGTATCCGACACTTTTTCGTTTCAAAAATGCGACTAATTTATGGTATTTACTTATATCCACGTTTTCCTTGATTTTCAGTTCAGCTTTTATCATAGAGAATTTAGACCACAGTGTTGATGATTTCCATAACTTCGATTTTTCTTCGAAATAAACTAAAAGTACGCTTTCGCTGAACTTGCCTTCAACTTTCTTCAGTTGACTCCATTCGATGAATCCATTATAAGCAATATCATATTGTTGCCGTGATTTTTCAGGCAACAGATCTAAAGTTGCTCTGTTTGCAGCTTCTTGAATTTCTGGTGGAAGAAAATCATCTAAATCATCCATTCCAACTTCCATTATATTTATATTTGCAACAGTAATAGCTACGAACACAAAGAAGCTAGGATCGTTTATTAATTTGTGGTAACTAATAAACAACAATTATTAGGCAATTGTTTTTTACCTGCCTGTCATGCTTGCAATTTAGATTTGAAATACAAAATATGGTTGTCAATTATAAAGTCCTTGTAGCTAGATGCGTAGAGCATCTGACTTGTACTCCAAAGATCGTGTGTTCGAATCCTTACGGGTCTTATATTTTTTTGTTTTTTTCTTACTAGCAGTAACTGTTGAACAAAAAATTTTGTATGATACATTTGTTTAAAGTGATTTTATTTTGCTCGTGGGGTTGCTCCACTCGCTAACGCTCGTTTCGCAATATTCCCCACTCACAAAATAAAATGCCACTTTTAACACTTGTATCATAAATAACTATTTTGCCCAAATGCTGAATTTCAGCGGCACAGGATGATTTTGATTCATGGAACTTTTTTGTGGATTATACCACTCTAATAAAGTAAGACTACGGGGAGGAAATATGAATACTATACAAAGTAAGACTTAATTGTAACATACGTGAAACTTTCCAGTTTGGACCATGCTTTTTTCCAGATACATCTTCAAAGTATCGCCATATTTTCTACATAATCCATATTAGAGTAACGTGGGATGTTTATTTATATTTGACCCTACATAAAGATGACTTTTTGTAGAGATCAATTACCCTAACATCAACCGATATTATTCGCGCTCGGCGCAAATACACAGTGTATAATTATTCTAGTACACAACTGTAAAATAATCTAACACGAGAAAAACACTAATGTCGTTGAAATACTTATCTAAGTGCTTTTTGAAACAATTTTCATGACTTTTTCGGAACTATTCGAACAAGCAAATGAAAACAGTTGAAAACTTTGTTGGCATTGAAATGCACATATTGTGATCACTATTCAGTGGTCCCCAATTTGAGACCCTTCTCTACCTATTCTACAGAGAACTGGCCAACTCCAATTGTCACAAGAGAAGAAACATTGGATGGCGACGAGGCACCAAGCTGTTCTGAATGCAAAGAAAGACGAAAGTGCACGAAATCGTTGTCGATCTTGTTCGTTATGAGGTTGGACACTGTTCTGTCGGACGTCGGTTTCCCTAGTTCTGTCGGACTTTTTCGTTAATGTATTTAGAATTGGATGCCAGATTTTGTTAAAACTTAATCCTTCTTCCTTTCTGTAATGTCTGGTCGTTGAGAGAATTAAGGTCTCATCAAATGGGATGTTGTGATTCTCTGGAAGACTATGTTCCGCTACAGCCAATTTTTTCGTTTGTCCCAATCGACAATTTCGTCTGTGCTCACTAATTCGTGTATCGAAGCTGCGTTTGGTGGTTCCTACATATACTCTACCGCATGAGCACGGAATCCTGTATACCCCAGCATTAGATAGCGAGTCTCTTGGATCTTTTGCAGATCTAAGGTGTTCATTCATTTTTCTCGTGGGTTTGTATATCGTTTTAATATTGTGCTTCTCAGAGATTTTTCCAACTCGATCCGTGGTACCCCTTAAGGCAGGAAAGCGGTTTCCGCTGAAGTCACGTCCTTTGTTTGAGGGTGTGAATTTCCAGTTCTTCTAGGTTGCATTGCTCGTTCTATTTCTCTGTCCATCCATTAGCTCGTTCAGAAATTCGCAGATTCGTTTCGCTCTATTAACCAGAGTTTTTATGATGCTCTGTTTCTGTCGCGGGTGGTGATTGGAGTCTCTGTGCAGATATCTATCGGTATGAGTCGTTTTGCGGTAAACTTTGTGGCCAAGTTTACCGTCATTTCGCCTCGTAACCAATACATCTAGGAATGCGAGTTGCTCGTTTTGTTCAATTTCCATGGTGAACTGAATTCTTGAGTTGACATTATTCAGGTGACTTAGGAATCTTCCCAGCTCTTCTTCACCGTGATTCCAGATCACGAACGTATCATCTACGTACCGTAACCAGCATTTGGGTCATTTCGCAGCGGTCCTAAGTGCTCTTTCTTCGAATTTCTCCATGAGGAAATTTGCTATTACGGGACTAGGTGGGCTCCCCATTGCGACTTCATCTTTTTGTTCATAAAATGTGCCGAGTGATTGATGTTTGAATATTATTTTTTTTGTGGTGGATCAATATTTGTTCCGTAGTTTTTTGGGTTTGTAACCTACCACAATCTAAAAAAATAAGAATTCATATTGGAATATATACAATTACGAAGATTGCCAACAAGAGATATTTTATTTGAACAGGAATTTGCGTATAAATTTTGATAACGGAAACGGATTTAGTTTCCGAAACGTTAACGATTAGTATTTTCATGTATATATATATATATATATATATATATATATATATATATATAAATATATATATATATATATATATATATATTGTTTATTAGTTCTTATAACTTTTCTGATAGGCAAAATTTGAGATATACGAGAATTTGCTGACTGATTAGACTTGTATCCAGAAAACACTGTTTTTCAATAGACGCAGCAACTTTTCGGGTAGATTAAAAATATATAGATTCCAATATTAATTCTCATCTTTTCAGATTGTAATAGGTTAGAAACCCAGAAAACTACGAAACAAATCAAACCGACAATAATTTGCACTAGACACTCGTTTCACTAACAGGGTTATTTTCTTCGGGGGATGAAAATTGACATCAATATCAAGGGAAAAACATTGACACCAGTATCGATTTCCACCCCCTGAAGATGCTCATCATAGTATCAGTTTGTTATTACACTAATTGATATATCTTTACAGAATATTTCAAAGTGAAGTTCTTTCGAGATAGTTTGAGATTTCTTAGTCATGCCCCATTCATCAAAACCCCAGCAGCAAGCAGTTTTGTGATATCACCAGTAACTGTACCATATTCAAATCTAATATTCCAGTTATTCGTATAAAAATTGCAGTAGTGAATTATTGCTTGGATCAAACGGAGTAGTAGCTCTATCTGACATTTATGTATTTTTTCAGCATCCCAGAGTTCCTTATGCGTCACATCGAAAATCACAGAAGTTGTAATCGAAAGGATAGATGGTTCACTCGGTATCACCTTAAGGGGAGGTCTAGTACCAGAACACCCGCAACTTTCCAGGCCGCTCATCATCACACAAGTTAGACAGAATGGTCCAGCGTTCAGGTATGATTGACCTCTACGAGAACACAAAGGCAATTCCTCAATCAATTTAATGAAGAAAAATTTTGATAAGAATTCTTTGACAACTTCCATGTCCCAAGGCACAAAGTACTGAAATTCCGAAATGAAATGCATATTCAATATTCATACTTACATATTTTACTTCGATACTTACAACTCTTTCCGAATATACTCCACAATTATTAGCCAAGTATCCAAAGTTACAGGGTCTTTGAAATAAAGGTGTATTATTTACGAATACAAAAAAGTCAATTGTCGGAGAAATTTAATTTCAGAATTTTGTTTTCCAACTGCAATTATGAATTTTTCAATATGGACCTGTACTTCTCATCTCATTTTCGAAAACTCATCGAGCCACATTATATGGCTCGATGAAATACATATGGAAATTTTCATTTGTTTTAAAACCATTGAGTTTATCACCGATTAAATTTGAATATTTCGAAAATTCAGATGTATTTGGGTGCCTTTCTCATTGTAATACTTTCATATCATCACGTTGATAATGGCAGTGGTATTGATATCAAGCCATAATATTGTGATGGAAAGGCCACGAAAATATCTTCGCCGAACTTGCCAAATATTCTATCATCACTGATGATTCAGACCAGTATTTGAAATAGTTGGTGTTGTTTCGCGAAATACAACACCATTAAACTTTTTTATTCCATACTTTTCTATGCCCTATCGAAAGTTACAATGAAAAATTGGACAGTTTTCGGAAAATTCAGTTGAATCGGATTCTAAGAAGAAACGAATATCGAAAATTTTGTTTTATACTGTGTTTCTTGAAGTAAGAGGGTTCACTCATCATGAAGATGAGCTTCAGAACACTCTACTTTGTCTCCATTCAATTTTCTCTGTAACTCTTACCCGTTTTCGAGTAAATAAAAATTGATTCCTCTTCGGTTCCTTCCCAGTGCCATAATTTTCTGCTCGAATGCTACAAGTTTCAAGCCCGTGAAAATGTTTTTCCGTTTGTCGTTCGTCTGAATGTAGCAAAAACTATTAGCTCACCCTGTAGAAAAAACTACTGACGCAGCGGCTGTAGGCTTACCTTCATACATACGAATTTCGCTTTCTTTACACTCACTCAGCGTTCCTTTATAGGGAGGATTATAACAAAAGACGGAGTGTATAAACAAAAGATAATCAAGGTTGTCAAAACCTGACATAAGACTACAGTATTTCCATAAATAGGGTGTGATTGTTTCTCGAAAACGAAACTAGAGCATATTTTTTTTACTCTTTTATTTCTTTTTTTTTTCATTTTGCGTTTGGTATTTCCAATGTTTCATATACCTTCGTGCATTGAACTAGGTTACTTCAATAACATGTTTCGATTGCAAGAATCATTTCGAAAAGACCTCCATTTCACGAGAATTCAAAAATGAGCCTGATAAAGGATTGACAGTTTTTTTATAAATCCTTCGCTGCAGTTGTGCACACTTTGTGTGATGAAAACGGATCCATGGCTTTCTTATCGTAAGAGCATCTCTTTCATATAAAACCAAATTTGTGAAGCCCATACAAAATTGAGGGAGGTTGTGGACTCTTAAAACCCAACGGACATTTTTATCCGTTACAAATACATCAGTATTTTGACACCACCGGTTCATTCCATTCGTTTACGTAGTAGCACTTTTTCGAAAAGCCAGGGTTACTTAAGAATCTTTCGGTTATTGTGCATTTTAAGTGTATCAAGAAGAAACGAATTTTCTGTTACAATGGCTCACGCGTTTGCAGAAATGGTAGATATGCATTCAATTCGAGGTTAATTTGTTAAGATAATGATTTGTTGATCTGGTAATTAAAGCTGAATGCTATCGGAATACTACAGCAGCTGCAAGACGTTATGCAGATATATGTAACAATTGGAATACACCAAACAGACGATTATTTCGGTGTATTGATCGTCTTTTACGAAAGACATGTATTTTGCGACCGCTAGTTGATAATAGTGATGAGGAGATTCTAAGATTCATTTAAGAAAATCCTCTAAGCAGTACAAGGCTAACAGCTGCTCAATCAGCTGTTGGTCACATGATGTCTCGAAAAAGATTGAAGAATCAGTAGCTCCATTCCTAACACTTAACAAACAATTCAAGAAACATTGGATGAAGATTATCGTGAGAGAATTGGATGTTGTGACTGGTTCTTCATGGAAAACAATTGAAATATCAATTTCATAATTCATATTTTGTTTACTGATGGAGCTGCCTTCGATATAAAACGCACATATATAGGCGATAAAAAAGAGTTATCACCAAGGGGACATTGAAGTCAATGTTTGGGCAGGCATTTTAGATAATGATAATTGGACCAGTATTTTTCTTCAAATTATTTTGATGGTGCAGATTACCAGATTTACCAGAGCACTTGGAAGATGTAAGGGACCCCGCAAAATTGGGTCTCGGTGGATTTTTCGAATTTTTGATATGATGTAGTCCATGTACTTCCCAACCAAAACGCCAACCCCAAAATATGACCAGTTTTGCCGCTAGGGGTCGTTGAAATCACCCCTTTCTCAGAATAGACCATTCATATTCGAAACCGGGAACGACATTTTTCACCTGTTTCACTGTAGATACTAAAAAATTGTTCTAAAATTGTTCGTTTTCGTTAACCAGCTGACGAACGTCAACCCTCAGAAGTCGAAACTTGTGCGAGCAATGGATCAACGAGGCCTTACCTTTTAACGTGCGATCACCCAGCACGGTGGCCCGGCGAGGATTCGAACCCCGGCCTTCCGCTTGACAGGCATATATGCTAACCACTACACTACCGAGACCACTGTTGCATATGATTGATGTTGCTCTTTTATAAAAAAATCTTCACCTCCTTCCTCTAGCCCAACTATATGAAACGTAAAGAAAATTATATCTGGATTACTTTGAAATGCATCGTTGAATGTTTGAATATGCTTGGATTAGGGAAATGGCTCTTTTTCATAATTATTCCCCTTTCCCTCCGAGGGGTTGAAAACAGAAAAAAAGGTGGATTTTTCTGAATTTTCAATATGATGCAGTTCATATTATTGTGGATAAAAATCAATTGGGTGATAAAATGGATTGTGAGACTCCACTGATTTAATGTCAGGACTACTCATAAAAACCTCCACCTCTCTATACGCCCGTTATGCTATTGCCCCCGGTGATACTAATTAGGCCTTCTCGCCATGGTATCATGCCTATATTATGGTACTATCACAGTCCCCAATCCAGTACTTCCATTCCAATTTAAATTTGCGGTGGTACTTGATTCGAGTCATCAAAAATGTAAGTCAATCTTTTTTCTCACATATATCAATCCATTTCCTTCGGGCACCAGATCACAAAATATATACAATTCTCTGAACTGTCACAGAAAAACTTTTTGGAATTCTTCATCACTAAAACAATCTTCATCGCTGTACTTATTTTCTGAAAGCGTGTTTGCTGATTTCCTCATTTGTTGTAAAAATTCTCGTAAGTGAGTACCTTAGAGAACATACGGTATATTAATTAAACGCAAACTAGGCAGAAGAATATTTCAAGTTTGGGATTCATCATCCAAAGGTTCCTGACACGATCTTAGGTCTTCAGAAATGTGATTATTGGTTTTAATGAATGCATCGACTCTACATTCTACAGAAAGTCAATGAATGTCATCACAAACAAAGCAAGTAGAGTTTGTAGTTCGACTCAAAACAGGATTATTCTCTACATCTATCAATACTTGACTAATTGCTCGACTGCAACTTCCTCGAATTTGGTACGTCATTATAATAATCCCATATACAAAACAAAATTAGTAAGGTTCAAAAACACAAACAAAAACAAGAAAGGCACAACAATCACGAATAATTTATTGTAACTAAACTAAACGGTTAATTGCATGTCAAAAAGATGGTTCGCGGCCGCCTTCAATAGAGTCAATAATTAATTATAGTCATTATTGCGAATGGTATACTCTACTTCATTTATTTCATTCGTCTCAATACGAATACACAAACAGTAGGCGTTTGACACTGACACTTTCGACTTTGGTTATATCGTTCCCATGATAACATTCAATTCGAGAAATTTTGTGATAGGACTACAAGAGGGAATAAAACTATTACTAATAATCCCTCGTCATTATTCTCTAAGGGAATAATATATGGCATTATACTACAGAAATCATACTATAATACTCTAATAATAAACATACGTTCCTCATTAAGTCAATTTTGGTTGCTTCCAATCCAAATATATGATTTTGAAACAATAAATATTTTGTTTTAGAAAGAGCAGTAGGTACTTTTCACCTTGTGTAAGCCGTCTGACCTGTCCTTCACTGCCAGGTCTCCGGAAAGCACTTCAGCCTCTAGGGCTTATTGTTTCCCTTCACTTCATGACACCCATTCCAACAACCTTGTCCCCTGTACAAGTTTGTGAAGGTTTATTGCTGGGTTTCTGTCACATCTGGATCCGAAATTGGTTTCCCATTTGGAAAACCAATTTTGTTGCCTTTTATGATCCAGAGCCTCACATTCGCAGAGTCATTTTGTTCCATTGTCTGCAGCTAAGGTCGCCGTTGTACAGCCCTTTCTTATTCAGGTGTCCTTTGAGTGGACAATGTCCAGTGAACAACCCTGTTATAACCCTTATCTGATTCCTGTTACACTGAAGCACTGTCTTTTTCCTCGACGGTCCTTTCATGATAGTTCTCCTGTGAGTGCTACTGAGAAGATTTCCCCAGTATGTATGTTTCGTTCTCACCTGAGTTCTCACCCAATTACTTACGTGATTCCGAACTGTTTTTCTGGGTACCCCCGCTGCTGGCTCGGGTCCAGTGTATGGTGTTGAAATTCCTTGTCTTGCGAGCTCATCGACTTTTTCATTGCCTGCTATACCTGAGTGACCTGGGACGAGCAGAAGGTATAGATAGATATATGTTTATTCAAATAGAAATCCTAGTATATAAAGATAATCTTCTCAATGATATATGTGCGAAATAGCATGACATAGGTATCTACTTATTTTGCTAATAGACTGTATGACCCAGTGGTACACGCTCATTTTACTTCGCGTATATTTCGAAATGCTTGACAGGAGGAGAGGGATAATAAAACAAATGTACGATTTCGCTAATCTAAGCTGAATTAAACATTTATTCTGATGATGCATCTACAAGAGAATATTTTTTATCGTGATTTGAAACGGGTTGGAAGTGAGGGAAGTTTTGAAATTCTTATGTAAAAATACAATATGACTCAACATATTCTAAAATTAAACACGTACAAATATCGTTCCCGACTATAATTAATAAATAGTTTTTTCTGAGCACGATATTACTTTAACGCCCCAGCAACAAAACTATCCATTTTTGGAGTTTATCACCAATTTTATTCCTATTCACAATAACATGAACTGCATCGTATTGAAAATTCAGAAAAATTATTCTCTGCTCTTGTCAACAAATTTCCACTACAATTCGCTGTGGGATACCCCTGCGGGAAAAAATTTCCGATAAATACCTGACTTGCCATGCTAACACGAAATAAAATACGCATTTAATTGGGCGAAAACTGTTGCTGTTAAATTTTCCGTGAAATTTCATTATGGCAAACAATTCAATATCGCAAAATTAGTCCTGTGAGCGCAGTTCATAAGAGGTTAGAAGATAATTGGATAAGAGAGCTTTTGTACAATCAGATATCTCCAAGTTCAATGATTCCATAATCGAAGCCACTGCTTCGGAAGCATCAAGGATTGGAAGCCAAAGATTCTACTCAGAATCTAGTTCAATTTTCGACAAAACATTCGCGGTATCAAACCATACGAACGGACGTGACCAGAACCAAAGTCATAGTTCTAAAATCAACGTTAGATACTGTAATAATCCACAGAATCTTCAGTCTCAAGCCAGACGTCATTCATTTCAACATTCGACGAAATAATCAACGCAACCAGAATAATATCATCCAAAATCCAAAAACATGCGGACAATTTTAACAGAAAGGAAGAAGCGTTGACTCTAAACAGAATTTGGAATCCGATTCTGAAGAAATCAAGAATAACTAATGAAATCACAGCAGGTAGTGCGGCAACTAATGATGATGATTATTCCCCGAACCCGACCGAAGTATTTAACACTCAAGACTACCTGCATCAATATAAATACATACGCCTTGAGAAATCGAACCGTTTAGTCATCGGAGATGAATAAGCCTCTGAAGAAGCTGGCCACTCGCGCTAGCGAAACGTCAGGAAGAAATTCCAAAAAACGACGGCCTTCAAGCCCGAAAAGAAGTAGTTATACTAATAACCTCGGCCGCGAAAGCCTCAACCATTTTGTATTATGATTATTGTCCCTTTTCAATTTTGAATGTGAATTGGTGAACAACATATTTTCTCAATCATCTGAAAAACGCAAAAAAAGGAAGAAAGCCAACGAATTATATATAACATCTTCGTATCCTCGGATAGGCTACGTCTACAGAAAGCGAAAACTGAATTATTAATATACAGGATGTTCCGTTATAAAAAATTGAATGAACTTCAACAGAAATTGACGAGAACAAAGTAACATTTATTTCAAGTCCCCTATATGAATATATTTTGGTGTTCTCTGAGCCACCTCACAGAGTTTTTTTATATCTTTGATAAAACAACTCAATATCAGCTTTTTCATTTAGGACCCATTCCACTTACGAATTTTACGAAAAAATGCAACGAAAAAATGCAACGACACATTTTGGCAAGAAAAATCAGCAGGCAGGCAGTGCTGAGTGTGGAACTATGAGACCATTTTATTGACGGAATCGGAATGAATGTTAGAGTTGAAAACATATCATTTGCTCTCACGGAAAACTGCAACCAACACCTTTCACATCTGAAACTGATTTTGGAGTGTGGCCCTGTTGGTGTCCTATAACTTTCATTTGAAACTTTGTTTCATATATTGGTATATCAAACAAATACGCACTTTTGGGATACGCTGTAAATATCTGGTTGCATGAAACTGGCACAATACATTTTCATTGGAGGTTTTACACGTAGTTCCAAGTAACTTGGTTTTTATTAACAGTTTCATCTGAAAGGATACCGCACACTTTAATAGGGAAAGTGGCCCTCTGTCGAATCGGCTGAATTTTCGATATGTTATAATCCAATTCATTATAAACAAAAAGTTCAATGGGCACAACTTTTTTTATAGGTTTTGACGCTAGAGGCCCTCGAAAACTTTCATTTGTTCTTCATTGTTATACAACACGGAACGGTATTCTGGATAATAATCACTATTCTGCATAATCAAAATCTAAATATTCATTATAGATACTATTGAAAGTATTGTTACCTGCAGGTGATCAATTATACAGTGTGTTCCAGCTATTATGGTCATGTTAATATTATTTAAATGAATGATGAAACTCATGGAAAATATAAAAAAGTGTCTATCATTTTGATAGGGTTTTGTCGAATGAGTATATATATATATATATATATATATATATATATATATATATATATATATATATATATATATATATATATATATATATATATATATATATATATATTTGATCGGCTAGGCTTCCGCGGTCAGAAATGGGCTGGCTGGAACTTCCGGTTGATCCGCGTCTGGAAAGATTAACTTGTCTACGTTTCGGCTCCCATTTCGGAGCCATTTTCAAGACTGAGTGACCTTGCTAGTAAGGCAACTCAGACCTAGACGCAAGGTCACTCAGTCTTGAAAATGGCTCCGAAATGGGAGCCGAAACGTAGACAAGTAAATCTTTCCAGACGCGGATCAACCGGAAGTTCCAGCCAGCATATATATATATATATATATATATATATATATATATATGCAAGATGAATTTTCTGGGTTTTTTATCCGTTAGGTATCTTCTGACTTGTTCGACGTTTCGAATTCCATTTTGAATTCATTCTCAAGAACTGTGAGACAAATATCTGTCCATACCGTCCTGGTCAATCACTCCGCTTACGAAGTAACCAAGCAAGAGTAAGCAAAGACTTCAATTGTCTGTTCTCCATGGAAACGGGTATTTATAATGATTCTCTCCAGTTATTATCCGACTCGGTCCGATATTATTGATGATTATATCATCAGCCGCTCTCTAAGGTTGTATCCTGCCCATCCAGGTATTATGTAGAAATTGATGTTTTCACGGATCTTCGATATGCAAGATGAATTTTCTGGGTTTTTTATCCGTTAGGTATCTTCTGACTTGTTCGACGTTTCGAATTCCATTTTGAATTCATTCTCAAGAACTGTGAGACAAATATCTGTCCATACCGTCCTGGTCAATCACTCCGCTTACGAAGTAACCAAGCAAGAGTAAGCAAAGACTTCAATTGTCTGTTCTCCATGGAAACGGGTATTTATAATGATTCTCTCCAGTTATTATCCGACTCGGTCCGATATTATTGATGATTATATCATCAGCCGCTCTCTAAGGTTGTATCCTGCCCATCCAGGTATTATGTAGAAATTGATGTTTTCACGGATCTTCGATATGCAAGATGAATTTTCTGGGTTTTTTATCCGTTAGGTATCTTCTGACTTGTTCGACGTTTCGAATTCCATTTTGAATTCATTCTCAAGAACTGTGAGACAAATATCTGTCCATACCGTCCTGGTCAATCACTCCGCTTACGAAGTAACCAAGCAAGAGTAAGCAAAGACTTCAATTGTCTGTTCTCCATGGAAACGGGTATTTATAATGATTCTCTCCAGTTATTATCCGACTCGGTCCGATATTATTGATGATTATATCATCAGCCGCTCTCTAAGGTTGTATCCTGCCCATCCAGGTATTATGTAGAAATTGATGTTTTCACGGATCTTCGATATGCAAGATGAATTTTCTGGGTTTTTTATCCGTTAGGTATCTTCTGACTTGTTCGACGTTTCGAATTCCATTTTGAATTCATTCTCAAGAACTGTGAGACAAATATCTGTCCATACCGTCCTGGTCAATCACTCCCCTTACGAAGTAACCAAGCAAGAGTAAAGCAAAGACTTCAATTGTCTGTTCTCCATGGAAACGGGTATTTATAATGATTCTCTCCAGTTATTATCCGACTCGGTCCGATATTATTGATGATTATATCATCAGCCGCTCTCTAAGGTTGTATCCTGCCCATCCAGGTATTATGTAGAAATTGATGTTTTCACGGATCTTCGATATGCAAGATGAATTTTCTGGGTTTTTTATCCGTTAGGTATCTTCTGACTTGTTCGACGTTTCGACGTTTCGAATTAGAGAGCGGCTGATGATATAATCATCAATAATATCGGACCGAGTCGGATAATAACTGGAGAGAATCATTATAAATACCCGTTTCCATGGAGAACAGACAATTGAAGTCTTTGCTTACTCTTGCTTGGTTACTTCGTAAGCGGAGTGATTGACCAGGACGGTATGGACAGATATTTGTCTCACAGTTCTTGAGAATGAATTCAAAATGGAATTCGAAACGTCGAACAAGTCAGAAGATACCTAACGGATAAAAAACCCAAAAAATTCATCTTGCATATCGAAGATCCGTGAAAACATCAATTTCTACATAATACCTGGATGGGCAGGATACAACCTTAGAGAGCGGCTGATGATATAATCATCAATAATATCGGACCGAGTCGGATAATAACTGGAGAGAATCATTATAAATACCCGTTTCCATGGAGAACAGACAATTGAAGTCTTTGCTTACTCTTGCTTGGTTACTTCGTAAGCGGAGTGATTGACCAGGACGGTATGGACAGATATTTGTCTCACAGTTCTTGAGAATGAATTCAAAATGGAATTCGAAACGTCGAACAAGTCAGAAGATACCTAACGGATAAAAAACCCAGAAAATTCATCTTGCATATCGAAGATCCGTGAAAACATCAATTTCTACATAATACCTGGATGGGCAGGATACAACCTTAGAGAGCGGCTGATGATATAATCATCAATAATATCGGACCGAGTCGGATAATAACTGGAGAGAATCATTATAAATACCCGTTTCCATGGAGAACAGACAATTGAAGTCTTTGCTTACTCTTGCTTGGTTACTTCGTAAGCGGAGTGATTGACCAGGACGGTATGGACAGATATTTGTCTCACAGTTCTTGAGAATGAATTCAAAATGGAATTCGAAACGTCGAACAAGTCAGAAGATACCTAACGGATAAAAAACCCAGAAAATTCATCTTGCATATCGAAGATCCGTGAAAACATCAATTTCTACATAATACCTGGATGGGCAGGATACAACCTTAGAGAGCGGCTGATGATATAATCATCAATAATATCGGACCGAGTCGGATAATAACTGGAGAGAATCATTATAAATACCCGTTTCCATGGAGAACAGACAATTGAAGTCTTTGCTTACTCTTGCTTGGTTACTTCGTAAGCGGAGTGATTGACCAGGACGGTATGGACAGATATTTGTCTCACAGTTCTTGAGAATGAATTCAAAATGGAATTCGAAACGTCGAACAAGTCAGAAGATACCTAACGGATAAAAAACCCAGAAAATTCATCTTGCATATCGAAGATCCGTGAAAACATCAATTTCTACATATATATATATATATATATATATATATATATATATATATATATATATATATATATATATATATATATATATATATATATATGTGGAGGTATGGTATTATATCGACTGAATGAATACGGAGATAATGGAATTATATCGGGCATTGCAGTCTGAATTAATAAGTACACTCTTTATTTCTGCTCAAGCTTTCGAACTTCATTTAGTTCTTCTTCAGGAACGCTATAATAAAGTATAATTTCAGATACAAAATGCGGAATACAGTGGATCTACTTACGAAATGTTGAGATTACATAGAACTAAAGCTGCTGAAACATTGTTTTTCCATCATAAAGTAAAAACTTATATGTAAATAATAAAAAGGTAAATGTTTTTCACGTTGAAATCAATAATATAAATATAGATAAAAATGTTTTTGTGACATCAATAAATTATGACTGACACTGATTTGATGTATATTGATTTGAGTATTAGAAACTAGTTTATCTACAGTAAGAAATATAATTGAGGTCAAATCATTAATTTGTACATATTTTTTCTCTAATCATTGGATTGTTTGAAATGTGTTTTTTTTTATCTAAATGTAGCAAGTAAGTATATATGACGTTTAGATTATCTATATCTTTCCTTGAGTTGATGGAATTAGAATCTTCATAGATATTCATCATTTCTGAAAATAGCCTCTTTTGTGTGTTATTTACAGAATCTAATATTGTTACATTATTAAAATTGAATTTATGATCAAAATCATTAGTATGTTTTGCTAGTGTGCAAAAATTTTTATTCAATCTTATGTCACTTTTGTGTGCTGTAATTCTATCTTTTAGTAGTCTGCTGGTCTGCCCAATATAATTTTTATTACAACTACCACAAGGAATACAGTAAAGTATATTGTTTTTATATAAAACTGGATCTTTGTCTTTGAGATGACTGAAGATTTTTTTAATCGTCAATGTATTTCTGAGAGAAATTTGGATATTAGGAATTTGTTCAAGGATTTTCTTGAGTTAAAATGATAAATTATTGATGTGTGGAATGGAAAAATATTGTATATGATTTCTGAGAGATGTTTCAGGTGATTCAGTAATTCCAGGTTGATTTCTATGTGAGATAGTAGTTATGGATGATCTGTTGAAAATCAAGCTGTTGACTAATGAGTTTGGATAGTCATTATTGATGAACATTTGTCTCAATTTTTTTAAATTTGGTGTTATCAGAGAGGGATGAGTTGTTTTTAATACCCGATTTTTCATCGTTAGAACTAAATTGATTCTCTGTTGTTTTGGATGGAAAGATTTAAAATGTAGAAATCTACCTGAAAAACCTGGTTTGGTATACCAACTAGTAATAATTGTATTATCGGTTCTCCTGATGATTTTGGTATCTAGAAAAGGCACACTATAGTTATCGTCTTCCTTCTCTATCGTAAATTGTAGTAGAGGGTCGTAACTGTTGAAAATTCGTAGTGTTTCTTCTATACCATCATGTGGAACACTGAGAACAATGTCATCGACATATTTTTTCAAAAATGGGATTTGGAAACATAGTTTTTGTAGACAATCTGATTTCAAATCATCCATAACATATTGTGCGAGGATTGGTGAAACGGGGCTGCTCATTGGCATACCAACAACCTGTTTATAATAAGTTCCTACTGAACTTTTTGTTTGGAATGACATGGATTATGACATATCAGAAATTCAGCTGATTCGACAGAGGGCCACTTTCCTTATTAAAGTGTGCGGTATCCTTTCGACACAGCGTCTATTTTGCGATAGTTTGTTCGATAAACTTTATTAAGCATAGTTGCTATCAATTTCGACTTCGACTTCGTAACTCAATTTTTTATATTTTGTGATTTAGTCTAGTCAAAGCAACTAGAAGCAATTAGAAGTGCCAATTTCGATGCAAAACCAGGATGATTTTTTTTTCAGTTATAAGTTACGTTATTCTCAATTTCAATGCTCATAGTAATATTTTTCAACATCCTTCAACTACGCATGAAATTCATCTCGAGAGAAACTGAAATTCACTCAAGTTGTTATAGCAGCTAAAGAAATTTTGGAATTTTTCTGCTTCGCGGGTCCTCCAAACGGAATTGATGCAGATATTCCTCTAAAAAAAATCTTAAAATTGAAAGTGGAAATATTAGGGAATATATTGCTTCCATAATCGCCAATAACTTGGCTAAATGAATATTATTAATTTTTAGATTAATAAGAAGATTGCGGCATTCAGACAAATTGGAATTCAAGAAAAACAAACTTCCTCAAGCGGGATTCGATCCACATCTTCCATCAACTAGATGTATGCTTCAACCACTGAGTTGTTATTATTTAATCGATACTTGAGGAAGTTAATTTTTCCTGAATTCTAATTTGTCTGAATGCTGCTATCAATTCATTAATCTGTTAATTATACAGACACTTATACATCTATCGATATTATAAGTTTTCATTTTTGTTTTTAGAACGAAATTTCCCGAGTACCTACTTTAATAATCATTCGTATATATTTTTTTACCCACCAAAATTTTGAGAATATTTTTTCCCATATTCAACGGTGAACATATTCATTCCGTTACAGAACTGGCATGATCAGAGTAGGAGATCGACTTCTGAAAGTAGACCACTATTCGCTGGTCAACAAAACTCTTCTAGAAGCTCAACAAATCCTGAAGGAGAACACGCAGTCCAGTACGCACGGCATAATTCTCACCACTCTAACCATAGAATATGACGTGAGCATCATGGAATCCGTCAAGTACGCGAATGGACCACTGCTTCTTGAAATAGATAGGCAGATGGAAGAGGAGTTTGGACTGGTTCTGACTAATTGCTGCGATATGGAGTCTGAAGATATCATAACAGCCGGGTGAGTTATATCGATATAATGAGTGATACGAAACATTTTTTGAGTAGGTATTGTTTGGAAATAAAAAGTACACCTCATTCAATTCTATTTTTGTATGAACCCAGTGTGAACATGTAAGTATTGATTGGAATTCAGATGGTTCGATTCTTATCACATACTCATTATAATATTTGATTGCTATTTTTCGTTGGGTTGGAAGTATCTTCCAAATTGATTCATTTGAGATCCAATTTGTAAAGCTCCTTTCAAAATTCGATATTATTATTGCAGCATTGGGAAAGTTACCTTCTTTTCGCTCAAGGAGAATCTGAAGATTACAGAACAAATACTCCACCAGATTAACTTTTCATAGTTATATTTTTTTTGTGAATGAAAATTCAGCGAGTTCGTTTTATAAAAAAACTACTATCGAATTCCGTATCGGATCAAAATTTCATTATATTTCGAATTGAGTCATGATATTAACCCAGAAGATTATTCATAACAAGTTGGGGATTAGGCAAACATTCTCCTCCGAAATATTATGAACTTTTCCAACTAAAACGTTATTAGGGTTCTCAAAGTTTACGAAATTAAACAAGTGGGTGTCAGAAGTTTTCGTGAGAAGAAGAAAGAGTGTCTCTTGCGAGGAAACCTAACTTGAAACATACAATATACATGGTGTTTCATGAGGATGCGATATCTCTGTTATTGAAGTATATGAAAGGTAACAAATATGTCGCAAGATGCCTGAAAATGCTCTCAAAATCCATTTCAACTGCCTATTTCTTACTTCAACTTCATCCACACAGCATCAAACATTCAAAAATTTTGCTTGGAAAACAAATTTAGTATCCATCTGAAATGTTAAAAAGGTGTAATGATATAGTTTCCATATCTCAATGAAATATGGAAAATTTGTTTATAAGAAAAATATTACAGGTTCATTATTCCATCCTACTGAAATATGTCCAGATGAAGTTTTGATCATGATATGGTGAATCTCGGTTGGAGCATTACCATAAATCAGCAGATTTGAGTCAGCAGTGTTGAAACATTTTTTGCTGTGATATGAAATGTTTCATTCGAAATATTGTGATATTGATTTTCAAAAATTATGACTGTGAGTTGATTATTTTCATGATCTAGATTTTCAATTCGATACATACGGTTATTGTAGACTGCGTGTACTTTCAATTCCACGATCAACCCCGATATCTATTTTCAGGTTCTATGTGGAAAACATCATACCAGCCAGCACAGCAGACAGATGTGGAGCTCTCTCTATCGGTGATCAACTTCTAGCTATTGACGATCTCATTCTAGATACTTGGTCAGGAAACCCACACGATGCTGAGAAATTATTGAGACGAGCGACTAAATTGCAGATTTTGCCTTCTCATATCATTCGTCGGGCAACTTCTAGGAATAATTATGGTAAGTAATTTTTTGTAAGAATCCGTAATATTGAATTTTGACGTTTATCTCAGTTGGCATTTTCAAGAAGGTTAGTGTTTACAGTTCCTTCTTGGTACAAGCAACTGTTATTTTGATATTCTGAAGACTTCTGCCAGTTTCTGAGTTTCTCGGCCGTAGATTATTGCGGCAAAGATTCTATTTGGTTGATGTTACCGTGCCATGTGCAGTCGTATTGGTGCCGATGGTCTGACCAAAAGCTAAAGACTGTTCAGAAAATGACTGTTTACTATTTTGTTTTTTGGTAATTATGGCTTCCTAGACATTTGGTATGTTCTTGGAGTCATCTCTATTGTTGATTTCTCTATGCTTATCTCGATGGCTTCCCTTCCCTAATCCAGCTGATCAAATTCGTTGGTTTCTATCTCATTGCTGAAGATGGGCCTGCTTTTTTCATACATATGGTATATCCTAATTGAAACCAACACTTTTTATTGAAGAAAGTATATAAAAGTTGAACAAATTACATTGATATCGAAAATCTCTAATTAAAACTAGTTTTTCTTAGTGGTGGCGTAGATGTCCTACATCGAAAATGCAAAATACAACTTTCAGATTACAGCCAAACTTTCAATAATTTCTAGCCACCTATGTAAACTAAAGTACACGGAGCGACAGCTAGCATCCTCCACTCCATTCTAAGCAATGACGTTATAAATTTTTTTCGGTCTCCAAGACAAGTGCGCCACCACTGGAAGGTTAGGGAGCCTTTGCACGCATAATTTGTGTATATGCCTGACGCAGTGAGCTTTCGAAACATTACTTTTGGCCAAACGAACTCACAGATTTCAGCACGCTGGTGCCGTCGCGTCGTATAGGAGGGTGTGTAAATATGCTTCCCATCCAAATATTCGAAAATAAATTCTGGCAGTTGTATTGCCAGAAGTTTACTCAGGAATTTTTTCTGTGGAAATTTCTGTCGGATATGATTCAACAATCTTCATAGTATTGGCCAGAAGAGTAGTCGTTTTCAGACGTTTGTCAGAACATTAAACTACTGGGTTGAGAGATTGGCCTGAATCAGAAAATTTCTGAATGAACAGACATCCTTCGGTTCCACAAACTTTCACTAGAATCCTTAGTCCACGAAAAATTGATGTAGTGAAGAGATATGTAGTAAGCAGGTATGGTGTTGAATAGTGAGAAATGATTCAACCGGATCTAAGTTCAGGAAGCGTAGAGAACTTTTCGCAAATATTCCGAAAAATGACAGCTTTATGTGGAGATGGATTCAATCGTAGAATCTTCACGAACCGAGCCGCGTCAGCGGCTAGGAAATAATATTCCGAGAGATTAATAGTCATCATTACGAGTAATATACTCTACTTTATTTATGACCAATTTATATATCACAATGATTCTTCAGTTTCATTCATCTCAATACAAATACACAAACACTACCTACGCGTTTGACACTGACACTTTGGAGTTTGGTTGTATCGTTTCCATGGTAATATTCAGTTCGTGAAATTCTGTGATAGGACTACAACAGGGAATAAAGACTGAGAATATCAATCCCTTGTCATTTTTCCCTTTTTTTTCGGGTTCCCACGAAAAGGGATATCCTATAATGTCCAGAGAACCAAGGGAGAGAAGGTAGGAGTTGGTGTTCTTCTTGAATTTCTGAAGGTTGTATGCCTCGGGGAACACCTCCCTAGGCAATGAGTTCCAAAGCCTCGCCGTTCGTGAAATGAGTCTTTGAAGAGAGATGTTCTGCAGGTCTCCAAGGTGACCACAAAGAGGTGTGAAGACTGAACCTGACGGGTCAATCTCGAAGAGACTGACAAAGGAGGAAGGATTGTCGACATTTCACGAGAGCATCGCCCATGAAAATATCTATAAAATAGAGACAGATCTTTTCTACGGTGTTCCAGAGAAGTGAGCGAGTTCGTTAGCGAGGCATCACCGACGAGACGGATTGCCCTTTTCTGTACAGAGTCCAATAGTTTCAGGATATGTTTAGGTGCTGCACTCCAAACATGGGAACAGTACTCCAGGACAGGTCGAATCTGTGCCTTATAGATAATAAGCAGCTGACTAGAAGTGAAATAGCTTCTGCCGCGAAATAGAAAACCAAGTTTTTGGAATGCACTCTTGGCAATGGATCTCACATGATCCACCCAACAAAGGTTATTGCTGATAGTAATGCAAAGCATGGAAATGGATGGCTTCAATGCTATGGTCACCCCTGTAAAGACTACGTTGGGCACAATGGAATCGGCCTTTCTAGAGGACGAGGTATTCCAAATGCTTTTGGAATACCTCGTCCATTGGTAGATGGCGTGATAACTTCGTTGTTCGCATCAGCTTTGGCCGGGGCTTGATACTCGTGTAGGAGTTTGATTTTTAATTATGGGAAATCATCGACTTTATGTTGATGATGGCACTGCCTTGCACTGACGAGTGGCCAAATAGCCCGAAACCGGTCTGCAAGTGTGTCCGTCCCTATAATTGAAAATCAATTTCTTCATTTGTGTCGACGAAAGCAAATGCAGGATTTACTTCTGTGAAGAAACCTGCACTGGCACCTGGTCGGATATAATTCAATGCCTTTCGTGGTATTAGCCAGGGGAGTAGTTGTTTTCTGACAGGTGCCAGCCGAAACCTACTGTGTAGGTGATTTGAGACTGGCCTGAACAGATTGTTCGAAAGATGATTTGATTTAACGCCAGTCTTCAAGTATGCCCACTGACTATGTCAAGTGTTTTCACATTTTCCTCGCAGGAGGAATGGGCAAATTCGGTTTGCTTTTGGAATACCTCGTCCATTGGTAGATGCCGTGATAACTTCGTTGTTCGCATCAGCTTTGGCCGGGGCTTGATACTCGTGTAGGAGTTTGATTTTTAATTATGGGAAATCATCGACTTTATGTCGATGATGGCACTGCCTTGCACTGACGAGTGGCCAAATAGCCCGAAACCGGTCTGCAAGTGTGTCCGTCCCTATAATTGAAAATCAATTTCTTCATTTGTGTCGACGAAAGCAAATGCAGGATTTACTTCTGTGAAGAAACCTGCACTGGCACCTGGTCGGATATAATTCAATGCCCTTCGTGGTATTAGCCAGGGGAGTAGTTGTTTTCTGACAGGTGCCAGCCCAAACCTACTGTGTAGGTGATTTGAGACTGGCCTGAACAGATTGTTCGAAAGATGATTTGGTTTACTTACTTATTTTAGGTAATTCAACAGAACATAAGTTCCAATTACAGATTTACCCATTGCGACAAGTTAATGCGTGTGGTATAATCAATACAACTAATTAGTAACTAATAGGTACTTACTTTTTGTTTCTGAATAATAAATAGTATGGAACTGACAATAATATGAAACTAGAATGAAAGCTAACAGAAGTTGATCTATTCTTGGAAAACATCAAGGGCCATTTTTTTTACCCGAGCGGCTGTGTTACAAAGCAAGTATTTATATGTGGGAAATAAGTATTATACAGTTCTTGAATTGACATCACAGGTGATTTTCTTGAATAGTTGGTATTTCGGAAGCTTGTATAAAATAACTGGGGTGAACGAGTGGCATATGGTTTTATATTGAAGTTGAGACTGCTTACTAGGTATGCACTGTCTACTTGATTACTGACTAAGAGGAATCGTACGAAAGAGACCATTCTCCGGGCGGACAATTTGGGTATGTTATAATGCTTGGGATTCGTTTCTTAGTTTTGATAGTGCAGTCGTCTATTGAATTTAAATTTCAAAAAGTTCACAAATTTCTGTTGTACCCTCTCAATTCGGCGATATATTTATGATAATGTTGGTTCCAGATAATACTGGCGAATTCTAGGTGGCTGCGAACTAATGAGTTGTATAAAATGATCAGAGACCTATGATTGGTGGAGGATTTAGTGATTTGCATAATGAACCCCAGATTACGCAAGGATTTTTTCACAACGGATTCAATGTGATTTTCAAATTCATGTTTAGAGTCCAACAGGATACCTAAGTCTTTTATCAAGTCAACTTTCGTCAAGTTGATATTGTTGATAGCATATGGAAAGTCTATGGCATTATGTATTCTGGAAAAAGTTATTTGGTTACATTTTAGAGCATTCAGTGAGAGTTCGTTAGTTTCACAGTAAATTTGCAATCTGATAAGGTCTGTCTGCAAATTCAAGCAGTCTATATTATTTTCGATAGTTTTGAAAACTTCTAGGTCATCTGCAAGCAAAACTCAGAGTATGGAAAACATTTGCTGATGTCTTTTATGAAAAGAGAAAACACAGACGTTATAATGGCCTCGAATACTAATACTGTAATACTTACATTATGTTTTAGTCGTAAATAAAGGTCATTAAATATTCAAAACGTCAAAATCGAAATACTCGTAAAACTGCAACAGAGATGTTTATAAACCGTTGTGCCCCAACTCATACCTATAAAAATTGCCGATAAACTGACGAAAAATGCTTGCTTGAATTCTGAAAAAAAGAAGGCTTCGAAAGGCATCTCCAGATAGCGTTATATGCTTCACAATTAAATGAGTTATTCCATCATCAGGTGAAAAAGACTATGAAAACATGATATCATCATAAACGATTTTATTTTTTGCAAATACTTGAAAAGATAGAGGACAATGAATTGTTCGTCTACAAATGAATTGAATTATAATCAAAATGAAACAAAAACAGCTCATGGAACCTGTTTCTGGTATAATGGTTCATCTGGGAGTGTTTAATAAGATGAGACCTTCTTATACACCTGAATTGATTGGAATTCTACAAGAGCTATTAATTTTCAGGACAATATTCCGCTAGTCCAGGAGTCACAGATTTCAGTACGATGAATTCCAGACGTTCCAGAACTAACCGCAATCGTATGCACCGACAAAGCTCAGTGAATAAGTCGTACGATACCGATGTTGGTGAGTAGATTATTTCATCCACATCATTTATTTTGATATTTTTCCAATATATCTGACTTCAATTACTCCGCCGTGTTCATTAATGACAAGGCAAATTGCCATCATCGAAGCTTACAACCTTTTTTTTCACTCTTACCAATCCATAAGCTGATTTCTCCACCTTCTACTTCAAGTACAGTACAGCAAACGACCTCAAAACTTGACAAGACATTGTAAAAGGAAAAATAATGGTTTCAGGAAATGTTCTCAAATTCCAGTGCTGTGAAATCAACAAATACTAAAGCAAGAAATAGAACAAAATATTTTAATTATAAGGTATATCACATGAATTGTAGACACAAACTTGTTCATGTCTTAGAATATTTTATACCTGAACTTGAATATAATGGAAACGATGCAAGTTTTCACTTAGATCATGTGTCTTTGGACATATCGGTAAAAGACTATCACCTAAACTTTGACGAGCTTATTACTGAAACCCTTTCTAAAAATTTCGAAACGTTGGATTATGAAAGATCTGCAACTGATGGAGAGCGGAAAGGAAACATATTGAACTATTTCAAATACTTTTATACTCACCCAAAGCAGTTGATTCCATGATTGAAAGACTGCAGATGACGTGGGTACTAACTCTGACCACCTTAAAAGCACACATTATCTGAGGTTTGCAAATCAAGAGTAGTGTTGTAACATTTCAATTACGGTCAAGTCATAGAAATCAGTATAGGCCAGTAGACTAATACATGAGTTCTATTCAACAGCCGTGCCAAATCGCCAATTTTTTTGTAGGTAGTTTGGACCTCAAGGAATATAGTGTGAAATTTGTGGAATCGAGAAATGACGATTTCTGTAAAAAAAAATATTGAAAAAACAAAATACATATTTTGATGTTATTGTCTTTGGAATAAGATTTATCGAAAAATGTTTCGTACAAAAAATGTGCGCCGTGATGAGATATACAAAATAAGTCCTATGCAAAAATCACGTAGAATTATTAGTTTGGCGGTAAATCACTGTCAAACAAAAATTTTTCAAAAAAATTGTTATTGAATTTACGAGGTTTATTTATGAAGTACTGTCCTCAAACTCATCCACCATCTGGAAGGAACTCTCCTGAAGATATACCGGTAAGGTTTATCCAGCCATGTTATATAGTTTAGCAACAATGACCGATTTTCGTGAATCTGGCGTGTCGCTATAGCATTTGTTCCACAAGGCCGAGAAGGTGCAAAAAAATCATGGTGATTCTTTTCAGCATGTACATTCAGGATTTGAGTGAAAAAAATATTTTTAATTTTTTTTCAACATGTTTTTCGAATATGTAAGATTTTAGCTTATAAACAAATAGAAGTTACGCCTTATATATTCAAGTTATTTGAAACGTTCCTTAAGATTCCTGTAGGTCTTAGCGAGACGCGTAATTCAAAAAAGAAAAAGTTCCAATATCTTTATTCTAGGCCGAGATACAATAACTTTTACGTTTGTTTCATTTGTTATTGTTTAAATAAACCTTTTCGCGAAATTCAAGTTTTCAGGCATTCGTAATAGTGTTAGGCATAATATTTGATATTATAGAAACCGTTTCGAGCATTGATCTCATGGCAGATCATGATTGCATTCGGTCACTCGCACGCGAAATATACTGACGGCGGCCTCGGTCCAGCCGGGTGACGCGTGCTGGCCTGCTAGCCTCGCTCCAAGGCTCCTCTCGCGCGGCTTACTTAAGAATTTCCATATCTCCCTTATGAATTGTCGTAAACAAATGAATTTTTTTTTATTCAACGTATTTTTTTCTCGTGAATTCAAACATGTTCGTGAAAATCAATTTTTTTCAATACGTACCCCAAAAAAATTGTTTTTAAATTCAATGTTGATGTTGGGTAGCCTATAAATAATCTTATATTTGAAAGGTGAGGAGAAAAAAAGTAAATTTGAATTCGTCCGTGATTTTTTTATCACAATTATCATCTACATACATTCTTACAAGTACCTTATGAAATACTTTTTTTTCTCTCCGGTTCATAGCTAGCGTTATCATCGTTATTTCCTACAATATTTTCATCGTCACTCAATGCAAACGTTACATTCTCCGTATCATCTATATCGTCTGAAATTCCTGAAAATTGTTCGTCGATTTCGTCATCGCTTAGAACTATTTCAGGTTCGATGACATTCGAACAATTTTGTCCGCAACTTTTCGATACGCACAATTAGGTTGACATTTACTTGTATCGTAACCGCAAGAAATGATTTCCAATAAATTGGCCGGAATTGGGTCTTTTTTACAAGTGATCGGCACCAACGTAATATACTGTTGCTTCTTTTCCACCCCCATTGCATTGGATCCTTTGAACAACCGCCTTGCCATTCGCACACTCGTAAATAAGTGCGAAGCGAATGTTCATCGCATGCCACAGCGGTTGGGGGAAGACAGATTAAATTGAACGTACTTTTAAGGGTTGACTTCGTAAAACATAAGTACCGAAATTCATCAAAAGAGAAGTTATCATTTTTTCGTACGCCATATATCGTCATAACGATGTTCTGTCCGGCTGCCTGTATCGAACTTTTCAACGCATTTGGATCATTGAAAATACCAGCTTCTCTCTTGAGATAATTACGGTCACTCCTCAAAAGTTTAATCAATTTGGCTTTTCCCTGCTTGTACAGCGAAGACGTTGTGTCACAGCCTGCAAAAGCGTGGATAAAGCTGATAAGGTGTCGTATATCAGGATATTCGAAACTATTTCTCCTCGATACTCTGGCGGCTAGGTTTGAACAGATGAATATTGTTTTTCGAGATTATATATATCCTGATATACGACACCTTATCCACGCTTTTAGAGGCTGTGACACAACGTCTTCGCTGTACAAGCAGGGAAAAGCCAAATTGATTAAACTTTTGAGGAGTGACCGTAATTATCTCAAGAGAGAAGCTGGTATTTTCAATGATCCAAATGCGTTGAAAATTTCGATACAGGCAGCCGGACAGAACATCGTTATGACGATATATGGCGTACGAAAAAATGATAACTTCTTTTTTGATGAATTTTGGTACTTATGTTTTACGAAGTCAACCCTCAAAGGTACGTTCAATTTAAGCTGTCTTCCCCCAACCGCTGAGGCATGCGATGAACATTCGCTTCGCACTTATTTACGAGTGTGCGAATGGCAAGGCGGTTGTTCAAAGGATCCAATGCAATGGGGGTGGAAAAGAAGCAACAGTATGTTGGTGCCGATCACTTGTAAAAAATACCCAATTCCGGCCAATTTATTGGAAATCATTTCTTGCGGTTGCGATACAAGTAAATGTCAAAGTAATTGTGCGTGTCGAAAAGAAGGGCTGAAATGCACAATATTGTGCAAAAAATGTTGCGGACAAAATTGTTCGAATGTCATCGAACCTGAAATAGTTCTAAGCGATGACGAAATCGACGAACAATTTTCAGGAATTTCAGACGATATAGATGATACGGAGAATGTAACGTTTGCATTGAGTGACGATGAAAATATTGTAGGAAATAACGATGATAACGCTAGCTATGAACCGGAGAGAAAAAAAAAGTATTTCATAAGGTACTTGTAAGAATGTATGTAGATGATAATTGTAATAAAAAAATCACGGACGAATTCAAATTTACTTTTTTTCTCCTCACCTTTCAAATATAAGATTATTTATAGGCTACCCAACATCAACATTGAATTTAAAAACAATTTTTTGGGGTACGTATTAAAAAAAATGATTTTCACGAACATTTTTGAATTCACTAGAAAAAAATACGTTGAATAAAAAAAAATCATTTGTTTACGACAATTTATAAGGGAGATATGGAAATTGTTAAGTAAGCCGCGCGAGAGGAGCCTGGAGCGAGGCTAGCAGGCCAGCACGCGTCACCCGGCTGGACCGAGGCCGCCGTCAGTATATTTCGCGTGCGATTGACCGAATGTAATCATGATCTGCCATGAGATCAATGCTCAAAACGGTTTCCATAATATCATATATTATGCCTAACACTATTACGAATCCCCGAGAACTTGAATTTCGCGAAAATGTTTATTTAAACAATAACAAATGGAACAAACGTAAAAGTTATTGTATCTCGGCCTAGAATAAAGATATTGGAACTTTTTCTTTTTGAATTACGCGTCTCGCTAAGACCTACGGGAATCTTAAGGAACGTTTCAAATAACTTGAATATATAAGGCGTAACTTCTATTTGTTTATAAGCTAAAATCTTACATATTCGAAAAACATGTTGAAAAAAAATCAAAAATATTTTTTTCACTCAAATCCTGAATGTACATGCTGAAAGGAATCACCATGATTTTTTTGCACCTTCTCGGCCTTGTGGAACAAATGCTATAGCGATACGCCAGATTCACGAAAATCGGTCATTGTTGCTAAACTATATAACATGGCTGGATAAACCTTACCGGTATCTCTTCAGGAGAGTTTCTATCAGATGGTGGATGAGTTTGAGGACAGTACTTCATAAATAAACCTCGTAAATACAATAACAATTTTTTTGAAAATTTTTTGTTTAACAGTGATTTACCGCCAAACTAAAAATTCTACGTGATTTTTGCATAGGACTTATTTTGTAGATTTCATGACGGCGCACATTTTTTGTACGAAACATTTTTCGATAAATCTCATTCCGAAGATAATAACATCAAAATATGTCTTTTGTTTTTTTCAATATTTTTTTTTGACAGAAATCGTCATTTCTCGATTCCACAAATTTCACACTATATTCCTTGAGGTCCAAACTACCTACAAAAAAATTAGCGATTTGGCACGGCTGTTGAATAGAAGTCGTCCAAATTCATGTACATTCCGTCTGGACTAGTACTATACAGAAGCGAAGGAAAGCCACATTGCTCGATCGCAGCCGCCATTTAATATGAATGATACTTGTCACTGTCACTTGTGGAATTCAGTTGTGTTGACTATACCTAGAAGGCGGAAAGGGTATTTTATTTATTAATGATGATAACTTGTAGAAAATCATACCTTCATGAAGTACTGGTGTTGTTTTGAATTAGTTTTCTATGTGGCGTTTGTTCTAGCATGTTTTCAGGTGCAGTCAAATGTAAACGATTCGTGAACATCATGATTTGTTATTTCATTTATTATATATCGTGGTCTCGGTAGTGTAGTGTTTGGCATATCTGCCTGTCAAGCGGAAGGCCGGGGTTCGAATCCTCGCCGGGCCACCGTGCTGGGTAATCGCAAGTTAAAAGGTAAGGCCTCGTTGATCCATTGCTCGAACAAGTTTCGACTTCTGAGGAATGACGTTCGTCAGCTGGTTAACGAAAACGATCAACAACAATTTATTGCCAATGTTTGATATGATCATCCCCACGGGGAAGACTGCAAAAACCTAGCCTATCGAGTCCTAAAATGAAAAATGTTCTCGAAAAGTAAGTAATGCCCACTGACCATGTCGAATGTTTTAACATTTTCCCCGCAGGAGGAATGGGCGAATTCGGTTTGCTTTTGGAATACCTCGTCCATTGATAGATGGCGCAATAACTTCGTTGTTCGCAACAGCTTTGGTCGGGGCTTGAAGGATTTTGATTTTTAATTATGGTAAGTCATCGACTTTATGTTGATGATGGCACTGCCTTGCACTGGCGAGTGGCCAACTAGCCCGAAACCGGTCTGAAAGTGTGTCCGTCGCTATAATTGAAAATAATTTCCTTCATTTGTATCGACGAAAGCAAATGCAGGATTTACTTCTGTGAAGAAACCTGCACTGGCACCGGTCGGATATAATTCAATACCCTTCGTGGTATTAGCCAGGGGAGTAGTTGTTTTCTGACAGGTGCCAGCCGAAACCTACTGTGTAGGTAATTTGAGACTGGCATGAGCAGATTGTTCGAAAGATGATTTTATTCCATTTGTAATTTATAACCCCGGCTGGAATCATACTTATGATTTTTTTGCTGTGTGTTTTCCAATGATACTTTCGGTTGAAACATTGAGCTTGATCCAATATCAGTGAACGTCAAAAATAATCAAATCAAGAGTAGGTTAGAGAATGTGGTGAAACAAAATATAATGTCAGAAATTTTTCCTCTTATTCGAGCGTTATGAAGAAGAAATCGCAAATTTGATGAATTATTCTTTGGCTTTCTTCTCCGAATCGAAAAATTGAAATTACAATTTTCATTAGAATAGTAAAATAAAAAAAAATACAGGTAGGTACGTGTATATCCCTCAAATACGTTCAATTCATTCGCAAAAAGAGAGTCCATCCAAAAGCTACTCTCCTGCCTTTATGGCAACGACGGGTCTTGGGCTACATGGAAATCCATTTTTCTTACTCAATCTGTATTCCAAATAGCAAACATAGAAAAATCTACACAAAGCAATATAGAGAGCTTTTATAAAAAAAATCTCTCTCAACAGGATAATGTTTCATTTCAACACATCGAGAAAGTGTTTGTATTTTTTATTTTACTTCTTTCATAGCAGTTGTAATTTATATTTTTCCATTCGGAGAAGAAAGAAGCCAAAAAATTATATTATCAAATATTCAGCAGACACTAAATATGAATACCGAAGGTATGTCGTATTTATTCAATTAGCCCTATTGGAACTCTCTCCTCTGTCTCTGGAAAAGGTCGTGTGATTTGAATCGATAGCATCAGTGTGTTATGCATGTTGTTATTTTTGATTGAACTCGTTTCTATGCTTATAAATTGCAATGGCATCGCTGCAGAGTCGTAGGTAACAGCTCATAGTTTTATCGAGCACTTGCGTTTTTTCGAAGTCAATAGAGCGGGTTCCGCACTACCGATTTGTGTATTTGGCCATATAGATAACTCGTTTTGTGTTTCTATATGTTCCATTTTGTGGTTCCAATATAAACAAAACCAAAACTACACGTTATTTGTTACCCTCTAGGAGTTGAGAAGTCTTTCGGTCCCCTTTGATGTATTTTGGGAAAGTCCGTCCACATACTTCCCGCTTGGAATCATTCATTGAGACCCCGTGATTGTGCCGTAAGGTTCAGTTAATTTGTGTATGTTGTGTTCATTCTTCTCAGAAAAATTGCAAGTGCAATATAATTTCTACTCACCTGAAACATGCGGAAAAGTCGAACGATACGAGTGGAGTTCGGTGAACTGCCGACACATGTGGAAAAGTACCACTTCCCGCACTCATAACTACAATAAGTTTTTCACGAAATGTTATGAAATAAACATATTTTTGGATCTTCACAACTCTTCTTCAGGATTTTATCCCTGAATCAGTGTTTCAATCGATGCAGACAATATTTATATAATATTCTAGCTGAAACTATTGTAAGGATGGTATATGTTATACAATTTTTGTAAATATCACATTCATACATAAAATATTCCTCTACGCGCAGATAAGAGTTGAAAAACAAAAAATCAACGAACCAAATGTTTCAGCAACCATAATTAAAGCAAAAAATATTTTTCATTTCAATGGATGAAACCAATGAACAGAAGACTTTATGCAAATTGATTATAATCCATTCTCGAACATTGTTAAACCCCAGCGCCCCATTATTCCAGATTTCTGGCGTGAAAACGCCGTGTTGCCTTTATCATTCTATTCCAATTTCAATTTATTATCCCGGCTGGAATCCTATAAATGAATTTTTCGCGGTGCGCCTTCTGATATTACTTTCGGTGGGAATCCGGCTCGCCCCAACAACCTGGCAAATCGACGGTGGAGGATATGAACGGCCATTCATGCAAGAATGTAATAAAACCCATTGATGCCGACATGCCGACAAACTGACATGAATAGCGGCGGCCACTCAACAAAATTAGGAAGTTTTTGGACCGTAATTGCGTGACCTATAGCCGTATAGTCTGGGCGTCGGATCATAAGCCCTGCTATGATAAATTGCTATAGAAGATTGCGAAAATTAGAAACTTGTTTTTTTTGTGAAGATATTTGCTATGTATGCTATATATTTTATTCAATTTCATACATATTGAGAGGGCAAAAGTGATTTATGTGTAACTTAGTGCCCGTCGTGCCATTTAGCCAGGGAAGTAGTTGCAAATGCATATCTGCCATATATCCCGAGGGTCACTGACAGAATTGGAAAACTCTTGGGGAAATATAACATGAAAACGGTTTTCAAGCCGACCAAGAAGATCCAACAAAGCCTCAGGTCGACTAAAGACAAAAGAGACCCACTGTCAGCAGCAGGGGTTCATCGCATACCGTGCACTTGTGGGAAGATTTACATCGGTACCACGAAAAAATCCATGGGAACAAGGCTCAAAGAGCATGAAAGGAACTGCAGGCTGGGGCAAACCGACGAATCGGCGGTGGCGGAACACGCATTGACTGAGGGTGACCACACGATTCTGTTTAAAAATGCAAAACTGATTGCCCCCAACCAGGGTTACCATAGCCGATTGGTACTGGAGGCGATAGAGATCCAAAAACATGCGGACAATTCCAACAGAAAAGAAGAAGCGTTGAGCCTAAATATACTGTGGAATCCCATTTTGAGGAAATCAAGAATAGCTAATGAAATCACGGCAGGTAGTGCGGCAACTAATAATGATGATTATTCCCCGAACCCTACGGATGTAATTAACACTCCAGACTACCTGCATCAATATAAATACACCTTAAGAAATCGAAACGTTAAGTCATCTAAAATGAGCAAGCCTCTGAAGAAGCTTTTTTTGAAAGATTCTTTCTTTCTTTTTGTAAATGAATCAAACGTCTTTGAATGATATACACGTACCTATCAACAAAGAGTGTTCGTAATTTTTTTGATACAACTTATTTTATAGAAATTCCTCGAACATTAAAAAAAATTAGCATTTTGTTTCAAAATCTCACACAATTTTCGTCAGATACTCGAATAAACAACTCCTCGAAGGTGAAATTCGACAATTTTTTACTTTTGTCAATTGAATTCACTGGTCACAATTCACGCGATAAATATAAAGAATTTGGGAATTCACTAGACATTAGAATGTCACGGGAAAAAGAGACCACCTCATATTATTACTTTGAAAGAGTTCCATGTGACAAATTTGAAATTTCGAGTTATTCCTGAGCAGGATGACATTCAACAACTTTCGATAACAGTGAATTCAAATTCATACATGATTTTTTTCTTTTTCAAATTAGTTATTTTTTTTCGTAATTTCACCTGAATTGATCAAAATGTAATTTTTTCATTCCTTTGGAATTGTCTAGGAGAGAGTTTCCCAATATGGTGTCTAGGAGAATTGTATGATTTCTGGCAGCTCGAAGCTTTAGCGTTACCTAGGATAGAGGTTATTTCAACTGTCATATGGCTGGAATTTTTATTGATATGAAAGAAAGTTATCAACTTTGTTATTGAATCATTTATTAATGTTTCGACTGTTCAATATTTCATTTACCTATCCAAGATAATGTATAGTAACTATATATTATAATGTATAGTTTTAATTTTTTTTTTCACCCACTGAACTCAGAGTTGTTCTGCCGTTCGACACCAAACTTCTGCCAGACCGAAGTGAAATTGGACCTCGCTGCCTTCGTTGAGTCTGTGTTCATTTCTCTAAGGCCAACCTTTCAGGCGCAACCCAGGTTTACCCCCTATAATCCCTTTATCTTCCTCTGAAACAATCTTCTACCCTTCTTAATCTGTACTATTTCTGCGGTTTCGTGTTCTGAGCAATCCCCGAATGACTTTCGAGATTCATTCACCGAGGTTATTTTTTTCTACTCCTCATCTAGTATCAAAATTTTGTTGTTGAACTTTCTTGATTCCTTCCAGTAAAAGGCAATTAGCCCCGACAATAATATTTCATCCATAAACTCACTCACTCTGGAATACCTAAAAAAATTCTCGAAGATATCATCTTCATTTTCCATTTAAGGAAGAAACATTATAGTTTTCATTGGCATGAATTGAATCACGATTATGTTAAACTCTTCATCATTATACCTTTTTTTGATTTTGGTATATCACTTCAGAATTCCCATGAACAAACTTGAGTTTCATCAGGAAAACATCTTATATGCTTTCAAGAGAGTTGGAGAAGGCTACTGAATTCGGTAGAGCACCGTCGAGTATCCAAGGTCGTGGCTACGATCTGAAAGGATGCTGAACTTTCTTGGGAAAACTTTCACTCATTATCCTCGCCTGTGCTAGAAATCACACGTTAAAAAGTGAGACTTTGTTAATCCTTTGCTAGAACAAATTCGACCTTCGTAAGGTTAACAAAAAAAATCACTTGAAACCTTTTTTGGGCCAGACTCTGATGAAACATACTGCGTTCAGGTACGTACTGGATTGAAATGGCTACTACTCGTATACGATTCGAACCATAAATGTGAGAACAAAGTATTTCCAATAGCCCCAAAAGAGCTAAATATGTTATGTTCAAATTATAAAGAAAAAACTAAAAATGGTCAACGGTGTAGTTTGAGGGTGAATGTTGTCTTCATATATAGAAAGCCAATATTTATATTTTCAAAATCATCAAGGAAGTTGACATTTCACAACGATATATCCTGCGCTCAAACCCGTGAATGAAACAACATATTAGAGACTATATCCTAGTAGGGTAGTTAGGTAAGTTTCAAGAGTGTGGGTCTATACGACCCTCCACTGCAACCGCGAGGGTTTATTGTGGTTCACAGGTTTGTTACTAACTACCTATGCCCTTCTCAGGAGCAGCATGGTTATTCGTGGACCCGACATCCATAAAACGTGGCAGGAGTCATTCGCCAACACACCAGAGGAATTTCTTAAAGAAAAATATTTGTCTCGTCGGGGAAGTGAACCCACGACCTTTGGGTCGGTAGGCGGATGCGGAACCACATATAATATAGTATAGTATAGTATAGTATAGTATTGTAACGAAATGTGCTAGCGCCGGCCCTGCCGCCTATCGATGCGAATTAGTGCGATATTCCAGGAACGATAATACTCGATTGATCGCGGCTCATCCAGAAGATTCGACTGTGAAGATTTGTCTAGATGATTCTCCGCTGTATGAGCGAGCATATATAAGCGAGAGTGCGGACGCCGACAGCAGAATTGTTAGTTCAGAGAGTTTTAGTAGCGAGCGAGCATTGGAAAGTAGTTATCGGAGTGATTTAAGTGATTGTGTTGTATCGTATTGTGATAGAGAGTTATAATAAAAGTAGTTTAGTGTTGTTTGGTGTTTTAATCGACGAACCCAGAGGAATATTGTAACAGTGGTGTCAGAATTGAGATTTTCCGAAGGATAAATCGTAACAGTGGTGTCGTAAGTGGAATTTTTGCTAGTAAATAACAACAGTTGATGGTGAATACGAGAAGTACATCTTACGAGACGATGGAGGACATGATAAAATTAATCCAAAACCAATTTGCGGATTTAGAAAGACGACGACTGGAAGATGAAAAGCGACGGCTGGAGGAAAAGGAAATTGAAAAGAAAGAACGAGAAGAAGTACTCCGGAAAATTCTCGAAAATGAAAAGAAAGAGCGAGAAGTTGAAAAGAAAGAACGAGAGAAGGACTCCAGAAAATTCTCGAAAATGAAAAGAAAGAACGAGAAGAAGGACTCCAGAAAATTCTCGAAAATGAAAAGAAAGAACGAGAAGATGAAAAGAAAGTTCGAGAAGAAGCACTCCAGAAAATTCTCGAAAATGAAAAGAAAGAACGGGAAGAAGCTCTCCAGAGGATTCTAGAACAACAGAGAAAAGAACGAGAAGACCTCCAGAAAATTCTAGAACAACAAAAGAATGAATTAGAGCAAATAGAAAAACAACAAAAAGAAGACTTCCAGAAAGTTCTAGAAAATCAGGAAAAGTTCTTCGAACATGTTTCACATGAAACCAAAGTTCAAATGGAAGAACTGAAAGAAGGCCTAAAGGTAGAACTGAAAGAAGACCTAAAGGTAGAACTGAAGGAAGATGTCAATAAGAAAGTGGATGTAGTGCGGGAGGAGATGAGAAATGAGATGAGAAATGAAATGAGAGGTCTAGAAAAACAGATAGCTCTTCTCAAGAACCGAGATCGCCGAGACAGTGTTGCCACGTCAGGAATTTCCGTGAAACCACCGACTTTTGATGGTCAGTCGTCTTGGTCCATGTAACGTCGACAATTTGAGGCTGCGGCAGAAACTAATGGATGGGGCGACGAAGAAAAAGCTACGGCACTAATAGTAGCTTTGAGAGGGCCAGCTTTGGGTATATTACAAACGATACCCATAGAACAGCAGAAGCAATATGACGACCTGATTTCTGCATTAGAGTTGAGGTATGGCGATCAACACCGAGAACAGCTGTACCGGGCCCAAATGAAGACTCGCACCCAAAAATCTGGTGAGAGTCTACAAGAATTTGAGGCAGATGTTCGACGCCTAATCCAGCTGGCGTACCCAGATGCACCCGGAGATTTCAAGGAGCAGTTGGCTGTGCAGATATATATCGACGGACTTAGAGACCCAGAAATCCAAAGAACTCTGCGACTTACAAGTTTCAAGAGGAGTAGCGATGCCTTGGTACGTTCGCTAGAAGTGGAGGCGGCCTTCAACACCTCGAGGCCGAAAGTGCGAGCGGTAACAATTGACGATCCCGAACATAGATCTGGCGCTATGAGTGGTTCATTTGAGAAATTTCTGTAGGAGATCAAATCGTTGATAAGTGGAATGAGCACCCAGAAGAAGAGAACGTGCTACCGATGTGGAAAACCAGGACATCTTATCAAAGACTGTAGGGTGAGAATGCCATCAAGACCTAGCTCACCTGCAAGGGTTCCATCTCGTACGCAATCACCTGTGAGGACAAGGTCATCCAGCGAGTCCTCAAATTGGCGGCAGGAAAACGAGAATTAGCCAGCATATCATGGCGCATGCTGGCTAGTAATAACAGAGCCCCTAGGGTCATCATTGTTAACAGGCTGAAAAGAACATCTGAGAGCCTTACCATTCCAGGAAAATTGAATAAAATCGACGTTATATGCACCATAGACACCGGTGCTGCAGTTTCCTTGGTACGCAGCGACATTCTTCGGCCTGGAAGCGTGAAGCCTATTTCTTCCAACGTCGTGCATCGGACAGTCACTGGTGAAAACGCACCTATTCGAGGAGAGGCTGAAATTACATTGGTTCTTGGGCGACTCACCATCACAGATACAGTATACGTCGCAGATATAGAAGATGAATTCATACTCAGAATGGACTTGATCAGTGACTATGGATTTTCATTCGACAATGAGGAGAAGATTATGAGGTTCGGAGGAGAAGAATTTGTCCTTACAACTCCAGCAGAAAGGGCAATGCCTGTGAAACTGTGTTTAATGAAAACTGCGAGAATTCCTGGATTTTCGGAGAAAGTAGTTTGTGCTGCAGTTGAAGAAGACCCTGGGTGCTGCGTTGGAGTAGTCCAGCCATGTGATGAAACCCCCAGCAATTTGGTGTTTGCACGAGCCTTAGTTAAAACGAACAAAACTATTCCTGTGAGGGTTTGCCAACGTGTTTCCTGGAGAAATAACTGTTAAGGCAGGCGATGTCATTGGAACATGTGAACCTGTTACTTGGGTAGCGAACTGTAATTCAAATGAACGTCAAGAAATAAAGGCGGACTCTGAGAGTGTTATATCAACTCTGGAAAAATCATGTCAACACCTATTAACAGAGGAACTGAAAGCTGCCAAGAAGTTCATCAGGAGTGAAAGTGACATTTTTGATTCGACAACAACAGGAAGAACTAATTTAGTCAAACACAGAATCGATACTGGCCAAGCTCATCCGATTCGGCAACCACCAAGAAGAATTCCATCCGCCAAGCAACAGGACGTGGAAGAGCTTGTCGACAAGATGATAAAGGACGGTGTGATTGAAGTGTCATCGAGCCCTTGGTCTGCACCTGTTGTGCTGGTTTCCAAGAAGGATGGATCTACGAGATTCTGTGTCGATTACAGGAAATTAAATGATGTCACCAAGAAGGACAGCTACCCTCTGCCAAGAATAGATGACACATTAACAACTTTGGCAGGTTCCCGTTGGTTCTCAACATTAGATCTGAAGAGCGGATACTGGCAAGTAGGCATACATGAAGACGACAAGGAGAAGACTGCATTCTCGACTGGGAGTGGACTTTACCAGTTCACTGTTATGCCGTTTGGATTGTGCAATGCTCCAGCAACGTTTGAGAGACTAATGGAGCTGGTCCTTCGGGGGCTCACTTGGAAAACTTGTCTTGTATACCTCGACGACGTTTTGGTCATGGGAAAGACATTCGAAGAACATCTGCACAACCTGCAAGAAGTCTTTCAACGATTCAGGGACGCCAACCTCAAATTGAATCTTCAGAAATGTTCATTGTTCCAGAAAGAAGTGGATTTTCTAGGTCACACAGTTTCATCAGACGGCATCCGAACAGACCAAAAGAAGATACAGGCGATAAGAGACTGGCCGAGGCCAAGAGACAAACATGAAGTGAGGAGTTTCCTAGGTCTCTGCACCTACTACCGTCGTTTCATAAAAGGATTTGCTGATATTGCGGCACCCCTACATAAGTTGGCAGAAGATCGGGTCAAATTCGTCTGGTCCAACGAAAGTGAACGAGCATTTGGAAAACTGAAAGTTGCTCTATGTTCCAGCCCCATTTTGAGTTTCCCACGTCAACGAGGCCTGTTTGTTTTGGACACAGATGCCAGTAATAATGGTATTGGAGCCGTACTATCACAAGAGCAAGATGGTCAGGAAAAAGTAATCGAGTTCTACAGCAAAGTACTCACGAAGCCAGAAAGAAATTATTGCGTAACGAGAAAAGAGCTACTGGCGATAATCAAGGCTGTAGACCACTTCCACAAATATCTGTACGGAAGAGAGTTCCTAATCAGAACAGATCATGCAGCTCTGAAGTGGTTACTCGAAATGAAGGCTTCTGAAGGACAAGTAGCAAGGTGGATTGAGAAGTTGAACCAGTATCACTTCAGGATAAAACATCGACCAGGACGATTGCATAACAACGCAGATGCCTTATCAAGAAGACCTTGTTCGGATACTTGTAAACACTGTAAGAGAATTGAACGTCGCGAAGGAATCAACCAAGTGAGATTGATAGTAGACGACAATTGGACGACGGCAAAAATGCGAGAAAACCAGGAGAATGATCCAAACGTTGCAGAATTTTTGAAATGGAAAGAAAATGGAGCGGAAAGACCCACCTGGAAGGACATCTCAGATCGATCACCAACGTTCAAGGCACTGTGGGCACAATGGGATTCCTTGATTGTGGAGAATGGCCTGCTGAAGAGGGCTTGGGAGTCAGCCGATGGCAAGAAAGTGAGTTCCCAACTGGTTGTGCCAATGTCGAGAATAGAGGATGTTTTGTTAGAGATTCATGGTGGTACATCAGGTGGACATCTAGGAGTTAACAAGACCTTGGATAAAATACGGCAAAGGTTCTAATGGGTCCAATGTCGAGAAGATGTCGGGAGATGGTGCCGAAGATGCCCAAAATGCGAAGCAAGCAAAGGTCCTAGAACAAGATCAAGGGGCGAGATGAAACAATACAATGTTGGTGCTCCCTTCGAACGAATTGCCATCGATGTAGCTGGACCGTTCCCGATGACGAATGATGGCAACAAATACATCCTCGTTGCCATGGATTATTTCAGTAAATGGGTTGAAGCTTATGCCTTGCCTAATCAAGAAGCATCCACCGTTGCAAGAGCCCTGGTGGACAACATGTTTACAAGGTTTGGAGTGCCAATGGAGCTACATTCCGATCAAGGAAGAAATTTCGAGTCGAATTTATTCAGGAAGGTTTGTGAATTGATGAGAATTAGCAAAACCAGAACAACTGCCCTCCACCCACAGTCTGATGGCATGGTAGAGAGGTTCAACAGGACTATGGAAGAACACCTTTCCAAAGTAGTAGAAGAGCATCAAAAAGACTGGGATCGACACCTTCAACTATTCTTGATGGCTCACCGGGCAGCTGTGCACGATTCCACAAAGCTCACCCCATCCAGTAGCATCTTCGGAAGAGATCTTCGTTTGCCCTGTGACTTGGTGTTCGGATCCCCAAGTTCTGAGGAAAAAGAGGTACAGGATTATGCCGATGAACTGCGAGACAGCCTGATAAGGATTCACGAAATTGCGAGAAGAAGATTGAAGATTACTAGTGACAGGATGAAGGCTGGATACGATCTCAAGGCAAATACTGGTGGATTCAAAGAAGGAGATCGAGTGTGGAAAAGGAATTTCTCCCAAACTAACACCATGCTGGGAAGGACCCTATTCGATAGTCAAGAGAATAAATGACGTGGTGTACAGGATTCAACGTAGCCCCAGAGCAAAAATGAAGGTCGTTCACCTAGAAAGACTCAAACGTTACAATGGCGATAATGACGTATTGTTTGATCGGGACGATCAAAATTAAGAGGGGGATAATGTAACGAAATGTGCTAGCGCCGGCCCTGCCGCCTATTGTTGCGAATTAGTGCGATATTCCAGGAACGATAATACTCGCGTGATCGCGGCTCTTCCAGAAGATTCGACTGTGAAGATTTGTCTAGATGATTCTCCGCTGTATGAGCGAGCATATATAAGCGGGAGTGCGGACGCCGACAGCAGAATTGTTAGTTCAGAGAGTTTTAGTAGCGAGCGAGCATTGGAAAGTAGTTATCGGAGTGATTTAAGTGATTGTGTTGTATCGTATTGTGATAGAGAGTTATAATAAAAGTAGTTTAGTGTTGTTTGGTGTTTTAATCGACGAACCCAGAGGAATATTGTAAGAGTGGTGTCAGAATTGAGATTTTCCAAGGGATAAATCGTAACAGTATAGTATAGTATAGTATAGTAGGGAGCTGGAGATGACTAGTGGGTTTGGTCAAATTTGATAAATATCTTAGGTAAAGTGACGATCCGAGCGGCTATCATGTGGAAGGGCAACCGAGCTCTTCATCTTCTCCTGTGCTGGGAAGCACACGTTGAAGGATGAGACCTTTTCAATCCTAGGCTCGCGAGAGTTTCAGCTTATGAGGGTTGACGTTCGTAGGGGAAGATCTGCTGGTTAACGATAAAACCCTTTTTTTTATTTCAGTACAGCTCATCCAATCCATCTTTTTTCTTCTTTATGGTCTCCACTATAAGTGTGCAACTGGAAAAGCAGCTGAGTTTGTGCCAGGTTGGATTGGATAAGCTGTACAGGTTTATCGATTTGTTCGATATCGATAACGTAATGCCTTCTTTTCTACAAATAAACGTTGAGATTGCAACATTTGATGTAAACGTTGAAACTTTTCCTAGAGATCAATTACCCCCACACCAAACTGATATTTTTTGCATTCGACGCGCATTTCGCTAACAAGGTTAGCATCTTCAGGAGAAGAAAATTGATAGTTAGTAGTTGATAGTTAGTATCAATTTTCTTCTCCTGGAAATGCTAACCTTTTTTGCGTCGAGTGCAAAAAATATCAATTTGATATTATGGTAATTGATCTCTAAGAAAAGTTTCTTCTTGTGTACAGCTTGTATATTGAGAAAGGTAGAGTTCGAAGTTAGTAAGCCTCAGGAAAAAACTTCCTCGGCAAGTACTTCTAAAGTTCAGCTGTTCTGTGGAAGAAAAAACCCCGAGGAAGAGAGGCTCGACAGGTCTCCAAACTGACAACGAAGGGGTGAGAAATCTGGACAAGTCGGGTCATCCGTGTTGATACTGCCAAGGGTGGAAAGACCAACAGATTGCTTTTTTCTGAATAGAATCAAGAAGTTTTAATGAATCACCCTCCGTTATCGATCCCACATAGTTTTCCAATGAGAGAATATTACTGATCGGAATTGCTAGAAGCGAGATACTTGACTTTGTGGGAATAATTACTCTTGACAGTTGATTATTGGATGAAGACAGATCGGCTTTCTTTGAAGATACGTGCTGGAAAATCCAGCAATACATTCCACCATGTTACCCCATTCCATTATATTCGTCGAGTCATCGTTAATACTATTAACGCTAACGCCTCTCTGTATTTTGTTAATCGTGCATATCTGGGGAGTCTGGAAGAGAAACTAGTATGAAGAGTACTTTAGTCGGCAAAACTATGCTCTGAACAAATGGGAAACACCCGCATTTATTGGGATTATATCAGACTATACTCTATCAACAACCACATACAGAGACCTATCAGATAAAGAACTCTTCAACAAAGCACACACCATAAGATGGCAGTTCAGAAAGGAGACCCCGATGCCAAACCCGATCAAACGCTTTTGAAATGTCGAGTGCAACAGCAACGTTTCTCCGAATTTTTCGGTGGAATGCTGCCAAATATATGAAATATACGCCATACCTATATGAGAAACATATGCCAATAATTCACTGGTTGATGTTTGATGGCGAAATCCGTACTGTCGATCATTAATCATTTCTGATTTCTTTGGACATGAAAGGAAGCAATGCAATTGGTCTGTAATCACAAAATAAAGTTTCCTTTCCTCTTTTCGGAACTGGCTGAACTCTGGCTGTTTCCCAGAGCTCAGGTGTGTGAAAGAGGCGGAAAATAAAGATAAGGACATTCGGAAGAGGAGACCATCGGATGGACGAGTTCGTTCAAATTGTTTTAGAGCACGGATATTAGAAATGACATCGGGCTCACCCCTGGTGTTTATATGAACAAGAAACCACTGATGGCGCCTATAATTATGTCTCACAACGCCATCACTTCCACAACATGCCATTAATATCCCTAAAAAAAATCCAGTTCTGTCGCCGTGACTCGCCCTATTCAGTCCACTCGTGTCGCAATGAACTTCTATCAAAAAGAAAGAGCCAATTGCGATGAAATTAAAACCGCCTGCTCTAACCAATTAATTGAATTCTTTTGATATTTTTCTCTTGGCAATTAAAGTGAAACGTACTATTTATTTTCGTGTGTATGTGCAAGCTCTCCGCTTCGAATGTTCTGAAAAGAAAAATAGAAATAGCATTCATGAGATGAAAGATATACAGTTCATGTGAAAACAAGTACAAATTGAGAACGATATACAGTTCATTAGCAATGTTACAATATCCTTTTCAGTCTTCCAAAATATTTGGAATATTTGGGGTACAATTCAGTATACGATCATTTCATTCGTTTTGCGCCGGGGTTAACCGACAATGTATTCTGACATAATTTGGTATTTATTAGTGTGTGTGTGTGTAGCTGGCAGGTTGATACAGGTAGTGAAACAAATTCGAAGTGAACTAGTGAACTTGATACTTTTGTGTCAGTCTGGCAAGTTTTGTGATTTTTTCCACATTTAATGTCATGTCATTTATAAAGTTTAATATAGGTTCTATGCGTATTTTTAAGCGTTTCATGATGCAAACTTCGAAATTTGTACATAGTTTAGATATTGAATGAATAGCATTTGTAGTATGGGTTTCGGTCGGTGCGGCGTCCCTTGACGACGCTGTAATGTCTTAGATTTATGATAAACATTGGAGGGAATGCATCGAGGGATGCACGGACATGATCATTAACTGAATAAAATGGCTTCTCGTTTTTGCGACTTGATTTCCGAGGAGTTAATTTTGTTCATGCTCTGCGGGATCTGTATCTATTATAATCGGCATGCTATGAGTTATTGAAAAATAGTTGAGTCTGACTCAATATTACTGTTGGTGTTTTCGCAATAAATCGTCTTTTATTTATATGGGAGTAAGTGATGGTAATGAAAACAAATGAGTACAGTCATATATTTTGATCTTTTATTTTTATGGTAGTAAGTGATGGTAATGAAAACAAATAAGTACAGTCATATATTTTGATTTTCGAGGTTTTTCACAAGAAATCAATGAATTTCAGAATCCGAATATTCTGAATTTTTTTTGGACTCCCTCCGAACAGATCAGGTGATCATTTCAATCATATTTCGCCAATTGATCTTTTTTTGTGCTTACTAAATTTTTTTGATATCTTGAAATTGTGAAAAACATTCACGAGCATATTTTTGACAAGTTGTAATTTTAAAAAATTGGATTGAATGATTGATACGAGCTCTGATATCATCTTCGCTAATTATTATAACAATATCCAAAGTGTTAGTAGAAATCATTGAAAATTTCCAGTTTTGTTTTTTTATTTAGACCCACCTATTTCGAACCCATTGTGCAGCATTGTACGGAACGATGTAAGATCCTAGAAACCCTGCTGTGTTTTATTATACCTGGGAATTTGCACTAAGTGGAAATGTGCAGTCGGAATTTTCCATTTTTATTAGATTGGCTACTGAAAAGAGATCGCAACATAAACCATAATGGGTGGCCAATCGAATACCAGTTACGGGCCATGTTTGATTTCGAGCATTTCTGGGATGTGGTAAGGTAGTTTTTGATTGAAATTTTTTTTGAGAACACGTCAAAGGCATCGATCGCAAAGTATACGTTACTAGTGAAGAGTTACAGTTTTCCTACAAATCATTCTTCAGAAACGTAGTGGAGTCATCAATGGGAAATGAACAATTTTTGGACAATAAAATGCTTCAGAAGAACTGTACATCAAAACTTTTGTGAAAAACAGTAGGGTTAAAAAAATTTCAAAAAGTGTCCAACAAACGTATGGATAAATAACATGCTATATTTCAATAAGAATTTTTGTCCACAGTTCACCACTGACGAAGTCATGATAGTTTTCATTATATCGCCTGATATATGAAAACTCACGCTTAGAGGTTCATTCAGAATTACTGTCCACACAACTCACAAAAACGCCACATTTCGCAAAAACTCCGACCTTATAGTACGATGGAAGAAGTTTATAATCGACGAAATCAATAAATGAACACGATAAAAACATCATTACACGTCGAATCAAAATGTTGAAGTGACAATGTGACAATTGACTAGGACACGAAAGTGGAAACCTCCGAAAGCGTCGATTGTTTTTTTTTGTCACAAAAAAGTCTAAATAAAATCTAATCGGTACTAATAACACAAGTGCTTCAAAATTACCGATAATTTTCCATAAACATGTTGTCTGAAAACTGCAAGAGTTTATTTTCATATTTTGTCGGAAGAGCCCGACTCCGAAGGAGGAGGGCTCTTTTAGCGAAATATGAAAATAACCGAATGCAGTTTTTTTACTGACAACATGCTTGAATGGAAAATTATCAGGTTTATTTTGATGCACGAGTGTAATTCGGTGAAATATTTCCGGAGTTGAAATAACGACGTTTAAAATTCAGTATTTATGCCTGTCATGATGACAAATGTACATTTTGACAATCGTTACTATAGATACACGGACCGAGCGGGTATTTTTCGATACCTACTGGGTATTTACCAGCCCGAAAATGGCCCGCTGGGAATTTATCGCTTAATTGATCGAAAATGTCCCGCTTCATATGGGATTTTTAACATACGATGGAAATATTCGGGAGTAATTACACAAGTGCTTAAGTTTATTTCATATTTTGTCGAAAGAGCTCGACTCCGAAGGAGGAGGGCTCTTTTAGCAAAATATGAAAATAACCGAATGCAGTTTTTTCACTGACAACATGCTTGAATGGAAAATTATCAGGTTTGTTTTGATGCACGAGTATAATTCGGTAGAATATTTCCGGAGTTAAAACAACGACGTTTCAAATTCAGTATTTATGCCTGTCAAGATGACAAATGTACATTTTAACAATCGTTCCTATAGGTACACGGTATTTTTGGATACCAGCCCGAAATTGTCCCGCTGGAAATTTATCGCTGTAATTGATCGAAAATGTCCCGCTTCATATGGGATTTTCAACTTACGATGGAAATATTCAGTATAAATCACCAGAGTTTTCAGGCACCTTAAAACGATGAAACGAATTCTATGATGTAAATGATTCAACTTTATTATTTATGACTTAGCGAAAAATCATGCATATTTACTGGTAGCAACGTTTTACGTTCGGAAATAAGAATAGAGCCTCGCGAATCGTGCCTTATACATGTCAATCCCTATTTCAAATCCAGTTACTATGAGGTTGGCCAACTATCTCATTATTTCTCTTCGAACAATGATTTATCGTTACTATATTGAAACATTCAGCTGTCCATACTAGCCAATCGAATGCTTCATCACTCAGCTCCAAGCTGAGGCCTAACTGAACTGCACTGATGACTATATTGCCACTATACCATATATATCTTACGAAGACATTCTACAAACCTTCAGTTTCTCTATCGAGAAAAAAACACTGAAACAAGAAATAAGCTTCTACTGAATAACTTCAAGTCCGTTTATTATGAGGATCAACTGCTTTTTTCTTACAAATATATTTCGTGATGGCATACTTGATTATATTAATGAAAAACATCCATGACATTACATAAATTGTGAAGGCCAGGAAGATGAAGTCCCACTCGTTCTTCGGCTGCCGGAGGATCACATACATATAGTAAGTGCCTAGAACTATCCTCACCAACACAAAAACCAACATGAATGAAGTTTCTACCGATGTGAAAAGAACAGAGGGGTACATTCCCTCGCTTCTTATAAACCACCTGGCTTGAAGGAAAGGGTTAGTGATCTCCATACTGCCAAGTGCGCATGTCGCTTGAGCGCCGGAATATCCTTTGAATAGCATCCTGAAAAGTGCGCAAACGCTGTATACGTGGTGGGCGATCATCAGCTTATCTTCTCGTTGGTGCTTAAGGCACCACACCAGGTCATGAACGAAGTATCCTAAACTTGTTACCATCAGAAACGACTGCATGTAGTTTGTTCGCCATTCTGGGTGATTGAAAGGAGAGTCTATCATGAAGCATTGGTTGATTCCGATAAAGGCGACGACTAGACCGTGGACGAGTGAAATGATTCTGCAACAGTACTCCGCGTTTTTCATTGGCAACAGGAATCTCACTACTTCGTACCCCAACCTCCATAATATGCTGCTGATGATGACTGTGATGATGGATTCGTAATTGATATGGTTGTTTTTCGTTACATTTTCTAGCATTTTTTGTGTCACAGTGAATTTTGAAGGTTAGATGTTAGTGTCAATGTCAGGTTGAAAGCATGCTTTTGTATTTTAACTACAGGGTAATCTGTCAGTGAGAAGAAATTACATATTGCACTCATAACAGCACGAAATCAGAATCAATCAGAGAAAAAATGTAAACGATTAATGGACTATTACAAATCCAGTGAGAGATTTTTTGTATGAATCCAAAATAAATATTCAAATCTATAAGATAATTATTTCTCACTAGGCAGGTATAAGATACCTGAACTGGCTGTCACGTGCCTTTCCAACTCCGAAAATAAGATTCGAGCAATATACTTCCACTTTCGAAAGAACTCACTCACATGTCACATGAGTAATCATGATTGTGACTACATATCAATGTAATCTTGATTAATAATTGACGAATGAATTGGAATGAATGTAATAGAAATAACTGATGTGGTCTCGGTAGTGTAGTGGTTAGCATATCTGCCTATCAAGCGGAAGGCCGGGGTTCGAATCCTCGCCGGGCCACCGTGCTGGGTAATCGCACGTTAAAAGGTAAGGCCTCGTTGATCCATTGCTCGCACAAGTTTCGACTTCTGAGGGCTGACGTTCGTCAGCTGGTTAACGGAACGAACAATTTTAGATTCAAAAAATATTACATACTGGCTTATTCTGTATCTGGACGAATGTTCACTAATTAACCCACTATGGAAAGGTAGAGGCAGTAACTTTCCAGTTGTGGTTCTCGTTATAACTATTGCGTTATTATTCCATAGGAAATATTCGCTATGGCAATCAAATAAAATGAACTAGTTCGTCATTGAAAACAATCTAATAACATGACAAAATCAACTGTATTTCATCATTCCATATTTCACAATTTTTACAAAAAACAATAATGACATAAAATTGATTATACATCCCCCTAAAATTATATCCCATTCTTCATTCGCATGATCCAAAGTCATTATCATGTAATAAGTCCCGAACAGAATTCTTACTACAACGAAAACTGCCATAAATGTTATTTCCACAACGGTGTATGAAAGGGAAGGATACATCCCCTCGGTCCGCAGAAACCACCTCAACTGGAGCAAGGGATTCGAAAACTCCATCCCCCCTAGCGTACACGATGCTATATTTCCGGAATATCCCTTGAACAAAAACCTTGAAGGGGCACAAATACCGTATAGGTGGTGAGCGATCATCAGTTTATCGTTGGCTTGGTGTTTCAAACACCATACAAGATCATGGATAAAATATCCCGAACTTGTCACTAGTACTATCGACTGCATGTAAGTGTTAGGTTGTTCTGGATGTTCGAACGGTGGATTATGCCAGGAACACTGACTGCAGCCTAATCCGGTTATAACTACTCCGTGGATGAAAGTGATGATTCTGCAGCTGTACTCAGGTCCTTTTTTGGGTAAGAAGTATCTGGAAGCTGCGTAAGTTGCCCTCCACAACATGGTGCTTATGCATACTGCAAGAACTGAATCAACATTGATATTCTCGTCTTTACCCATCGTTTTGAGCATTTTGGGGATCTATGGGACAGCTTGACGATTATTTGTTCTTGGACAGTAAAAGCAATTGTTCCGGCTTTCAGTTATTTTGTCATTGTAACTTGGCCTGAAACAAAGCAGTCAATGAACGATTGTTGTGAAATAAACTTAAAAAGTTATTATTGCAGTCCTTGTAATATGTAATTTTATTTATGTTAACACGTGTTTTAGCTATCAGACCGACATCAGAAGATATCTCATGAAATGCAATATAATCACCTTCAATCGTTTTTCCAGAGTATGTGTATTTTCAATTTTACGTTTTCTATGTGACTGTTATCGATATTCCGGTTCACTTATGTACCAAAAGATGCACCTTTTTAAGTGGAAAAATATTGTGTATACAAATAAATGTGTTGAACATGTTTCAACTGAACTGGTAACAATTCCAAACCTTTTCACAGATATACTTCCATTTTGCACAAATGAGTTGAATCTTTCTAATTTCATCGAATGACATATTACTGGGGCATCAGTAGCATCCTTTCTGTCACTTATAGTGACATTATTCTTTTCATCTACACCCATACTCTAATAATACACTTATATGCCCACAACCCGTTTCATAATGAAATCCATTACGATACAGATTTTCATTACGATACAGATTTTTAACCAATAGAAACCCATTATTTTTCAATCAAGCATGATGTGCATGCTCTGCATTTGACGTTTGTCAAGTCAAAATCGGTATAGGTATTGGATTTTTGAAGAATACAGTCAAACTTCGATAATCATAACAAAATGTCTGATACCAGCGATATGGCAGAATCACCTTCGACACCTTCACCCACAGAAATACAGTTAGAATGATCAAATTTTTCATTTGACTAATGCATGATTCATTAGTTAGTTTTTCATCCATTTTTGTGGGCTCTCCGTAGCCGAGCCGTCTGGGGCGCTGACATTGATTATTTTAGCTGGAGGAGACATTGGTTCGATTCCGGTTTCAAGTAAACTTTTTTTTCTTCGATTATTGATCTTCTTTTCATATCTCATCGTTTTATTTCTCGAAGTAATACTATTAATTACAATTCTGTAGAATTTTTCAAAGAAATTCGTTAAATTAGTATTATTGTGTGCAATACAATTATAAATATAATATTTGTAGTTATTCACTATTTATCGGGTGTAGATAAAATAGCGTATGCAACTCTCATGTAATGGTTATTAATACACTCGCATAAACCATACGAAACTCACCTTCGGATCGTTTCGTATCCCGGTTTATGCTCATATATTAATAACCATCATTACACGATCGTTGCATAATATACTATTATGGTATTTTATACAGAGTTATTCCCCAATATGACAATGGTATATTTTCAAGAAAAAAATTAGTACCTCATTGGGGGCATTGATGTTGTAACATGTCACCCAGTATTCGAGAAACAGAAACTTGGAAGATAATAATGATTTATTTCGCCTTGTTGTCATTGACTTATTGTATTTTGGCTGATTGTAATTTTCATACGACTAAACATCGGCAAGATTCGAACTTCAATTTCTGGACGAAACATTTTAGTTATCGAGCCTAATTTGAGATTAACTATGAGTGGAAAAGAAGAGTATACGGTAAAACTTCGCTCTCTATAAGCACCTCTTTTTTGAAAAAAAGTGTTGTGGAACTCACGTAATTCAGTCTTCTCTACAAGAAATCCTAATAACATTTTTGGCGGTCTCCTCTATTTTCGGAGATACAGGTCGATTTGTTGTAAAACTCCACCATTTTTCACATATAACTCATCATTTTCAAGCAGAAAAAAACATTATTGTTTGAAAAATCCAACCGTCTACATAAATCAAAATAAGGCCGGCAACATTACAAAACATTAGTTTCGACTGTCATTGCACAATGACATCACAGCAATTTGGGGACGGTTTGAAAAGAGGTGCATTTTTTGAAACAATGTTTTTCTGCTTGAAAATGTTGAAAACGAGAAGGGCATGTGTGATCAAAAAAGGACAAATTTTCAAGTTTTTCAAGACAGAAATTTGTTGTGAAAAATAATAGAGTTTTACAACAAATTGACCTGTATCTCCGGAAATAGAGGAGACCGCCGAAAATTTCATTCGGATTTCTTGTAGAGGAGACTGAATTTCGTAAGTTCCACAAAACTTTTTTCAAAAAAAGGTGCTCATAGCGACCGAAGTTTAACCTATTCATTAAATTCATATGAAAATCGCATGCCTTTTGCTATGGCAACGATACGATTCCATATTACACTATCCAGCTGCAAAATTATTGAGTCATTGAAATGTCATAACGAAAACGAAACGAATGATTTCAGCGAAAGATTTATAAGCCAAGCTGCACTGAATATGTGTTTCGGAACAACAAATGTTTCAAATCCTGGAAAAGAAAACGATCGATTCTTCTCGCATATATATATATATATATATATATATATATATATATACAATTTTGGTGTACTGGGCTGTAGCTACATGCATGCCATTTACATTCATGACTTGAAATAAGGTAAATTCATGAATTTCAAAATGGCATGCAAATACAAGTCACCTAAATTTGCTCAGTGTTTTTTGCAACTTTCGTCACGCATGCCTCTATTTTGCAACACCCTGGTGTGCATGCCAAATCTTCTTCTGAATCAGGGAAAGTCGTATTTCGTGTAAATATATTTATTGAAAAATCGATTCTTAAATAAATATATTTACACGAAATACGACTTTCCCTGATTCATCAGACACGTGTATGCAGCACCAACAAATCTCACCAAATTTTCTTCTATTCAATAATGGTACGAATTAAGTATTTTTTCAATGGCATGCAGTTTGGAATCACGGAAAATCGGTGTTAAAATTTTACAGAATTTTCCGGAAATTTTTCACCGTTGGTCCTACGAGGGGTGCATGCCAATTTTTCCATAGTGTTTTTATTATAAAAACTTCAATTCTTCACATCGGCATGCAATTTGAAAACACGGAATTTTCCAAAAATTTTTTTCAGGTTTTCACAACCCTTTGATCATCTTGGGCCGCTGCGGGGTGCATGCCATCAATTATTAGAGCTTCAATTAGTTTGAACTTCCGTATATTACAATGGCATGCAGTAAAATATCACGCAAAAACACGAAAATTTGCTACAGAAAGAAAAGCGTTTTGCCTTATGAAGAGGACGCGCGGGGGGCTAAAAATCCGACCATCTTTGATATTTTAGGGTTATTTATCAAGCCTTAAAAAGGCATGCACGAAAAAATGGTGGAACGTCACCAGTCATGACCTCCCGGTCTATATAGTTTCCCCTCCATGCCACCTTGCTCCATATAGCATGGCCACAGCTTGACAATTTTCACTTTCCAGTCAAAAGCAAAATTTCAATATATATATTTCTGCATGAAATACAAAGTCCTTTTTTTTTCAAATTTCTGTATAATGTCCAATTGACATTTCTTTCAATGTATAACTAACAAGTTTTGATGATTTGTCAATTATATTTCTGTTCTTGTAGTTAACAGCCGATTGCATCGCTTTGCTCTAGTTATGGTTCAACTAAGCTAGATTTTGTTGTTATGGTTTTGCCAGTCAGATTAAGGTCAGAAAACTGTGGTACAAGTGAACCGAGTTCAGTTGTCGAGAAAGAAACGATTTCATTGGCTAGTGCTTAACATGTGAACTCGGTTCACTTGAACTACAGTTCACTGGAGTAGGGGCGATTGGCCCCAATGTTCCTTAGTGACTAAGCCTAGCTCAGTAGAACTTTCATTAATTGGGAATGGTGCAATTGGCCTTCGTAGGAAATCCACATTTCCGGGTTCCGGCTCACACCTCGATAAGCAATCTTCACAGCCTTTCGGCAATGTGAGATTTTTATTGGGTAAACAATATATTATTTGTTGAAATTTACCATTTCCTCGTCCTCTTCGAACGCTAAGGGAGAAATTCAATATCCCTTAGTCAACCCCCGATCGAAATTCACACTTTTCACTGAACACTCGGCTACTGAAAAATACTAGGTATATGGTTCAGAGTATAACAATGATCATTACAAATATTCTAATTGCAGCGTCTGTAATTATTCATCGATAATGCTTGCAATGTCGCAATTAAAGTTTCCATCGTTAACACAAACTAATCCACAAAAAGACTCGTGTAGAAGACCATTTACCTTAAAAACCGATCTAAATGCATACCACCACACTCCACAATAATTTAGAGGCGAGGAAATATCATTGTATTTTTAATGAGGGAACCGCAGCCACCTCAGCAGCCTCATTGCAGTGAAGTGAATTCGGGGTTGAACGGAAGGGATGCAAAATTTGTTGAGGATACGAATTTTTCGTGATGAGCAAAATATGTATTGTTTCTGATGATCATACTCATCAAGATTCACATCATCATCATTAACAGCGATTTTTTTTTCAGTTATCATAGAAAAATTAACATTTTCTAATAGTAATTGCTTGTTGCCAAGCAATAAATCCATATAGTACAAGGTTTATCGAGCAAGGAATGAAAATCACAGTATAAAAGCATTATATGCGAACAAAATTAGGCGCTACGTGGTTCTTCATGTCTTCAAGCGAGTTATACACCACACTTTATCTACAGCTAGAACAAATAATAGCGAAATGACCTAACAGATAACTCGAACTTCAAATTCAATGACATTCCAAATTTCCATTTACGTTTAGTATTTTTCACAGTAAATGGTATTGGCTTATCAACTGCAATAAACTACCCGATTTAATCCCATTGTGTACAACTTGAGGGTCTAATTGGTTTTATTATAATCCTTTATGATTATAATAAACTACCCGATTTAATCCCATTGTGTACAACTTAAGGGTCTAATTGGTTTCATTATAATCCTTTATAATTATAATAAACTACCCGATTTAATCCCATTGTGTACAACTTAAGGGTCTAATTCAGGGTTTCTTAACGTGGGGTCCATGGACCCCTAGGAGGTCCGTAGCATGTGTACCAGGGGTCCACAGTAGGTCAGTTAAAAAACATTCAGAAAACATGAGTTGATTGAACAGAGATTAAACTGGGCAGGTTTTCTTAGCAGCGCAGTTGTTTTATGTTTGTTTCTTATTGTTCATTTACTATCGCTTGCCGACTGAGATCGGTCACCGACTATCCATCTATTCCAGAATTATTAAAATGTCGTCAAATGTTTTGAAGCAAGTTATTGAAGAACTGAATGCTTCACCATTTCCATTCAGTGTACAATTGGATGAAAGCACCGATGTTTCACAATGCAGCTTACTCTTGGTGTTTGTTCATTACGTCCATCATGACACACGTAGTATCAAAGAAGAGTTTTTTTTTGCGACTCGCTCTTAGCGACTACTGAGGCTTCCGACGTCTTTGAGATAGTTTAAAGATTTTTCAACGAACATCATATCATGCTATAAGGTAGAACACGATTAAATTTCCACAGAATTTATTGTCTTCGCGACATGTTTCGATACACTGTATCTTTTTCAAGCGAATGTATTATAAACAGTGTTTATAATACATTCGCATGTTTCGATATACTGTATCTTTTTCAAGCGAATGTATTTTAAACAGTGTTTATAATACATTCGCTTGAAAAAGATACAATGTATCGAAACATGTCGCGAAGACAATAAATTCTGTGGAAATTCAATCGTGTTCTACCTTATAGCGAAACGTGGATTTCCATCAAGTAAAGGCTACCTCAATCCAGAACATCATATCGATTGAAGAACTAAACTAGGTAGCATATGCTCCGGCAATGCTTGGTAACACATCTGGTTTTGCAGCTTCGATCAAAAAAGAGATCCCTCAGGTCATATAATCACTCATTGTTTTTTACATCGACACGGCTCAGCTTCACGAACTTTGTCCACTTATTCGAAGGAAGTTATGTCGATATGTGTGAAAATAATCAACTGCATCAGAGCAAGAGCCTCAAACCACCGCCTCTTTAAAAGACTTTGTCAAGAAATGGAATCAGAACATGAAGTACTGCATTACTACACAGAAGTTCGTTGGCTGTCAAGGGGACAAGCCCTTGTTCGATTTGCGAACAGAAGTGTTACTTTTTTGAGAGATGAAACAAATACACTTTATGACTATCTCAAGAGCGAAGATTTTTTACAAGGGCTAGCGTACTTAGCAGATATTTTTTCTCTTGAACGAAATTAACCTGTCTTTGGAAAAAGAGGACAGAATCTGATAACTTCCCAAATTTTCCGATGTTACAAGAGTTAGTGACACAAGGTGACGGAAACATGACGAAAATTACATCAAAAATTCAAAAAGAAATGTCTAGACATCTGGAAATATTACAGACGTCTTTCGAAGGTTATTTCAGCTCCGAACAACTCAAAAAAACATGGGTGCGAAGTCCATTTTTATTTTTAATAGAGATTGAAAGCATCAGCGATAAAGATCTCATCAAAGATGACTCAATTGACATGAGATCTAAAGCAGTTTTGAGGGCTGAATTTCATGCAAAAGGTCTTGGCGAGTTTTGGTGTTCTTTGAGTGAAGCTTACCCTCTTCTTGTCAAGCAAGCTATGTCCGTTCTGATACCATTTGCTACTACGTATCTTGTGAGGCCGGGTTCTCGGTTTTAGTGTCGATAAAAATAAAAAGTCGAAATTGCTCAAACCTTGCCGATGACATGCACCTTGCTTTGTCGAGGACAACCCCACAATTTAACGTTCTTATCGAGGCCAAACAGTAACAGCCTTCTCATTAGCTTTAGAAAAAAGAATAGTGCCATTATTACTACCAACTGATAAAAGTGATTCTTTGATATAAATTGGCTTGTTTTCTTTACTTAAGATTAAGATATTCTTTGATAGGGGTCCGTGGAATTATTTACATTGTGAAAGTGGTCCGTGACTGCAAAAAGGTTAAGAAACCCTGATCTAATTGGTTTTATTATAATCCTTCATTCAATACCATTTATTGTGAAAACTACTATACAACTGAGTAAATAGAGCTCTAGCTTTTATTGCTTGAAATTTGACATTCTCTGAGAGACCTAATTTATTGTGTGATAATTCTACAACTGTAACATAATGAAGTCATTGTGTTATCAGGTAAGGAAATTAAATTGAAGATATACAATGTACCTCATTGTTCTGTTAAGAAAAGTTGAGATAGAGCGGTTTTGTCCTAGCCGTATGTATACAAAAAATGCTACTTTCAAAAATATTGTCAGAAGTGTCAATATTTTCGATCGACTTGCGGAATAACAATTTTATATCATCCATTTTTTCCAGTAGTTTTGAAAAAGCTTCAATTCGGTGAATTTGAAACACGTCGAAATTTGTATTCATTTTTTTTTTATCAAATAATAATAAATGGGTTTGATACCATTGATGATATCATATATGACTGTTTTTATTTCTACAGCCAGCTCTATTGCCACCGAGGAAAATGAAGCAGGTTAGTTATTTTTTATACTCTTACAACTACAACAATATTCCCCAGAGTCACACGTTTTTCAGTTTTTTTTCCACCCAACATAAAGCAAAAGGGAGGAATTCATAATTTATCGAATTGAACTGGCCGATACTTGATGAAAATCCATATTAACAAAAATATATCACAGTTTCCCGAATGATTTCCACTTACAATGGCTTTACAAAACCGCAACACGTGTTTCGCTATTACAATAGCTTATATGGAATAGTGATTTATTTATCTTGCTTAAGAAGCTATTGTAATAGCGAAACACGTGTCGCGGTTTTGTTCATAATTTTTCTCCACCCACCAGTCTAACATTTATCTCTCAAACCCAGACTAGTTCAAAGAAAAGGAAGAATACTACAACTTGGGCTCATCATTATATAAATATATGAACTAGTCAATTTTCGGGAGTAATCACACAAGTGCTTCAAAATTACCGACAATATTTCATGAAAGCATGTTGTCTAAAAACTGCATTCGGTTATTTTCATATTTTGTCGGAAGAGCCCGACTCCGAAGGAGGAGGGCTCTTTCAGCAAAATATGAAAATAACCGAATGCAGTTTTTTTTTACTGACAACATGCTTGAATGGAAAATTATCAGGTTTATTTTGATGCACGAGTGTAATTCGGTAGAATATTTCCGAAGTTAAAACAACGACGTTCAAAATTCAGTATTTATGCCTGTCAAGATGACAAATGTACATTTTACCAATCGTTACTATAGATACACGCACCGAGCGGATATTTTTCGATACCTACGGGGTATTTACCAGCCCGAAAATGTCCTGCCGGGAATTTATCGCTGTTATTGATCGAAAATGTCCCGCTTCATATGGGATTTTTAACATACGATGGAAATATTCTCAATAAATAAACCAAGCCTTTTCGGAAAAGTAGATTTCAGCTAATTCTTAGTCTCTTTAAATCCATTCATTCATGAAGTTTGGGAGTGTTTTCAACCCTGAACTGGATATTGAAGTTGGAGAGTTTTAATTGGAAAATATGGAGACGATAAAATGACTAATTGGTGAGCTCTGAAAGAAAACCGGTATCCCATTGTATTGTTTCGGCCTTCAAATTTCAACTTGAAATGATTATTCCCTGCGTCAGAAGTTTCCGTTTGGGACACAGAGAAGCTGCAGAATGGGAGAAGATATAATCTCTGAAAATACACGTGAAGAGTTCAGACTAATTCCACACGCCGCATCGCCTCTGGATGGAAATTCAAACAAAATTAACATATCTCGCTCTCGTCAACGAAGTACAACAATGAAATAAGATAAACCGATAAGAGACGGCTTTGAATTCGCTTGGATAAATATTTTCTAAGGGAAATAAAGTCGTTCACATGGGCTAAAATGAAATTTGTTTGCTACCTACTACATTTTGTATCAACCTTTCAATACCTCTTGCGCTCATACAATATGAAACAAATATACTCGCATTCACCATCCATTGCTTATGTTAATATATCCAAATAATTATTGGTTACTCGCTATGTCACATTTGTCTTAAGTTTTGTTCAGGGACAAGCAATAGCTTCAATCCCATGTCCTTTGTATAACAATATTTCACATGCATGACATGAACCATTTGTCATCCTGTTTTTTCCCTGTATACAAGGCAAAATTATTGGATGTTTTACTAGTGATTGTCCTTCATTTTCCCCCTTTTAATTTATATATTCAAAATCTTTATATTTCCATGTTTAATGCCACCTATATTAATAATAATATTTGTGGTATAAAAACATAAGATGTTTCATTTCTCAATGTTGATGGTGATCAACCACATAATAACTAACGGCTACTGCCATCAATTTATATTTGTGTGACTTTGCTAGATGCGTAGATGATGGATTCAACTCTTTCAAATAAGAGGTGAAAAGTATTTCAATATTCGATCCAACACATCTCTACTTTTCGGAATCGGATTAGTCGTTCGATAATATGAACGGGTCTTATTATTATTTCAGAATTTCGTATGCATTTTCAGGTGAAAATCTTAGTAAGTAATGAATCAGTATTTTTTCTATTCCTCTTGAAATACATTGCGACGAGTCAACTTTCCACTGTTTACGCAAAAATACAATATTATTGGTACTTTTCAATGGCAATACCGTTTCATAGAGAAACAATTGGTATCATAATTTCAGTAGTTTCTTCTGGAATTATGATACCAATTGTTTCTCCTTATGGAATACAACTTTTTATAACTGAGGAACTGATATTCCTCTTTCCAAACGTGAACCAATATTGAATAGAACGTTATTTCCATTGAAAATATTGTATTTTTGCGTAAACTTTGTCCGACAAAACCGCAATACGTGTATCGCAGTGCAATTATAAACAGTTTTTCGCTTCCAATAAGCTTGTGAACGGGATATCTACCGTTCACAAGCTTATTGGAAGCGAAAAACTGTTTATAATTGCACTGCGATACACGTATTGCGGTTTTGTGAACCGTTTCAAGTTAAATCTGATAAGATGGTGTATCGGAAGTTTTTCTAATGATCATTTCTCTAAATGGAAGTAATTCGAACCTCCGTAAAAATTATGATATTTGTCTTTGGTTTCAACATCAATAAAATCGGAGTTCAACCACTTGAAATAGAGAAACGGCTAGTTGGGTTCTCAAAAGTAAACCAGTGGTGGATAAAGTGAATCGAAAACACAACTCTCTCCTCCCCCACCTTCATTTGAAAAATCTTGAGTGGATACAACATATTGGTGTGGCTGTTGGATAATTTCGGTGAGTTTTTCGTGAGACTAACTGGGAAATAATATTGAAAGAATAGCTTCATTTCGAGAACAGGCTTTTATCTGAACCTGTTCCAACGGCATTATAATTATTATCGTTATAATCACTATACGTAATGTAATATTCATACGTCATTCATGCTATAAATAGCAGTCAACTCTCTATCAATTTAATGGTACCATTTTCTAAACCTTCTATATATCTGAACTACCTACCAGTAGCATAGTGCCAATAACTACTACCCACATCCGCGTAGCGTAAATGACCCTTGAGTTCCTGATGTACTCCACACAAGCAACACGACCTTCTTGAAGCATCTCCATCACCTGACACATTTTTTTCTTCATTGCAGGGATGAACTATTGTGGATGTCCAAATAACAGAGGTGTATCTCATCCAGAATCTCTCAATGTAACGCTGATGTCCGAAAGAGGATATGGCTATGGTTTAGCTGTTTCCGTTGGAGATCATACAGAAAACAGATCAGCGGATATTCTGATATCCAGGATAGTAACTGATTCCCCAGCATATAGGTGAGAATGTGAGAAAATGTATGCTCATACCCATAGGAGTATGTTTCTGATAATAGACTTGAGGAATCATTCTCTGAATGATATGAGTGAAAATTACAACCTTATCATTGCGAGGATCTCAGTTCCTAAGATAGGAATAGATTACATCTGATACAAGTGTGAAATGTAAAAATACTATCGAATGAGAATTTTTGTATTCACTCCGACTTAAAGAAAATTTAAAACGATTTCATATCCCAATGAAAAGTCTATTGGATGGAACTTCTTTAATACGAATCTGTATTTCTCGATGTGCTGAATAAGACCCCGATATCGAATGATTATAGCGGTCTCTTTCAGCACATTGAAAAATACATTATCATTTAAAAGAAGTCTCATCCATGAGACTTTGAAACAGATAACGATTTATTTTCATATTTTTCAAAAGTAGGAGTGAGGGGTAGTGACTCCCGACATAGGAAGTACAGGATCGAGTTGAAGAAGTCTCATACGCCAGACTTTCCAATGATATATGAAATTGTTTTGAATATTTTATGATATGAAGTGGATACAAAAATTCTCATCCACGAGTATTTCTACATTTTCTACAAATTCGATGCGAGGAACTAGAAACTCGTGGCAACCTTGAGGCCGATATCTCTGATCCAGTTCCAAAGTCATGGAATCAGAAGTTTATCACTTATTGAACACTTTTCACATTGACTTGGAGGAGTAGAAGCTGCAAACTAGTATCAAGAAACGTTCTTCTCTCCACAAAAAATATAATGTTTCTGATTATTACTACCGTAGGCTTGGTTGAATAGTCAAGAGAATGAATATCTCATTGAAATGGCAATTTATTCGGAGCAGATTTGCTCATAATAGACATTTTCAAAATGTTTGTTGTATCTAGTAGGAAAGTTATATGATTTATCCATATAGCCACTGTTTCCTCTGAACGAAATAAGTTTGTCCCAGGTTGAAGACTGAAATGTTATCCTGATGAGTTGAATTTCATTGCAAACTATTATCTGTTGGTGTAGTAATGTCCTATCAATGGTATCTATCTGAATTGAGTTTCGTCTACTTGGTATACAAATTGTGCAAGAAAAATGGCTTCTATGTGGTTTAGCGCTCATCGCGCGGTATATACACGAGAGATTCAACAGAGTAATTTAAACTCATTTCTCAAAACTTTATTCTCCGCACAACTCAAATCAAATCAAAATATACTTTATTGTCTGAAGATTTTCATCTCATTGACAAAGTCCAAGAAATACAAATGTAGATATAAAATAGTATTAAAAATGTATATATAAAACACTTTAATGTAAAATAACAGTCATAAATAATGAAATTATTCTTAAAAAGTTTCGCTAAAATATTCCTCCAAACTATAATAGGGTCTGTCAACAAGTAGATGTTTTACCGCCTTTTTGAAATGGATGTTGCTCAGATTTGCAGATCTTATTCCTAATGGTAAATGATTGAACAATTTACCACCAATATAGTGTATTGAGTCTCTAATTAGATTCGAGGTCGGGATGGGAAAATTCTCATCCACGAGTATTTCTACATTTTCTGCAAATTCGATGCGAGGAACTAGAAACTCGCGTGGCAACCTTGAGGCCGATATCTCTGATCCAGTTACAAATTCATGGAATCAGAGCGCTCATTTTTCTAAATATCACTCCTTAGCGAGAGAGTTACAATAGTTATCTATATACCAAGGGTTTCTGCCATACACATCTATTTATTGACGGAATGGAAATGGCCGATACTTGATGAAAATCGATATTGAACAAATAATATACAGTTGCCTGTAAGATTTTCACATTGAGTTTAAACTGCGACACGTGTTTCGCTATACAGTAACTTCCTTAAGAAGGAACATTGTAATACCTACACTGTCAATGTGCCTGTTCGTAAAAGCTATTATATAGCGAAACACTTTTCGCGAGTTAGTTAACTCTATAAGTTAAAATCTTAAAGGAAACTCTATATTACATCTATTTATACCCGTGGTGCATACAAATATGTCTTACTATTTCATTATTACGTATACAATAAGAATATTTGTGAGATTTCGAGAACTATATTTGATTTTACTTCATTTTATTTTATTTTTACTATATTACCATTTTTTGAAAGTAGATAGTAGTAGAACTTTACGCACGCGCGGGCTGAATTTTAATCTTATGTAGTTGATAACAGCAATAAAAACACAATAAATAAGTAGTTTAATATAAATAACAACTGTGGTATGCAACCAAATGTCAAGAAACTACTAGTTATGTTACAATATATTAATGTTCTTATTTCCACAAATTCAGATATTCGAACAATGAGTTCAAATACTAATCTCTCCTTACTTCCTACGTGGTAGGTTGATGGGCAAACAATCGCCAGAAAACAACTACTACCAGTGAAAAGAGGGGCACTGAATTACAACTAGGATATTCAATGCATTACATGTGGTTCTCGGTAGTGTAGAGGTTAGCACATTCGCCTTTCAAGCGGAAGACCCGGGTTCGATTCCCCGCCGGGCCACCGTGCTGGGTAATCGCACGTTGAAAAGTATTGCCTCGTTGATCCATTGCTCGCACAAGTTTCGACTTCTGAGAGTTGACGTTCGTCAGCTGGTTAACGGAAACGAACAATTTTAGAACAATTTTAGTATATCATTGACAGAATTATTTCGTGCATGTGATTGTTGTGATACAAGCTGGAATAGAATTTGCATTAGTGATATTGAATATTTGCAGGTATCGCATAAGTGCAACGAAAAGTCAAATAACATAGCAATAGAGATGGCTGGTGGTCTTAGGGGGTTCCATAACATATCACAAGTCAATCAGTGATCATTTCGCGGCTATGATTTTGGATATTTGGTCCGCCTTTTATTCCTGGGATGTGGTATTTTTATATATCATTTACAAACGGAGCTATTAGCGTAATCCTTCAAAAACCTACCTTCAGTGTTGTCCGTGCTGGGAATCACACGATCAAACTTAAGACTTTAGTAATCCTCAGTTCGCGAAACTTTCGACGTTTGAGGATTTTTGTTCTCAAGAGGATGTCAGCTGGTTAACATAAAAACCAATTCGATCTCTTGAATATGTCGATATTCATCTAGAGCCGTCAAGCTGAAGATTTTATTATCACATGGCACTGGACAATATTTCCATAATTTCTAGGTGCGGTTGTCTGCAAGTCGGTGACCGGCTCATCTCTGTGAACCATCAACCCAACTTAACCCTTCAAGAAATCAATTCCATATTGGAATTGGGCAACGAACCCACCGGAGTTGGAAAAGTTACATTGCAGGTGGAGTTCGACGTGGCAGATACGATTGTTCCATCTAGTGGGATTTTTACCGTAAAGCTTCCTAAAAGGGGTGCTGGACTTGGAATCACTATCACAGGTAAGGACCCAAGTAATGTATAAAAAGAAATCAGTCAACGTCCGTATCCTTACGGGTATTTAATTTTTCATTCTTTATAAACCTAGTTAGATTCAGTTGATATTATCTAGAAATATCCATATCTTCAAGCGATTTCTTCATTGTCATTCTCTGAAAAAGATGGAAAGTTTCATCAATTTGATAAAAGTTGAATCGATTTCAGTTTAGTGAAGTTCGACAAATAGTTGTAAAATTGATGTAATAATACAACTATGATGATAGTATGTGCAATGTGTTCATCTCCCACCTTTTCATCATTATTGATTATGTATCCACCAAGGCAATAAGGGATATTGTTCTCTGAGCGGAACAGGTTTGTCTAGGATTGAGTATGAAATATTCAACTAATGACCGAAATTGCATAGATATATCCTACAAATGTTATCTGTTTGATTCAAATGTCGTGTGCTTGGTAGATACAAATGGTATCAGAAAAAGTTACTCCTGTGATGTTATTCAGTACCCGTCTTGCCGTATAGACAAGGAAGTAGCTATTTAAAGCAAGTTATCATTTTCCTATTGTGAAGGTTTCAAACGTCTATGAATGATATACAAATTTCAACAGAATGTTGTTATTTATTCAATATAACTTCTTTTTCAGGAAAGTTATATGATCTATCCATATACCTATAGTTTCCTCTGAACGAAATAAGTTTGTCTCAGGTTGAAGACTGAAATGTTATCCTGATGAGTTTAATTTCATTGCAAACTATTCTCTATTGGTGTAGAAATGTTCTATGGATGGTATCTATCTGAATTGAGGTTCGTAATTATTAAATAATTCTAAAAAAGTTTCGCTAAAATATTCCTCCAAACTATAATAGGGTCAGTGAACAAGTAGATGTTTTACCGCCTTTTTGAAATGGATGTTGCTCAGATTTGCAGATCTTATTTCTAATGGTAAATTATTGAACAATTCACCACCAATATAGTATATAGAGTCTCTGATCAGAATCGAAGTCGGGATGGGAAGTCGAAAGGTATAAATGCTATTACGAGTAACATATGGAGTAGAAACAAAGTTGAACTTCGATTTATGTTTATAGATGAGGCAAACTATCTCAAGGATAAAAAGTGCGATGACTGTCAAAATTGTGATGGTAGCGAACCAATTCCTGTATGATACTCTGGGTTTGACTTCACAATGCCCTCTTCTGTAATATCAACAGAGAAGAGAGTTGAGTTGCATGCTCCCCAAAGCGGTATTCCATATCGTAGCTGAGACTCAATAAGAGCATGGTTAACGGTTTTTGCGACATGGAAACCCAACTCATAGGAAACCACTCTCACTGCATAACACCCGGAGGAAATCTTACTCTTAAGTTGTTCAAAATGTTCATCAAATTTCAGCCTATTGTCAATGAATACACCAAGAAATTTTGTTTGTACTTTATTTCGCAATGTGGCAGAGTCCATTGGGATTTCTTCAAGCGAACATTTGAATGATATTATATTCGTTTTTGATGCATTCAAAGATAGTAAATTGACATCGCACCAGCTTTTCACCTTCTCCAAGTCTTCTGTAGCTCCACTGAGTTTTTTTCCTTCCATATTATTCCATGATACAACGATATTGTTATATCATCCGCGAATAGATTGAAACTACCAGATATGTCGATCATAGATAAGAACTGTAATCAAATTTCAGACTTCCAACAATGAATATATCGATAATTCACTTGATGAGGATTGAAAAGGAAACCAAGGGCCATTGCTGAGATCACATCTTCTAAATTTTTTTTTGATATCAGCATCGCTCAAAAAAATGTTTCTATCCTATTAGTGTTATTGATCATCAACAATAATGCATAAAATTGAATTTTCTCTACTTATGCGGTACGTTCTACTATTTTAGCTTCAAAAACTCGACCCGATGAGCCGTTCGTCATATCTGAAATACGTCGAGGATCTGTAGCCCACAGAACGGGTACTCTCCACGCGGGAGATCGCCTGTTAGCTATCGACAATCATCCGCTGGACCACCTGAGTCTGGAGACGGCCTTCGACATCCTCCAAACGTCCACGAACGATATAGTGACGCTCAAGGTGGAGAAAACCGAAACGGAAAATTCAAATTTGTTTTTGGACAGCGTCGTGTACACCGTGGAATTGCAAAGGTGTGGTGGACCGCTTGGGATCACAATCTCTGGTAGCGAGGACTGCATGGATCCGATCATATTGTCGAGGTTGACGGAAGGTGAGTTTTGTGTTGGTTCTTTACGTTAATTGTTTTTTCCGAATCATTCGACTGAAAATTCATAATCTGACAAAATAAGGTTAGGTATATATAATTAATTGCGTTCAATACATTGACACATATTTATACGTTACAGATAATCAGACAAATGTATTCTCTTGGCTTATTGTATGGTAATAATATTTTGAAACCGAGTTTACAAAAGCCCAGAAAAAACTTTTCGTCTGCCATCAATTACAGAATATGTACTTTCCTCAGAAAATTGTAGCAACTTGTAATCAACATTTTACGATTATATTCAACTCGAAACTGTTACAATATTCGTCAATATTTTGAATTTCATTTATATCTTCGACTTTCAATACGAATACATTTTTAAATGATTTAGATTTTTTTAATGCCTGTTTACATTCTATTTTTTTTTTATTTATTATAATATCATCAATATTTTCAAACACTTGTTTAACAAAAAATATTCTCATCATTTTTTATTTTCGAAGGTTTTACTTAAACTTTTTCCTCTTTCTTCATTTCTTCATCTCTTCACTTTGGTTACTTCTTCACAATCGAGTTGCTTCAATTTGCGCAGGTGGTTGTATGCAATGCTCATGAGCTCTTGATCGAGAGGTCATGGGTTTGATCCCGAGAATTTCTCTCTGTTGTACTGGGTAATGACTTTCACACGTGAAATGGTTGAAAAAGCGGTATAATCACTCATATATATATATATATATATATATATATATGTTAGCATGAAGATTCTCACGGACGAAGTATGATGAATTGTGTAAACACAGAACACGGAATGAAACCCGAAAACACAATTCATCATATATATATATATATATATATATATATATATATATATATATATATATTTGATCGGCTAGGCTTCCGCGGTCATAAATGTGCTGGCTGGAACTTCCGGTTGATCCGCGTCTGGAAAGATTTACTTGTCTACGTTTCGACTCCCATTTCGGAGCCATTTTCAAGACTGAGTGACCTTGCGTCTAGGTCTGAGTTGTCTCACTAGCTGGCTATCATCACTGGAGATCGAGGATTGAAGGTTGGTGGGATTTAAGGGTTCATTAGTAATTATGGCAGGATCAGGTATCGGACGGTCGATGGGAGGTTCGAACGGATTAGTTCCCAAGTCGGAGTAAATAGAAGTATGTCGGACCAAAAGTGGTTTCCAGGTATTGGGGAGTCTTTGAGAATCGTCGCGTTTATTGAGACAGTTGGGACGTTTTTCGATTTCAATGGCTTCACGGGTAATTCTGGTTTGGAGGGTTTTGGCTGTGGCAACGGTTTTGGTGTTTTTGAAATCTATCTTGTGGCCTGTTTCTAAATGATGTTGGAATAATGCTGAGTTTGTGTCAGAATTACGGACTGCTAGTTCGTGTTCATATGCTCTACAGGACACTCGTCGGTTGGTCTGGCATGGTATTTCATATATTCCTTGGGTTTCATTGGGGATTGTGTCTTTGGGTGTTCGAAGGTAGGTGGATATTTGGTTGTTGAAATTTCTGTGACTCTGGCAAGCGGCCATTCGATTCTTTTTTCGAAATCGTTCCGAACGAGCACAGTATCTCCAATTTCATTATGACTTGGATTATATTTAGTTTTTCGTAGAAGAAGTTGACCGAGATATTCGTTCCGAAATCTTCGTTTCAAATCATTTCGGAGTTTCTGTTTGTACTTATACCTCCTTCTGTTTCCACTTGCTTCAATTCTATCAAAATCTGGAACCCCAATTTCCTTTATATCATTCAGAAACATAGCGGGGGTCAAGGCAGCGAGATCAGACGAATGTTCGGAAATTACAGTTAAAGGGCGTGAATTGACTATGGACTCACAATCGCACAAAATGGAAGTGATATCTTCAAAACTGAGGCATGCTCCACCAAGGACTCTCCTCAGGAGATTCTTCACCACTCCGATCAATCTCTCCCACCATCCACCCTACCAGGCCGAAAAAGGTGGATTGAATTTCCAGGAAATTCTCATTACTGTGCTGTAACTGTTTATTTGTTCCAATCCAGTCTGGAGAATGCATTTTCAGCACCCACAAAACATCGTCCATTGTCACTGTATATCACACAAGGTCTGCCTCTTCTAGCTATGAATCTTCGTAAAGCTTGAAGGAAACTTTCAGTGGACATGGAAGCTAGTACTTCAAGATGAATAGCTCGATACACAGCACACGAGAAGATACAAAACCAAAACCTTGCTTCTGTCTCTTAAATGCAATGGCCCGGCCAGTAATTCCAAAAGTTGCAGCATCTTTCACTCTGTCTGTAGGCAATGCAACCGGAGGAGCTTCTAAATGTGATGTAGAATTCTTCCGACAAATAACACACTTCGAGATCACTGATCTTTTTTCTACCACCCAGAATCCAGAATTTTTTTCTCAAAACACTTTGAAGAATTTGAGTGCCAGCATGACAGGAGTAAATAGGACATTTCATAATCAATTTGTTTACGACGGGATGCTTCGATGGTAGAATCATGGGGAAAAAAATCATTGTTATCCTGCCTTTCAGTTATTTTTGTTCGAATTCTAAGGATAGTGCAAGCGCTGCGAAACATTCCGTATGCAAAAACCGATGACCTCATTCTGATTGATGATTTGAGTTAAGAAAAACCTAATTAATGATATTCTGGAGGTTGCCGGTCGGAATTATGGTCCAGTTTTTTTTTTCGGTCCTATAATAGTTTTCGCTTCCATCGCTGTAGCTGCTAAAAAAAATTGTTATTGACTATTAACACCTGGTTTAGGTAAGGTATGGAGAAAAACGGCATGATCTAATTCAATACAAATTGAATAAAAAAGTGGTTTACCTATTAATAAGTAGTGAAAAATTGATTCAGGTAAGTTTTGACAATTATTGCCGATGCATTTGCAAAGGAAAATACAATTGATTTCGCTTTTTCTACAAGTGCAAAACATTGCCAAGCATTCAGCACAATATTTGCAAAGCCTGATCAAATAATTTGTCATAGGTGGTTTTGCCATTTGCACCCGGTACAACTTTCCATCTCGTCTTTCATAACCGAATTGTAGTAAGTTCGGAGGCCCTTGTATTGCAGCCCTTAAGCATTGTAAATACAAAACATCAAAAGTTCTAATAATTTGAGATACATTTGAATTGAATCCCAGCTTAAAAGGGTTTTTTTGGCCGATCCTTCAAACCAAATCCCTCAAAAACTACTATTCGATAGCTTATGCCAAAAGTGGATGTTGAGTACGAAAACATCGGAATCTGCACAATTTATAAAAACTTGTTCAATTCCTCCACCAACAGCAACAAAAATATGGCTGAAAATCCTTCAATCTGCTTCTAGGTGATTGGACTTCAAATCTAACAATTCAGAAGACCTATTACCTTGGAGCTTGAAGATATTTTTTTTTGGAGTCTTCATATCCACCGGTAATGGCCAGCTGGGATTTTGGTTGAAGGACATGATATAAATATTTTCAGTCAGTTTCAGTTACTTTCGGTTTAGCAGTGTCTGAGGTGTTCTTTTTTTTTAATGATCTATTCAACGTCGGCCTGTTTCCCCTACCAAGGCCAATCATCGACTCCGGTGACCACATTTCCCCCAACCGGAAATTTTGCCGAACACTCTGGTATTCCAACCAGAGGTAGGAATCCTTTACGAGTCCAACAACCATGGACTCAGGACCGCCGGCTTTTCGTCTCCTCCGAAGGACAGCAATTCCTCAATAAATCTTGTGTTCATTGATATATTGCCTGCGAGCTATGATATAATACTTTTCTGCAGTTTTATGAGCTTCCGACGCGGTCTTTCCCTGCTGCTTAGCTTCAGATATCGAATGACTAGTCAACATGGAGAGCTAGGTCATGCCCGTGAGGTATTCTTTTCATCATTCTTTTGTTGATTAACTATCATGATTGTAACGGTCATAGAATCTTCGCCACTTAATGTCCCCTTGAAAGTCATTGTCACAGTGTCTAAGATTGTTCAACAGTGTAGGATATGTTTCGATTTAGTTAAGTAGGTAGTGAATGAGTTCGGCTAGAGTTGTATGTTGCGGTGTCTTTCTGTTCGTTACACTGATATATATCACTAAACACCGCTAACGCTTCATGGAGTGTATTTCCTGACAAATTTAGATTTTGACTGCTAAATGAGGCTTGTATGAAAGTCTTCCATTTCGGCGTGAATGTGCATTTCTTCGCGGCATCTTCTATAAGAATTTCATCACACAACTTGTCCTCTGGTATAAGTTCACTAGTGGATAGATCCTTCCGTAATTCCTTAGCACACATGGCGATTTTGCTACAGTCTAGCCGACGTAAACGTTCAGCTATTTCTTTAATGAACTTCCTGCCATGAAAACCAAAGAAGATTGCTTCCTCTCAGTAAGATATGAGAATAAAACCTTGTCACCAAATTTATCGATCAGCATCACTTTGAGATCACGATTAGAACTACATCCTCTACTTCAGCGAGTACAGTCATGCGTTGAGCCAAGTATGTAAATTCAAAAGCGGTCGTCGGAACACCGTCTTTTATATCCGCCATTAATTTGTCAAAAGCAACCAGTAACTGTTTTTGTGATATTTTTTATTGGTCGACCTCTTTCGTTACTAGAAGATATAGGTAATGAAACGTAATTTCTTTAACACGACGTATGATATTGGAAGTTTCTGCAAACAAATCTTCCGGTGTTTCGTATAACAAATTTTTGTGGAAATTTCATAGTTTTATCGACGTATTGAAAAACAGCAAAGCTGCTGGAATTTCAGTTAAAAGATGCCTTTTTTTTATTTTGGTTTTCGTCGTATACCACAAATGGAACATCATGAGTCACTCGAATAATCGCTGTTGCTTCTTTTTGATTTGCAGGTCAAGTGGTGATCCAGCTACGCCCTGTGTTGTTGTTGATGAAGCTCTTTCTTCCAGCGCCTTATGTAGTGACGACGACGACTTTTTTCTTCGCTGATATAGCTGGCCATGCAACTTTTATACCACGAGAAGTGTTCTTCATCAGCATTCGGATCAAACAACTCCTCAAATTTGTCTGAAATTTCGTCTTCGCGTCGACTTGCTGCATTTGAATAGTGTCTTTCGGTTCATTCACCAGTTCAGCATGATTTTTCGTTCGCTTTTTTTTTTAATCTAATAATTGTAGCGATATTTAAGTTATCACAAAATTCGAAGCACTGCTATTTTAAATATTGGAGAATGTATCTGTTATAATAAAGGATGAAGTTCAGCTATAACTGAAGTCACAAAAACTGTTGATAAAAGCGCGGCCCGCTCCAAAACTCGAGGGAAGGTATGTGACGCTGGGAAGGAGATTTATAATTAAACTGACAACGGGCTTTTCTGGCAACTTTCAGTTCCAGGTTTGGAAGGATCTTGCAAAAACATTCCAGTCGAGAAATAGCGGTCAATGGTTATTGCATTCTATACAACATTTTTTTTTCACAACTACAGCGATGGAATCGAAAACTCCTATTATAGGGCTGAAAAAAAAACTGGACCATAATTCCGTCCGGCAACCTCCAAATTATTATTCATCAAGTCTTCCTCAACTCAAATCATCAATCAGAATGAGGTCATCGTTTTTTTCAAACGGAATGTTTCGCAGCGCCCGCTCTAGGATACCAAATTCGTCTTCGAATGGCAATAATGATTTCAATTTTGCATCGTGTATTCCAGAGAAACACTCTACTTGAACAATTTTTATCACCATTTCTTCAGCTTTTTCGATTTCCTCTACTGCCAACTCGCCTGATTTGCGATTTTGCTCATTTCGACAATTATGTATAAAGCGTCTTATCCATCCAAGCATATTCACAATTTTCGTGTACTGGGAAAAATATTTGTATAACCATGAACAATTTTTCTGTTCTGTAAACAATGATCAACCTCATAACCGCATAACCTCAACCTCTTGATTTTTCTATCAAAACAGTTTCTTCGTCCACTGAATAGTTTTGCTCTGGCCAGTGAGAAGACGTTTCCGAAAGCCATGCTGGTCTCTCCCACCATCGAGACTGTAAATGATGTTCTGGAGAACACCCCCGAGATGGTAAATCTGCAGGATTGTTTCTTCCAGGTACATGGAACCAGTTTTCTTTCTTCGTCAATGTACAGATCTCACGAACTCTGTTCCAGACGAAAGTTTTCCACTTTTCATCCCTTTTAATCCACGAAAGCACAGTAGTGGAATCTGTCCAACAATATATCATGGTCACAACAAAGGTCTTCAACACTGATGATAAAAGTCGTGCTCCAATTGTGGCGGCAAGCAGCTCCAAACGTGGAATGGACATGGTCTTCAAGGGGATACCCTGCTTTTTGCTTGTAACAATTGTACATACACTTTTTGGTTGAAAGACTCGCTTCTCAAAAATATTGCGGCAGCATAAGCGTCTTTCGAGGCATCACAAAAGAGATGTAAACTGATATCGTGAATTGTTTCTTGAAATACCCATCTAGGAATTCTTAGGTTCGCAAGTATGTTCAGTTCTGATAACCATGATAAAAACTTTTGTTTCATCACTATTGGAACTTCTGAATTCCATCCTAATTTAAGATTCCAAGCTTTTTGAAGGAGAATCTTCGGACATATCAGTACGGGGCACATGAAACCAATTGGATCAAAGAGACGATTCGCAGCTGACAAAATGGTTCTCTTTGTGATTATGGTGAAATTCATATTTTTCAGTCCTTCTAAACAAATTTGTATAGTGTCCTGTTTTCTGTTCCACAAGAGACCAAGCACTGGCGTCGTGGAAAGATCAGTTTCAGCACTTCCACTTGGAAGAGTGTATTCCCATCCTCTCAAGTTAAATTTTCCCTTTGCCATAATATCCGTCGCTTGCTGCATGAACTTCTTCACTTCCAATACTAGTGACAGAGTTGTCCACGTAAAAACTTTCCATCAACTTGTTCACTACTGATTTCTCAGATGAATGTTCGGTATTTTCCTCTTGAGACTTCTTCAGATGATACTGGATGACAGCTCCTAGTAGATAAGGGCTAGAAGTTATTCCGAAAACAACTCTCATATGTCGAAAGAACACCAGTTTTCCTTCTTCATTGTACCAAAGGAATCGTAAGAAGTTTCGATCTTTCTCGGACAGACTTATTTGAAGGAATGCTTTTCTTATGTCGGAAACCATTTGACATAGTCAGTGGGCATACTTGAAGACTGGCGTTAAATCAAATCATCTTTCGAACAATCTGTTCAGGCCAGTCTCAAATCACCTACACAGTAGGTTTCGGCTGGCACCTGTCAGAAAACAACTACTCCCCTGGCTAATACCACGAAGGGCATTGAATTATATCCGACCAGTGCCAGTGCAGGTTCCTTCACAGAAGTAAATCCTGCATTTGCTTTCGTCGATACAAATGAAGGAATTGATTTTCAATTATAGGGTCGGACACACTTGCAAGTGTGTTTTCTGACAGGTGCCAGCCGAAACCTACTGTGTAGGTGATTTGAGACTGGCCTGAACAAATTGTTCGAAAGATGATTTTATGTCGGAAATGACACCGATTTTCTCTAGGCGGAATGTCATGATGATAGAAGGAATCAATGAAATCAAATTGGCCCCCTTTTCAAGACACTCGTTTATTGAGGGATGATTTTTCTGCTTTGCCGAAGCATCAAACACAGGGCGTATTTTTGTGATGGTGCTACTGGCTTTGACGACATGTCGATGTGGAAGATAATGTGCTTCGTTCGATTGCTCATTTTCTGTAATTTCTTCTACGAACCATTCTTTAAAAACTGTATCGTAATCATGGTAGTATCCATCTTTCTTCAACTTCTGAATCAGAATATCCAAACGTTTTTTGGCTATTTCGAAATTATCTGGCAAAGGAGGGTGGTTCTCGATCCAAGGTAAAGAAACTTCGTATCTGTCCATTCGATTGACAGTAATGGTTTTCGTGAAATATTCATTTATCTCCAGTTCCTTTTGTTCTATAGATTTTTGAGTTCCAGGATCGGTGATTCCTAAAATTTCAAGACTCCTATAAGTCTGCTATAGAAATATTTTTTGAGTAAAGGGATATTGCCATCGTGGTAGTTGATGCATTTGGTCTCCTTGAAGGGAAATCATTAACTCTTCCCATGAGGATCCAACCCAATAATGTCTCCATTGCATCGAGACCACTTTTCAAATTGTGTTTCTGTCCAGTGAAGAGTTTCCCCGCAACATCTGCTCCGATGAGGACTTCGATCGGACCATCTATGGTGTCGCTTACTTCGATACCAAGTTTTTGAAGTTCGTGCATCCATGGACCGGATTTAATAGAAATTACGCTGGAGCATATGACTGTCTGATCAACAGCTTCAAAAGCGCATGCGTATTTGTTGTCCAGACTTCTGAGCTCAATGTTATGACATGAATGATCGATGCTTTCTGACTGGTAACCACCGAAAAAAGCATGAATCATTGTTTCTTTTCTGTTTTCGTTGAGTTCCATATCAATAGCTACAGCCCTACTAACGTACGAACGTTGTGATCCAGAATCGATGATGGCTCGAACATTCCTTGATTTGAATTTCCCATTCAACTGAACAACTATGGTTTGTAATAAAACTTCGTTTGAAGTTTGATTAGATAAGTTTTCTACGACTGGGGCAGGCAAATCAGTATCATGAGAGGAAACATTTTCACTTCCATCATATTTCGGGAACATTATGGAAGAATGCTTGCCTGAACAAGTTTTGCACTTCAATTGACTAGCTGTTCTGCACTTTCTCGCAATATGACCAAACTTCAGACAAAAATGACAACAGCCTTTCTCGGAGAGCTTCTTCTTGCGTTGAACCAAAGTCATCTTCGATGCTTGAGGACAATCATCAGATAGATGTTCTTTCTTACAGAAAATACATTTGGGAAAGTTTCGATTAATAAGGCCGGATGCAGTTGCAATTGGAATGTGATCTGAAGAAAAGTCTTTCTTCTTTCTCGGTAGATCCTGATGCTGCCAAACTGATCCGTTCTTCACTTTCTACCTCTTTTGTGATGAAATTCATTAACTCATCGAGACGAGTTTTCAAAGAGTCTTGAATCGAAAATTTGCTATCCCTCTGCCAAGCACGTAATGTTTCTTCGGGTAGACATGATTCCACCAATGGATACAGCATGGCTGCACACTTTTCAGAAGTCACTCCTAGAGTTTCTAATGCTCGTAGTTGAGATTCTAGCTGATCATATAATGTTGTTAACCTGGATTTTTTGGTGACATTGTTCAGTACCAATTTCAAGAGCTCGCGAACATAAACCTCTACTAAAAGATCATCACGACCAAAACGTGATTGGAGGCTTTCGACAGCTTTATCATAATTTTCCTTTGTTGGTGGATAACTTTCAAGTAACTGTCGTGCTCGGGATCTAGGTTCAGTCGCTTGCAACAGGTACTGAAATTTATCTTCCTTCTGTAGCTGTTCGTCGTCATGTATTCTCTGGAACTGGTCCCAAAATGATAACCACTCCTTGATGTCACCACCAAATTTCGTTAACTCAATGGTAGGGAGTTTCAGCTTTCGTTTGGTTTTGAAATCACTTGAAGTGCTTTTTGATTCAGTAACTAGTTCTTTGTGAATCAGGTAGTCTACTTCACATTTCAAGTTCTGGTATTTCTCAACTATTATATCGGCTCTTTGCATTTACTCATCAGGATTGAAATCACCATCTTCGTTAAGAATAAAATTCATCAGTTTTTGATTCAAGTCATTCAAAATCTCGATTTTCTGTTTTAGAATCTGAAGGCTGCCTTGAATTGCGAATAAATTTCGTTCTGGTCTCTTCATTTCTTCTAAGGTATTGTTGTAAATGCGGGCAAAAGCTGTACGTTGTACATCCAACGCTTCAATCACGGTCTCCATATCAGTCAGTATCTTCAGGCCACAACTAATCTTCAGGATCAACGAGGGTATGAACGTGTGTCCTGTCACGGTCGCCAAATATTGCGTATCAGTACTTACCCACTACGAGATACGTTTGGTGATGGAGATACAAAAAAGTGAGCTCAACTAAAACTCGTAAAACGTAGATTTCTTATATATTTTCTGCTTTTACAACGAGAAATGTCAATAATTTTCTATATAAACATTCGACTATATCAATAAATCAATAGCAACTAAAAGTAATGAAAAAACATCAATATATGGTGATGCGACGAAAACGGATACTCGACATTTAAATATACATATATATATATACATATATATATATATATATATATATATATATATATATATATATATATATATATATATATATATATAATTTCATCCATCTGAATGGCTCAAAACGTCAGCACAAAACGTATTCACCGCAATTTTCTTAAAAAGTGGTCTTAAGAACGTTTATAAAGTCACAATGTCTCTTCATCCGACACGCTCATTTAATGCGAATGCAAGGTCAGTAACATCCCTCCAAATAACTAACCATCGTTCACTCAGCCCTAATTTTTCACAAATCGTCCTAGTTCTCTTCTGCGAGCCTCGAATGCTCACAACAGGCGGTTTCCCACGGAAAGAGTAAAATACGGCCGTTCCTTTCTTTTTTCTGCACGCCATCGTACAATTCTCTTCCGCTCAGTAATCGCCCTCGTTTGTTTATTGTTCTGAATGTTAGGCCGTGTTTCCATAATTTGCTGCTTTCATTTCTTTCAACGAAACTTCTCAATTTCGATATTTTTTGCCATCATTCATAAGAAAGCAATGAAGGATGAGAGTATTTTTTCTTTGTTTAATTGTTGTTTCAAACAGTCCCGTTCCAGTTAACACAACATCTCTGGAAGCACAAAATATAGTAAAATTATACAAAAATGTAGGAACAATTAATAATATGTTGTTCGATCTCAATCGCTTAAGAACCATTTATATTGTCTTCAAGTTTTCAAATTTGAATCAAATCGTCATCGCAGCTAGCCACAAGATCGTTCCCAGCCAATACAATAATTCCCTGGTATGTTACAATTAGGTAGCTCTGGGACATTCCCTTTGTCGCATAGCTACGATGGAATGTAACTATTGCGATGTTAGGGGTACATAACTATTGTGACGTTCACACTGGACACCACTATCGTTATGAGAACAATGTGATATTAGCTGACGAAAACGTTATGTAAATGTATCTTAATAAATGAAAGAGACATATTTTATTGACGACGAGAACTAAAAATACTTCTCATGTATCTGTTAAAAATATATTCTTCCATTACTAGCGGACACCAGCAATCCCTAAAAGTTCATATAATGCCGAGAAAAGATAACATGACTGACTTCTCAAAGTGCCCAATATTAATAAAAACAATTTAACAATTTTGTACTCTCGGTTTTTAATCTTCTATTGTGTTGTTATTCCAATTATTATTACAAATCAGATAATTTTTCCGAGCCTTTCTGATTCAATTTCCACATAATAGAGAAAATCTAAGTTCTTGCTTTTCTTTGGACCACTCTATATGCTTTTTATAGTATTTTTTCTCGCAGAGACTCATATTGAGTTTTTGTTCTGACTGAGGTCACCGTACGGATATAATGTTATTTTTTCAAATAAAAGCTATTGGATGGATAATATTTTATAAATTTCAGTTATATTTGAATTGAATTTGGTTGACATAGTCAAATATTCTTCAATGAAATTTTTTTTATTTATCATTTTCTTATTCAAAGAACAGCCAAAAATATCCATTTGAACACCATTGACGTTTTCAATATTTTTGTACATTGACGTTCAAAATGCTTCCACGAATATTTCAGATTGGATATTTTTTAAGCTTATGAGCCTCGAGAATCATAAATATCATTCTGCAAGGAGTACCCAAAGTTTGGATGCTCATTCATGATATACCCCTAGAAGTGAAACCTTTCAAAGCTCCCAACGTAATATCGGGAAGTCTATACTCGTCATGTCAACCGCGATGAAACTCCCAAAGGCGGAACGATCGATACGTTATTTCAGAAGAGCAATAGCTGTAGAAATATCTATATAAATGGATCTCTGTCACGAATCTGAGATGTATTCTTTGCAAGTAATCTCACATAGTTTCCCTACGAGAATATTACGATCGTAATTACCCGAAGTATCAATATAGACAATTTCACAGTAAACCCCAAGATCCCAGATCGTCTTTCGAGAAGAGATATACTTGGGTTTTACGAATTCCGCCAACCCAGGAGAACCCGTTTCTCAAATATTCACTCAGATCTCAACTCCTTCACCAAAAAAATATTGATATCGAGTTCCATAACCAGACAGATCACCATAAAAATATAAAGCAAGTGTGAAAACTTTGTGCGATCTCAGGCGACGTTATCCTTTCCAACAAATTTTGAAAGAGTTCAATACAGTTGATAAGTATGGAAACTCTGGTGGGGAATGTAAAAGTGAAAAGTTCTTATAGAGATCAATTTCATTATCACTCGAAGTTGAGGCGCGTTACACTAGCAAGGTTACCATCATCAGAAGAGTATTCGATTTTTTTCTCCTAACCAACTATCAAATTTGGAAAATCAAATTTTCTTCTCCTGGAGATGCTTACGTCAAGTGCAAATGATATCAGTTTGGTCTTAGAGTAATTGATCTCCATAAAAAGTTTTCAATAGAAGTCGATTGATAGACAATCAATGATGGTGCCATCATCAAATAACCACTATAAAAAAACGTTGTAGGCCCTTTCGAGTAAGGTTTTCTCATATTGTCATTGTTGAAATGAAAACAGACATATGTCTGTTTATATTTCATTCTATGTTGAGGTTCATATTCACTACTTCTATTTGAGAATATGTACCTATTCTAAGGAAGAAAATTATTTCAACTTGAAAAATTTGACACTCAAATTTTGAAAGAGTCTCTTGAAAATTGTGCATCTTCAAAACAGAACTCAAAGGGGACCTTCGAGAAAACAGGTTCTAATCATACTTTAAAAATAAAAAGCAATATGTCGAAATAAGCACTAACGATGACAAAAACAAAATAATCAAATCAGAAACCACCACCATTAATATAGGCGTGCCTCAAGGCTCCATACCTGGACCCATAGTCTTTATTCAGTAAACGAACGATTCACCATGCTATACCGGAGTCCCCAAAGTAATAATGCACACTTGAGCACAAATTTTCTGATAACCGGTATAGATTCCCTAGATACAGAGGAAAAAGCAAACCTCACTCAAGTCAATGGTTTTCCGCTAACAATCTGGTCCTGAACACAGCCAAAACCACCTTTATGATTTTCCACCCCTGGCAAGAAACTATGGACCATACATACTCAATAATTATAGAACCAGAACAACTCAGACAAAACAGTTGAACTAAATTTTTGGAGGTATACCTAGAAGAGAACCTGAAATGGGAAGTTCTCTGCTCTAAGCTAACATCTACTCTAAAAAAAAAAACTTTTCGAATCTCTTACAGAATTTTCAAATACTCAATGACTGTAACTGTCTATTAAAGTGAAATTGAATCCCGGCTACAATATGGTATCTCGTTGTGTGGACCTCATCTGCGGTGAATGGTGTATTAATTGCCCAAAAACGGATAATCAGATGTATGACCTCTTCTCATTATCTGGAACCATGCAAACCACTTTTTAAACGCCTAGACATTTTAACAGTGTTCAACCTATAAATACTGAAAATAGCTTGCTCTGTACACAGTAGAAAGCACCAAGTCAAACGTCCAGATAATGCACATCCATACTCCACAAGGAAAATGCAAGAAATCATCCCAAAACATACTCTTCAAATAACGAACCAGACTCCCATAGTCATGGGAATGAAATCACTATCCATTTGTAACTGTGAATTAAAACTTAGAAAAATTCTCATACGAACTCCCTTTCACGAACTCAATACTCCAGGTACTTCCAATTTATTTTTATTTAACTTTGATACTAATCAAATCTATTTTGAAATGTACTCACCTAATTCTGTGACTTATCCTTTGTCTGTATGTGACTTTATTGAATCAATATATTATTATTATTGAAAGCATCCTTGGAGTTTGACAACTTTGAATTTCACCGTATCAAAACCCCTAAGATCTCTGTCAACTCTTCATTAGAATGTTCCATATGATTATGGTTTCACGAGCAGATTTGAGAATAATAGAAAAAAATCAAACAATGTTGATTGAGACTGAATAATTTTGAGCGTTCTTATTTTCAATGATGGATTGATTTCAGATCTGAGAGGATATTTTTTTATGCAGATTTACATGAAAGGAAGACCTGTAATGTTCAAAGAACACCGCGTGAATCAAGGGACAGGAGATACGAGATACACTTTGAAGTTCGAAAGCCGCAGGAAAACCTTTCCCGGCCAGGAGTTCAGCTATTTATTGAAAAAATATCCCTGAGCAAGAGACGTTCGATAGGTCTCCGAGCTCACAGCAGAAGGTTTGGAATTCTGTACTCGTCGGGTCATCCGTGTGGATACTGACAAGGGTGGAACGATTGATAACAATTCAGAAGAGCACCAACCGTGAAAATATTTATAGAAGAATGACAAGTTTCCGACCCTTCTACGATGCTTCAATGAAGTGAGTGAGTTTGTGAGCGAAGAATCACCAACAAGATGTTCATCTGAAGTTTTGTTTTTCGTGCTGGTTTGGAGACTCTGGAAAAAAAACTAGTATGAAGAGTACTGGCGTCCGCAAACTGTGTACTAAACAGCAACCACATACAGGGACCTATCAGACAAGAAACTCTTCAACAAAGCATACCACTAAGGAGGCAAACTATAAGACGGAAATTTAGAAAGGAGACTCCGATTCCAAACGCTTTTCAAAATATCTAGGGCAATAGCTAACATTTCTCCTAATTTTTCGATGGAATTCTGACAAATATGAGAAACATATGCCAATAAGTCACTGGTTGATATTTGATGGCGGAATCCGTATTGCCGACCATCATTTACTCCTGATTTCTCTAGATATTTCATAAGCTTCATATTAATTGCTTGTTTGATAAACTCGAAAGTCTGAAGCTGTACCTATTTGGTGATAAAATTGTGCAAGTCCATATATATTCAGTCGAAAAGTGGGATTCGATAATCGCTTTCATATTGTTCTCTTGAACATTCTCAAAATTATGCTAAATTGTTTTTAATGCTGTTTTGATAATTACCTCTTGTAGATACCTTGGAACCTCATGAATTTCATTATTCACAGGTGGATTAGCTGCAAGGACAGGTGCTCTTCATGTCGGTGATAGAATATTGGCAATCAATGGAGACAATCTAGAACAAAGGCCATTATCGGATGCGATCAGATTGTTACAAAGTTCCGGCGATCGAGTGCAGCTGAAGATATCAAGACATTTGAAACTTTCTGGTAAAAAAAATTATTACTATTCTTAAATTTTATCAACAACTAAAAGGCGATTCACTTGGCACCTATTCTGAGATCAATAATTCAGAGTAAAAATATCAACATAAAATCATTAAAAGACAAAATACATCAGTATCAAGTCACTTATTTTTAAATTCATATTTTTTCATAGAGCTAAGAGTCCTAATAAATGAATGTAGCAGATACTCTCAGTGCTACTTGCAATAAAGTTACAAAAAAATAATACCCAACAGTATTCGGCTTTTGACCAACAGTGGGTAACACAAGAAAAAGCTATGGATTTTGGGTTTCGTTCATATAAACTAAGTTAAATTATTTACGATGATGGGTATCACAGTTTCTTGTACGATTCTGTCAATATGGATTTTCAAGTATCCGCCAGTTCAATTGTTAAACTATTTCGATTCCAAAGACCTAGAGGTGGGCACTACGTGTGCTATAATGAATATCAACATTCACAGAACGAATGTGAAATTTAAAACGTTTATTTTCATGAAAATCCAACATTTGTTTCAATAGAATAGCTTCTCTTATATGGGAATCAGAATGTACAGTGCGCGTGAAGGTTGGAATACATCAATTTTTTTTAGGATAATGCATCATATTCAAGTAAAATTCTTAGGTCGATTTTATGAAATTCATCTTGCCGAATTATCAAAAATTTTCCGACTGTTTAGGGTGATACCAAAGTGATTATGTAAATGATGATTTCTATAAATGGCATATCATCTGTAAGCATTACGAATTTCAAATCCTCCATGCCTTCTCATTTCGTGAATGTATCATTCAAATGTACTGAATTCATATAAAAATCACAACGCCGAATGAATGCAACTGTTGCCCGTTAATCTTCGACCACAGTTGAACATGGAGAAATCAAATGATCAAATTCTCTTCTCGACATTGTTCGAGATTATTTCGAGTGTATTTTTTGTAATACCATCACTTAATCTCCTAACTTTCATTTCTTCAAAATTGACCGGTCTATTGAATTTTGAATTTTCAGGAAATTTTGCCCCAAATTGGAATGAAAATTAGGTGATGAAGATTAGGTCGTTGGGGTATGTTATAGGAACGCGGAGGGTGAATGTTATATGATATGCTAGTGAAGACAGCCGTGATATGAGTGATTCACAGTGTGCCTTCCAGTTTGAAATTTTGTCCAAATTGACCCCAAGAAATTTTACGTTTTCTAAATAATTCAAAGGCTTAAATCACACCTATCAGAAACTATCAGCGACGTATCATCTGCATATATAGTGAAGTGAGCTTGATTCGATATACATTCTATATCATTCGTGTACAACAAAAAGATCATTGGTCCAAGTACAGAACCTTGCGGAACACCCATAATTAACTCAGAACTTTCAGATTTTACATTTCTTAATCCTTTGGGATCTTGAAGGTTAATACTGACGTATTGTTTTCTATTCGTTAGAAATAATAGAATCCACTCTACAGAGACTCCTCGTATGCCATAAGCAAACAACTTTTTTGCTAAGATTTTGTGATTTACACAATCGAAAGCGCGACTTAGATCACTTAGATCGCAAAAAATTCCAATAGGGTTTTCTCCCGCTTCAAGATATTCTAGTAATCTTTCATAAAATGAGTGGATTGCAGTATTGGTTGAAAGTCCCGTTCTGAATTCATGTTGATTTTCAGTCAAAATAGCGAATTTTTCCAAATAGCTGAGTAATCTATGAAGAAAACAGTATTCGAATACTTTAGAAATAGCATAGGGGAACAGTGACATGTCTGTAGTTGGATAGTAGACAGGGATCCTTTTTTTTGAAAATGGAAATCACTTTTTTTAGCTTGAGATTTTTGGGAAAAACGCCGAGCTCAAATGATTATATGACAAAGGGGTGGCACTATGAGATGTAACACAACTTTTAAGAGATAAGCAGGAACTTCGTCGGGTCCACAGGATTTTTTGTTTTTTAATTTTTGGCACATCAAGGAGTACATTTCTTCCGAAGTAAACGGAGATAAGAAGAAAGAGTTACTTAAAGATTTTTTAGGTGCTTCGAAGGCAACATCAGGAATTTTTTCAGCTATTTCAAGAGGAGTCTTCAAAAAAATCTATTGAATATGGAAGCAATAATTTGAGGATCGTCATATTCAGATTCATCTGATATTATTCTTATATTTTCTTTTGATTTTGTATTATTAGTTAATTCCGATATAACTTTCCATGCAGATTTTGTTGGATTATCTGATTCAATAATTCTTTTTTGATAAAATGTCCTCTTCGACTTCTTTATTAACAAGTTGTGTTTTTTTCTTGGCATCGTCATAGATAGGTTTGAATTTGAATTTGAGATAATTCCTGAGGACCTGAGTTCGACTGCTTCACTTCTTCTGTTACCCAATGCCTAGTGACTCTTTTAATGAACTTCTTTTTGACGGGGAAGTGAACTTCAAAATGATGCAAGAAAGTTGCATTGAAATAATCGAATGCGTCTTCTACTTTTTCTAGAGCGTATAGTTCTTCCCAATTCTCTTCGACTATCTATTGCTGAGTCCTCCTTTTCGTTCTTACTGGATGAGAAAATATTTCTGAGTTTATTTTAGACAGTATATGATTTTAAATATTTTTTGATTTCTGGAGTTGTTGAGATTCCTGAATAAAAGTGTTAAATTTGGTCAAGCATTAGTTCCATTGGAGGTGATATGTCCATTAATTACGTCGATGGGTTTCAATTAGGTCGTGCAATCTATACTATAGAATGATCTAAGAAGATATGCTAAGACTGCGTACATTATTTTCATTTCTATAGGTGTTTCCGATAACCCTTCTGTGTTTCGTGATCGAGATAATCGATTATTGTTGAATGGAATCTCTCCACTGAGCATAATTAGGAGAACATAAATAAAGTTTGATTTCATGTTGTCGCAAGGGATTGTAAGGCTACAGGGTTTTTGACACAATTGAAAATCGGAAACTTCAGAATGAACGGCGTATTCCAGGACCAAATTCAACGTATTTGCGGCACAGGCGATGGCCAATAATCCTTTGTCGATCACCGAATATTTCTGAGTCATTTAGGGTTCGTGTATATTGGTATGTGCCGTATTTCATTGCTGGAAGTAAGTGGAGTATTTTCTTAGTAGATAATCAGATAATTAATTACAAATGCCGTTCAACTTTGGTTGAATCTAATTTGTGATCAGTTTATACGGCCATATTATTCAAGTCCATGAAATGAGTTGAATGTTTCAACAGCGAATGATTTTGAGAAGTCTAACGTCACTGGACTAGTGTTATCATTCAGAATAATAGTTTACAATCAGGATCAGGATCTCACAGTTGTAAATTTTATAATGTTGAATTATTATTCCACCATCAGAAAAGAACTACTTTTCTGCGATATAATGGATGTTCTTGTAGTTGAATATTACTCAGCAACAGAAAGTTCGAACAACGATGCACCAAGTTGATGACAGTTCGGAAATCAGTAGATCGTTGAAACGGAAATTTCACGAACGAATATATACAATTCGTAATATCCTACCGACTGCACCAATTAAATCAACAAACCCGAGAAGTAGTTTTTTGTAAATATATCAAGAATATCAATAAAGTTATTCGGAGATGTTTTCAACAATGAATCTGGCAACTGACTGCCACAGTTGTGAATTTGAGACTACAACTCGATTTGGCATGTTCAGCAGAAAATGACATCGCAACTGCGAGATAAGCCTTTTTGTGGTAGCCTGGTGTGATTTACGTTTGCCAAAAAATGGACCTTCAGATGCCTTATGTCATATGTACTGATGGTGCTGAAATGTGACTACATATCTGGAATCAGTACTCACAAAGAATTCGAAAACCTCAATAGATGGGGTGTGTTTTTGAAGAAATATCACTCACGTCACTAATCCAATGTTCAACTACAACCATTAGGTGCTCTCTATCATATGTCCTGACGATGCTATGAATAATGGCGGTACGTTAAAGTATTTGGACTGGACAATGAGACTACTTTTTAGTTCCACATATCGATTTCAATCCACGCCGCTTTGAGGTATATTGGCAAATAAACGTTTTCATGTCGACATAAAATCAGTCGTGTTTATATTTCATCACCAAAAATATACAACATTGATTGTGAATTATGTAAATGATATATTTGGTGCACGAAATCATTGAATTCACAAATCTATTGCTAGGCAGCTGTTTCTATCCGCCATAGGCCTTTTTTTAGTGGCATTCGGTAGGAGTTGAGGATTAAATGATTTGTATTGTTTTTTATTCCTGATTGAGCAAAAATCCTGATTCCAAATAGCCGAAGTTGTTTCCCAAATATCTTGCAGCTCAATTTGCGAGTAAGGGCGGGTAATCAAGCGTTCCAATTTTGTATTTTTCGTCGGAAATTGTGTCCAAATTGTCGAATTTTTATTGTTATGATTCCTTAAATTCAAGGAAAAAAGCCGTAATTCGAATGAATGAGGATCATCCGCTTTAAACCGATGACGATAACTCGTTACATACTATTAATACGACAGAAAAAAATATATTTTTTTTAATTCTTTATTTAACGTCTGCCTATTTCTCGTACCAATACTTTTGTATTACAAATATAATTGCACGTGTATTTTTTCAACTCACGTGTTTATATAAAAGACAACAGACCATTATATTGTAAGTTATCATCACTATACGGTTGTGATAGTTTTCCACTTCTGAACCGAAGTTCCAGATTACTATACTAGCATTTTCGAAATAAATATATTGCGTAACCTAATTCATATACTTTTTCATTGCAGATGACAATCGATGTAATTATTCGAGCCCAGGACTCATGAGTGTTGACAGTGCAATCCATTCGTGGGATAGCAATACAGCAGAAACGACCAATGATAATGCAACAGGTAAAATGAAATATAAATTATGCGTTCCAGAGTAAAAATTCACTGTTAATTCTATCACTAGGATTGTGTATCTCAAATTATGATTGACGAGAATATTATTTTGTAACAAACTCGATAGTCTCGCACGATGGTATGAATTTAAAGACAATGAATAATGTACATATTTCTTCAGAGAATGTTCAAAGATATGCATTCAGTCTTCATTTTTTCAAAATCGATGTTATGTACGTGCCTCTCCATAATAATCCATATCGGAATAGGAAATAAGCGATAAGGAAGGAATATTTCCAATTGTCACTTATTTGTGTGAGGCATAGTTGCATGAAAAACCAAGCATAAAGAAAATGAAAGATTCATACCAAAGAAGATTTCATCACTATAACAGATCATACTGAATCTACATTCCACCAGTTCGGACTGAGGGATTGAAGCTGTGAAGAGCTTAAACTTCGCGATTTTTTTGCACGAAAATTCTCATTATCCTCGTTTTATACCATAGTGGCCAAACGCGAAATCGTTTACATATTCAGATTAAGTATATATACCTAAATGTCTTTCTAAAGTATGTCCGCAACTGAAAAACTGGATAATATCAGAAAATGTCACTTATTTCTTGATCATCCATCGATAGATGGGAACGGGGGATAAACATGAAAAATACTTGGTTCTAAAGTGGAGGGTATATTTATATGAAGAAATTTCTAGTGTAGTGTAGAGTAGTGGTTTCTTCCTAGGTATGAATTTTTCATGTACCTAATACCTGATTTTTCTCTATTTGAATATGTATATGAGCTTGAGTTCAAATTGTAGATCCTCGTCCGTCTCATAATTCAACATCTTGATTACGTTTCTTTCAGAAAAGTCCAGTTGCTATTCACTGAAACCTATGAGTATACTTATAATTTCCCAATGAATTAGAATCTGATATGGTTGATATCGAGGTATAAATCACGCATATAAGAGCAGTCTATTAGACTTCGATTTAACTTTTTTGGACCAATATTGAAAAAAATACCTTTCTGCTGGTGATATTTATTCGTGTTTATATTCGTCTTCATACACCTATTTACTCATACCTATAAGTGAACTTGAAATTTCCCTTGAAAATTTTGACTCGTAGAAAATATTGACCTATTGAATGAATAAAGCAGATAAAAGATGAAAACGGATTCTGTGACTTTCCAAAAAAGCCACGCTTACACTTACAAAAGTAAGTTCTGCTGGCCTTAAAACAAAGTATTCTTGCCCAATATTGAAAAAATCACTGTGCATACTTCCGTATATTTTAGTCACGCATAACTATGGATAACTACGAATAACTTATTTCTGTGCGTATGTATGAAAAAAGAGCCTTAGATATTTTCATCCGCCCTACTGAAATCGTCCTGGATCTTTTTGGGAAATATTGAATAATTTCGCACTAAGTAATTATATATCGAATACTGATGAACTGGTTTTAGTATAGAATTTGTTATATCTGAAAATTTGCTTCCAGTAAATAGATACTGGTTAATTTTGTTTCAAGAACGCACTTTTAATGTATAGCATATGGCAACAACATGGTCGCCCACATCAGCACTAGAATCCAGCTATGTTAAAAAAGTTAATATTAATTCAATCAATAAGAACATCATTTTCTTCAAGTCGGTTGGTGTGGCCGAACGGTCTAAGGCGCGGTCCTCATATTCAATTTGGCTTTTTCACTGCTAGTTGAATCAGTTGAATAGGCAATTGTTAGTTGCCTAGATACCAATCCCGGTTCTGAGAGATATCTGGATTGAATACACCAACCGACCCGTTTGTGGATTTTTCTGGGTTTCCCCCCCACAGTTGAAATAGCAAATGCTTTACCGTAAAAAATCAGTAAGACACCCCAGAGTGCTTCGGCACTGTAGACTAATAGCCAACTCTTGCCTTTTGACTCATGGGCGCACTCGAAACAGTGTTTGATAAAGGGAAAATGAAAAAAAAAACCACACCACGAAGAGATCTCAAATATATTGATCTCATCCATATTCCTTCATGTATCGACCCTATATGAACTAAAATAAGGGATGCTCCGTGGAGTTTATCCACTAGTGGATGGTCTGACATTCTTGCATTGTCCTAAACATGTCCAGAACTTCGATTAATATCGATTCGTATTGAAAATCTAAAAAAAAGTAGTAATTTTTGGCAAATTGATAAGACATGTGTTCGTTGCGTGACATTAATACTTTATCATTCATTCCGCCTCTTAGTCAAAATAAAGTCAATAGCTGACTGACTGTTTTATTAATTCAAGATATTTCAAAATCACCCAAGAAGCGAGCATATTGTAGAAAAAATGATACCTTTGGGACATCTTTGATGTACCAGATTCCGACTATGTTAGGCAGCATTTTCTTGATCTTTTTGGGATATGCCCTTTTTGTTATGCCCATTAAAGTACTTGACAGTAGCACCCAATAGAAACAAGAAAACAGGATATTTTCTAATAAACTGTTACTATTCTTTGTCAGATATCCAAGAAATAAAAGACATCGAAAGCATCCTAAGCGAACCGCTTTCATATCAAGACCACGATAAGGATTCAACAACGACGAAATCAAAAAAACGAGACTCTCAATTGCAGTACTACTCGGACACCGAAGAAATATTCTGCCCCAGCCCATTGCCTCTCCCGAACTACACCTTCACAAACACGATGAAATACGAAAACAGCTTCGCACAATCGCCAAACAGTTTCATAGACAGGTTACCGGGCACTTACAGCAACGAAAGCATGTTGGATAACGAAGTTTACCACGTTACCTTGTACAAAGATTCGATATACGACGACTACGGGTTCAGCGTTAGCGACGGCCTGTACGAGAAGGGAGTCTACGTTAATAGAATCAGGAAGGGAGGCCCTGCAGATATCGTCGGACTTTTGAAACCCTACGATCGGATTATACAGGTAACTTTGTTTGATGAGTGAATTTCATTCGGGACCATATATTTGGACACATCTTGATCTATTTGTCCAGACGAATAATCGAAATATTTGAAAATGCTTTCATAAAAAATTTATATAAATAAGGGCAATTCCGAAGCACGGTTCAATGTGAATATTTTCAGTTTGATAATGCTTTGCGACAAATTCCATTATAAAAAGGATCATCACCCTGGTTTACAATTGTTTATAAAATAATATAACCAATTTTATAAAATGTTGAAAAGAATTGTTCAAAGATCAAAAGGAGTATATAAAAAAAATCTCAAACGCTTTCTCAAAATCCGTATGGAATGAAATACTACATAATACGGACAGAAACACGAATCTGAAAATGCAAAATATACATTTTGGTCGATGGAAAGATGGTTGAAAATCAACAAGAATCATGTAAAATATTCAACAGTTACCTACTTCATTGATTTTAGCCCTGGTTTATCAGCTGCCTGTCCTACAACAGCTGATTAACCAATAAGATCAGGAAGTTAGATTCAAGCAAACCCCAGGATATGATAATATCAGTGTCATGTGAAAGTAATGAAATCAGAGGTCACTCCTCTTATGAGCAAAGTGATCAATTTGACATTCACAACACACTTGCCACCTGATAAATCAAAAGTTGAGAAGGTACGCGGTAGTCCCGTTTCTATGTGGCCAGTACTGTCATGAAAAATCGAAAAAGCAGTACATTGTAGGTTGTTAAAATTTTTCAAAATCAAATCTGTCACATAATGGACAATATGGATTTCGTTTATCAGTGATAAAGAATTGGCGGTGTAAGATGTTATCACTCAGTTCCAACTAAATTTAGACTCAAATAAAAGCTGCGGTCTATCACTGAATCTACGAAAGACTCATGATACGGTAGATTATGCAATCCTTTCGAATATTATGTATCAAATTTGCATAAGGGGAATTTTACAAAACTGTTTAAAAAAATTGTGTTTGGGTAAAGGAGCTGGATCGATGGGAAATATCTTATGTGGTGTTCCACATGGATCCATCCTGGGGCCCGTTTTTTCCTGCATATACCTAAACTCTTCTACTAATTTAGATTCAACTAGTGGAATTAAAATTCTTGCTGACAATGAGCAGAAGTAGTTTTCAAGATATCTAAAATAATATTTTATGTATGACCTTAACGAAAATAGAATTTGCCAGGACTAGCATTGAACTTTGACAACAAATCTGCATTTATTCTTCTGAAGGATCCCATCGAATTAAATTATGAGAATATAAAGTGCTCATCTATCATAAAATTTCTTGGACTTGTGGAAAAATCATATATAAATATTGAGAGAGTGGATTTCTCCGATTCCGCTAAACTATTTGAAACTGATTCATCATTCCCCAGATCATCCTGAACTCCAATACTCGGTTTCAGTCTGTGGGTGTCAGCAACAAAATCTTCACTCGAACCATTGGAAGTTTTAGAGAATGAGATAATCAGATGCATATTTTAACCACATTTTAAGGATCTTATTGTAAATTTATATAAATCCAACAATCTTCTAGATATTATTTCACTGTATAAATTAAAAAAATTTACATTTATCCATCAGGTCAGAAATAAATCAAAGCAGTCGAATTCAGCATTTAAATAAGTTAAGAGTGATCAACATAATCGTATGACTAGGTATTCAAATAATTTTGAATTCATTCATATAAACACGTATGTTTCTTGGGAAATGAAATATTTATTATTATCATCATTACCAGAGACTGATACTTTTTTGTTCTAGGTGAATGACACAAAAACCCAGGACTTCGACTGCTGTTTGACAGTACCACTGATAGCTTCAGCAGGAGATAGAATAGAACTTGTAGTAGCCAGGAATCCCTACTTGAACTATTTTGACAAGGTATTTTAACATTTATATATTTCGATCAACAATACTCATCACCTGAAGACATTTGTGATCATCTTTATCCCAAACCCTGATATTCCTCTCACTGAAGACCTTGGAGATGCTGGTACGGAGTGGTACTCAAAAGAAAGCGCAATACAAACATATCCACCCACTGCACGCATAACAATACGCCTACCAGACCGGAAAGTCAACGGTAACTGCCATCTCAAAGGAGCACATTTCATTGACGGTGTAAAAGGAAGATGATTTCATAGAGAGGGGATTGATAGATTACGAAGTTCATCGATGAAATTGGCATCGCAGTGAGAGGATTTTCAATGAAAATACTTTACGATCAAGGGTACTCTATTGAATCTTCTTTTGATGATTTCGAGAATCAATTTAAATATTTTCAATACACTTCATACAATCAATTACAATCTATGAAATGTTTTCTATGAAAGAAACTAAGTTAACGGACATGGCGCTTCAACACCTGGTTCACAGAGTTAAGGGGTGCCCATACCGCGGGCTACAAGCAATGAGGATTTTCATAGACATAGAGGAAGTCTTTGACAATATGTCATTTCAATTCCTATGTCGTGCCGTTTCGAGACATGGAAATCGATCAGGCCGATCAGTGCCAGGCTCTCGGAATAAAGGACGGTGAAGGCGGTAATCAATAGTAGATCTGCCAGCGCTACCGTGGTCAGAGCGTACCCACAAAGCGTGGTCTATCAGCCCTACTCTGGTGCATGGTGGTGAATATTCTCCTAATAAAGATAACAATGACGTAGTCATACATACTCAAGGGCACTCTGTTAAAATAATGGGGACTACCAACACAACAGCAACCAGGATACTGGAAACCTCATGCACTACAAAGGGGATCAAAGCTAACCCCGACAAAGGAGCTAGTACACGGACGGATCTAGGGCGGGTAGCTGGTCCATAGATCGGGGATCTATGGAGAGGGACGGATAGCACAGCTATCATCACCACTAGACTCACACGCCGTGGACCAAAGTGAGTGACGAAGTCGCTCACCGCTGGCTATATGTTCAGACAGCAAAGCAGCAATCATGGTTTTGAGTTCGAATAGTTCATTCGGATTGATATAGGAGTAAAAGAGACGTCACCATGGAGTGGGGCATCCGGTCATCCAACTTTCCTGGAAACAAACGAACAGACGAGGTCGAGGAGATGGGATCAGAATCGGCTCCGGTTGGTCCGGAGCTAATCCTATAGACGGGTAGCTAATTTCAGAAATCGCTTTCCTTTCTCACTTCAACGGCATTTCTTGAGCCATTTTGGCAACATGACTTTTCCGAAGTAAAAATACCTGCTGAATCTGATTCTAAATGTTGCCAAGCCGAATTTTGGGTCCTTTCCTCAAAATTCAAGATGGCGGCCAAAATTTTCAAAATTGTACTCGCACTCAAATTCAGTCGAGTCGGGTGTCCACACGTACGTTTCCGAAGTCGGAGAACTCATTTTTAATGACCGGAAGTGTGCTCGTGCACTGGAAGTGGCTCGAAACAAGATGGCGGCGATGTTTTCAGTAATTAAGGATATTTTCGTTTTCCCTGTAAGCGGCGTTTGATGGTCGATCTGACATGTCGTTTTTATGGTTTCTGGGACCGAGAAACTCGTAAATCAACACCGAAAGTGCTTTCTGTGACCACCGGAAGTACTTCCGTTCACCGGCAATGGAGGAGGAACACTAGAGAAAGAAAACTTTGCAGACGTTTAATTCAAATCAAATGAAAACTAGATAGTCCTCTCCTTTTCTGTTGACACAGTCATATCCACATGACTTGCACATGTTGGTGCACACTTCCCCCGACCGCTTACACCTGCAGAGGAGAGTTGCACACCGGCCATTGCATCCACACGATAAGAGCGAAACGCAGGCTTCAGGCATGTGCGGGAGGAGGGACGGAACTCTAACAAAAGCCCCGTCGACCTCCTCCGTCGACCTGCCTGTCCATCAATTGTAAGGTGGGAATCCGTATGTGCTTCAAGAATTTGCGGACATTCTACTGTTTCGGTGAGTAACCTGAAGAGATCTGATTTGTTACCGCCCCTTGGTGATCCATCTTGGTTGAAAAATGCGAGGGGGACGTCGTGAAGCGTGAAGCAGGATTTCTCTCAGATCAACAGCCCTCTCAGCCTCATAGGCAGCAATTAAGCGTTGCAGGACGCTACGGCTTTCGTTGTTCGCCGTGTTAGCTACGATCGATCTGCCTTGTAGATGTTTTCGAAGGTCAGGGCTTTGTTCATCTTTACCGAAGAGAAGAAGCTTGATGACTTGCTGCTGGTGAGCCTCTCCGATACAAAACTAGTGACCTGACGTAAACCCAGCTCCTTTGCAGAGAGAAGAGATGACTTAATTCCTTCTGTAGCAACATCTTGGGAAGCAACATTTCTAAGGCACGTCTCTGAAGGTGAATTGAACATGTTGTATGACTTCATTGTTGTAAGCAGGGCATTTTCATCTTCGGCGTCTCTCTTTGCTCGACCTGGATACAGCTCTGCGTGCAAATCTAAGGACTGCCGTCGACCGAAGAAATCGTAAAATTTGAGGGATATGGCAACAAGCCAACTTGATGTCAGCGCCCATCGCTGAAAAGCGGCCGGATCCTGTGCGATACCAATGATCCCAGAAGAGGTGTCCTTCACTGCCCCAACCAGCCACTCTTGCGCGTGGTCAGGGTCAACTTGGTTGAATTCACCTTCAGCAATTTTCACTCCAAAATCACCACGCTTGAATGCTGCTTCAGTTTCAGGTGGGAGCAGGTGCATCTCAGCTACATAGGCACTTACGGATTTGAGGTAATTGTGATGGTCATACCTTGCCATATAAGGTAACATCTACGTCAAAGAGTTCAAGTATATAGTTTCCATATTCCGTCTCTGATAGATCTGGTGAATTGGAGTAAAATATGTCCCATTTCAACATATGTCATCCAAAATTTCAGTTCAACGTTATCAGTGGAAGAGCTCATTTCTTGAAGGAGATCAAAAACACCAAAGCACCAATAAGTTTCTCGCTTACATCAGGTTTAACGGTGCTGAGGTACTCCAGGAACTTCGGAGCCGAAAGTCTTCACAGGGCTTGTAGGGTAAGTTTCAGCAGACGCATGCCTTTTAAAGTGCAAACCATTTAGAATCAACTGATTCATTGATTACTTTAAGTATGGCAGAGTAACGAGACAACCGACATGTAACCACAAGTAGACAGAAAGGAAAAAACAGAATGTGAGGTTAGGTTGTGGTTGTACGGTAAATATTTAAAAACATCACTGTACGAACGAATAAAACCGTATAGCTTGCAGTATCTACTCACCTTTAACCTCGTTGAATAATTTTACTAACGCAAAAAGCACCCAAAACACACACATTCACTTTTCTTGGCGCGGAAGTCGAACAGAGAATCACAGCGCGGCGGAAAAATAGCAGAACCGCGCGCAAATCCGAATGAGAAACAATCCGTCATTCGCATAACGATTTATGTGGCACAAATGAGAAGAAATAGGCCACTGGATGGATTGAGGGTAGTAACGAGAGTCCTGTAAACTTAGACAATTCGTGTTTGCGAGAATACAAATTGGAGAATAGCGTTGAAGTTTCAATTGTGTAAAAAAATGTATATATACTTGATTAAGGATGAATCAAAGGGCAGGATATGACTACCACCTACAAAAAAACGTGATACGTAACTTGCTGAATGTGTTCGTTTTCAACTTTGAGTCTGTACCTTCATTTCCGGTAACCGGAAGTGCTTCCGGTGGTCACAGAAAGCACTTCCGGTGTTGATTTTCGAGTTTCTTGGTCCCAGAAACCATAAAAACGACATGTCAGTTCGACCATCGAACGCCGCTTGCAGGGAAAACGAAAATATCCTTAATTACTGAAAACATCGCCGCCATCTTGTTTCGAGACACTTCCGGTGCACGGGCACACTTCCGGTCATAAAAAATGAGCTCTCCTACTTCGGAAACGTATGTCTGGACACCCGACTCGACTGAATTTGAATGCGAGTACAATTTTGAAAATTTTGACACATTTTTGGCCGCCATCTTGAATTTTGAGGAAAGGACCCAAAATTCGGCTTGGCAACATTCAGAATCGGATTCAGCAAGCATTTTTACTTCGCAAAAGTCATTATTGCCAAAATGTCTCAAGAAATGCCGTTGAGTTTTCACCGGTCTGAATCAACTACCCGTCTACTAGAGATAACCTGAAACACGGCCACCTTTGCCCTCGGAGAACTGTCACAAAACCTGAGGCAGCATGAGACAAGCCAAACTGCTTATCAAGAAGCCCTCGTATCGTCTCACAAATTAGATTCTTCCACTTAACAGAAAGGATATGAGAACGATAACAAAGACTCCTCACGGAGCAAAAACCACCTGAACAAGTACCTGACACTGATGGTGATATCAGATGACCCAGAATGTCGATAGTATCTGGAAGACAATTAAACGTCATTACACATCCTCACGGAGTACGAACATCTTGGGGAACATTGGCTTCGTTCAGCGGTGCACAACCGTTGAGGATAATCACTAAACGTGTTGAGCCGCTGCTCAACGGTTAAGAGTGATCAATGGTGCAGCGGTCCGTTCAGCCGAACAAGTTGGCACATCACTCAACTGTTGTGCACCGCTGAACGAAGCCATTATTATTCACTCCAAAGATGTAAGGAGACCAGGATGAGGGCGCTGGTAGACTTCGTGAAAAAGATAAGCGACCCTGAATAATTCCCTGAAGACCCCTCCCGCCCACACGAGGTTAAAATAAGAAGAAAGCTATATGTTTCGACAGACAAAATAAGAAAGTCTGATCGGTATATACTGACCAACTCTCAAATAGTTCCAAAACTTCGGGAAGAAGTTCAGGGCATTCCTTTTTGAAATAATTTTGGCCTTTCACAAATATTCGTATCAATTTCGTTTATACTTTTACTTCATTTTTGTGTACTCGCTTTCTTGATTATCAGTTTCTCAGAATATTTTATCGAAACTGGAATTACCTCCATTCATTTCACCCTCCAATCGAATATGTTAACTTGGTTGAATTTTCTGGAGAATTCAACTCAATAGCTATAAATGGATCCAATTCCATCTCAAGGAAAAAATAAATTTTTGTAACTATAAAAACCAAATAATCGTAATTCTATCATAACATTAAGGCTACAAATAGGTTATGTACAAACCAATTTCCAAGAGATATTGAAATTGAACTACCAAAAGAATGTAAGGAAGAAACATTGAACATTCAACGAGATAGATTTTTCAGATCCAGAAATAGGAACTTCACATTTTGAAAATAACGGCTAGGCTCTCGTTTCACTTTTGGCGTAGAACTGTATAAAAATTTTCAGAAAAAGTCTTACCAAAAATGATTACGGTTCTTCGCTCTAACGGAGTCACCAGGAGACACCTCCAATTTCTTCGCAAACAGGTACTTTTCTGATTCGACAATGAATTAATTTTTTACCTATCAGCCAACTTTATCTAAATCCAAAAATAACAAATTACAGAAATCGGACAATAAGTTATTCTTTCACCAATAAATATTATCTCTTGTTGAGATTGCTGAACTTGAACTATAGTGTGTCTATCCAAAATATAAAGCTGTCTTAAGTCTGGGTTAATCAAAGGTGTTTTCTGGCGCTCTTGTATTCAAAACTTATTCGTCTCTCCATCTCTTTCTCACTATACGGCTAGCCGTATGCGACAGAGACAGACGAATACGTTTTGAATACATGAGCGCCAGAAAACGCCTCAAATTATTACCCTATATAAATGCGTGTGATCGCCTCGTCCCAGTAAAGATTTATTTTAGGGTCATTTCAAGAATATTTTATCCTATGATTTCTGAAAAACCCTTCGTTAGGAAGATACAGTGTAAACAAAATTTGCAACAACCATATTTGTTGAAGTCATGAATGTGAATGAAAGAATGGCGTACGTGAATGAAGTACAAAATAATGATGATGATGATGAGTTGTTATAGTTTTTCGATCCAGATAACTTGGATCGGCTGTTTCATTTACTACAAGTTGAACAGTGGTGGGAAGAAAGTATACGAACCCAAACCTAAGAAAGTTGCTGAATAGGTTTATTCGTTCGATCCGGTAGAAATTGTAAATATTGAGTCCAAAAAAAATGCTCTGGAACGAAACTTTAGATTCAGTAACAAATCACCATGGTTGCGACTGAAGGTCGCTAAAATATACGTATTTCACAAGAACATATTCATTTTCTCACCTGGACCAGTCAGCAAGGTTCAATCTATCAAAATGCTCGGCCACTGAGGTTCTGAAATATTCACTGGAAAAAATAAAAATCAATGCAAGAATAACAGATGTTCTCAACAAAGATTCAGAATGAACTCCTTCAATTGTATTAAATTCCTTATCGTTCTCTCGCGTGGCTTTTTTAAATAGATGCACAAAACCATTCTACACGTCATTTCAAAGACAAACTACACTCGATTGTATTGTATGAATAAGTTTCGTCATATTCGCTTCAAAACTAGTTCAAGTTTTAATTGCCTGCAAAATAGTATATTTTTTTAACGAGCAAGTGATGATATAGTATATAGTCATTTCCCACGTGTATGAAAATTCCCATCCAGGTACAGTCGAATAGGTATTTGACATTCCATGGGATACTTGATTCATTGTATAACAATAGCTACAACTGTAACAAAATGAAGTCATTGTGTTATCAGATAGGAAAAGAAATTGAAAACATGCAATATGTACCTCATTATTGTTCCATCATGGGTTACAAAACAAGCACTGTAACCTGTCAAAGGACCATGAGGATAGACCGACAGCAGGAAGCTGAAATGGTGGGCTGAGACGTCCGGTTGTCTGTTAAGGGCTATGCTGATAGTAAAGCTTCTAACATCATATTGGAAAACCAACTGTGAATCTGCATCATTATTCAGACTCAAAGTTATGCTGGGCGAAGAGCCCGAAACCGAATATCTCAGACTGTGATTGAAAGTATTTGTTTTTAGGCTTCAGTGGATTTAAATCGAGAAAAATGACTCCATTGGACACCCCATACAGTCACCACGTCACTTCAACGTTGGCTGACGTAATTTGCCCGTCGTCCAAACGGAGGGCTGTCGACTGACTCGTTGTTGATGACCGGCGTCGCACGAGGGACGTCCGCTGTTGTCTGACCTCTTGATGCTCGAGGCTGTTTTCCTCATTAAATGTATTTCAAAAATGATGTGGCCTGTATTAAAAATAATGTATCTGGTGTAACTAGTTGATAAGTCAATAATCTTGGCTGTGTGTAGGAACTGCCATGCAATGGTATTTCTGTCGACCCATATATGGCTACTCCTAAACACGATTTCGACCCACTGGTGGGTCGCGAGCGAATTTTTAGCGGGCCCTAAATACCGAAATAAATTGGACATATCAAACGTACTCGGATCAAAAGTAAGTCGAGTCGAAAAAGATGTCAAAACTGCAATGGCGAAACATATGAAACAATTTCGTCCCTACTATTTGAACTTTGTATTTTATTTGAAAATCTCTTTATTCATATCTACTATTATAAATTTCCTAGAGGTGGGTCTCGAGTTCGATAACTTGTTTTAGATGGGTCGTAGTCCAGACAACTTTGAGAACCACTGCACTGGGCAAGAATAAGGTCCGTTTTCTTTTCGGTTCGTCAGTTTATTGAAGGCTTGATATGAGAATTGAATGATCCACTAACTTCTCTAACACTGCTTTATTTTTCAGGACCTTCACGACAACATTTCAAAGAAGTCATTTTCAGCTAGCCAGAACACAATAACGAAGACTTTATAATTATTTAATGAAATATTCCAGATTTTGTAAAAAAATATTTATTTTTCAGTTGATATACATTCATATTTACATTATATTCCATAAATAAAGATTTAGATAAACAAAAACTGTATTTTACTACTTATTTACATATATACATCCACACAATGTACAGCATCAAGTTTCATAAAATGTTTCAACGATAAGATTTCAATATTCAATAAGGTTAGAACAACTTTATACATGTTAGTAAATTGAAAGAAATATTAACCTATATAGCATTAATAGCATTCTATTTGAAAACTTTCATAAAAATGTAATAGATTGTTATATTGTGGTTCATATCAGTTTAAGTAGAAGAAAATAACAAAACAATCGGAGATCACAATACAAACCAAATACTGGTTGTTTGTCAAGTATTGTGTCATTAATTTCAGGGAATGATTCCTTGTCATATTTTATGAAAAAAATTGTCTTCAACATATGTTCAAAGCTCATTGAATTCGAATATATGGGCTGTTGAAAGTCAGAGTGGAAATGTACATTTTGGTAGATATATCATATTCTCAACATATTCATTCCGATTTTCAACGCCCTATTCAAGAAACGTGTGCGAGCTGAGAACTAAGGAAGTCAAACTTTTCAACGTGTGATTCCTAGCACACCCCCGAGAATTATTGACAGTACTTAAAAAACACCCTGTATATGTAATAAAGTTGCTGGGTCATTCCACATGAAATTGGATATTTCAACTACTCAAAGATATGTTCACATTGAAAAATTGTATTCCGGAGTAAACTTTTTTACCTCTTTCATAATGAACTGGGTCACTACAACACAATGATTTGGAAAAAAAAACGTAAACATGACCGAGGATCGTTTTGACCTCCGCCAATAAATAGGTGCTATTGCAGAACGGTTCATTACCGGTGTGTGTTACCTATTCAATAAAAGCAATATCATTATTATATTTTGGTTTCCATCAGGAAGGATATTTGGGATGATGTTGATATCATCTCCAGATTATTTTGCCTCCAAGACTAACCATCATTTGAGACTAAAACATTATCGAAGATAAAGAACGATAATTTTATATGGTGAACGTCAGAGATGGCATCAAAGAAGTTTCATCAACTGTTGCTAGAAAATATTTGTCAGTAATAGGAAGGCAGGAATATTCCTTGTTAACGAGTTATTTCTACCCATTCACTAAATTGGTATATTTGAATTGTTTTTTGTTATAGGAGTACTCAGTTCATCACGAAACAAGCTTAAAATTATAAATATAGAAATACATGTTTTACACTGTTGATATATCTCCGAGGTAAAAGAAATATTCAAAAAAAATAAACATTTCAAAATCATCAAACAAAAAACAAAACAGATGTAAGCTTATAAATCGACGTATGTAACAAAAAAAAAACAACCTTTCAAAGAATCTTATGAGGCATGGTATATCTCTGAGCTAATAGTAATATTCGAAAACAAAACAAACGTTTGAAAATCATCAAACAAAAAAACAGATGTAAGCTTATCAATCGATATATATGTAACGAAAAATAACCCTTCAAAGAATCTTATAAGGCATGAATAATTTCAGTGGCAACACCTGAAAAATACTGTTCTGGACAAACATGGAGTTATCTGCGTGAAAATATACCTTATCATTTATGAATCACGTTATAATATGAGGCTGAGAAGAGTATTCATATAACAGATATTTGAGGATATTACAGAAAAATATTGCTTATCAAGTCTGAATGCAAGAAACGAGCTATTTTCGAGAGAGAATCTTTGCCAAGGTTTGTTACTTAATTGAAAATCATTCGAAATAATTCTATAAATTGAAAAACAAATCAATAATTGCAATTTTAATAAATTAATAATTGCAAAAATAATATCAATAATTTTCTGTTTCAAGTAGGTAGGTGTTGCAAATAGACAAATTTCATGAAGCTCCCAACAAATGTCATTGTTGCTATTAGTTATTTGTTCAACTATTACAAAAAATGCATGTTTACTGGACAAGTTAAGAGTCCCGAAAACGAGTTTTTTTGAACCAGTTGAACACAAACTGTTTTCTCCAACCGCTAATTGTTTGAGACTGCCCTGTAGACAAACTTTTTGCTCTCATATATTCAATATAATGACAATTCTATTTCTTGATTACAATGACAGTTATCATCACACTTTTTCTCAATAGATTTTTGTTGCCTAGTAACAAGATGAAAAATTCGTCTACAGGGCAGTCTCAAACACTTATTTAGAATTGATATGACTGTTAGGAAAGATTCATTACACATACCAAAAATTGCCGGTAAGCAGATTTTTTTTTGTCGTTGAATGCGTTTGGCATTCACAAAACAAATTTCACGAATCTCAGTTGTGTCACGAGGGATCGTTGCGATACAAATTGAAATATTGGCGATATTTTGAATAATGAAAATGGACTGGCCCTTGTTAGCGAATATGCGACAGATGCTGAGCGGCAAATGACTGATGAAGTGATAATGTTTCATTTCTGAAAACTGAGTGAGGCTTCAGTTATTGAAGAGGATTGGGGTTTCGAGGAAGGAAGTAAGTTACTTGTTGTACGTTCGGTAATGAGATGATAGTTGTGGGGTGGCTATAATAATATTGTCAGGCTGTAAATTCCGATGAGTTGAATGACGTTCCGAATAATGGACGAAGTTGGAAAATTTCAAGAGGTCGGGAATAAGTCTCTCATGAATTTGACGCCGCAACGATTCCTAAAAAAAACTGTTTAGCTGACAGGGTGTTTCAATTGGCGAGATTGAAAATGAGGAATTTTTGCCACGGATTATGTTATTTTTTGAACTGAAAATTAATTCAGCGAGTTGCAAATAATTAATAAATTGTTTACATCCGACAAAAAGGGATATAAAGAAAGCATGTTCACCTGCCATCCAGAAGTGATAGATTCAAATATTTTAAAGAGTTTCTGATTATTTTCACCTAATATTCCTCTCACAGAAAACAAAGCCTTGTGCCTTGACATTCAAGGTGCCTTAATTATTTTTCATGGTGCATTTGCTTTTTCAACTGTATGAAAACCCAGAAAAACACGGTAAACCTACAATAGTACCCCGTCATCCGGTGTGTATCTGAGCGATAAGCATGACATCTACACTGTCCATCTCACCGAACTAGAAAAATGCTGACGACTCTGCTGTGATGTGAAACAGCGCAGCATAAAATACAGCGTCTTAGGGAGCAAATCCTTAAACTCTCTTGACTAGGGACTGAATTACTAATTTGAATCAGATCGCCTGGCAGTTAAAATTTGGAAAGATGATCTGTGAACACTCGCACATTTCCTGAATTGAATGAATGATAAATGAAGACTAGAAATACCAACAGAGCTTGATGCCAAAATTACGAAAAATTGAGAAACTAGTTCAGATGTAGAGAGTACTACTGAAGGGCATATGTATTGTAAAAAATCCATGTCTATTGGGATTTTCAAAGAAGCCAATTTTGTTGAAGTCTTGTTCAAAATGGCAGTATGATTTTATTTTGAAATTTTGGAATATAATTAAAATTATAACTAATACATTCATCAAGCACAATTCATGATTAACATTATCATAAAATTCGAATTTTCAAAAAAAATGTCAGTAATAACCTAATCAAGCGTACTTGTCAAAGTGGTGGAAATCAGTTGTGGTTTCTCAAGAGTGGTGCTGCGATCTCAATTTGAAATCCCAATAATAATAAACCCCCTCTTCGAGGGGGCGGGTTAAAGGAAAAGCCAACTTTGAAGCTATTTTGAACTGCAAGCTTCAAAAGTGCAATATAAGGATCAACCACGTCTCTTATCTTTTGACATGCAATTCCTAGCAAGAGGAGCCAATGGGTTCACCTACAGATCTTCCGGATTGGTATCTGTGAAACCCACATCACATGCTTGCCTAAGTAATGCATGTGATGAATACACATGAAGTTCAAAGTACGACAACCGGCAATAAAAAATCAAAATGAAAACAAAACAAACGACGCTCAGAAAACAAACGACGCTCGGAAAACAAACGACGCTCAGAAAACAAACGACGCTCAGAAAACAAACGGCGCTCAGAAAACAAACGACGCTCAGAAAACAAACGACGCTCAGAAAACAAACGACGCTCAGAAAACAAACGACGCTCAGAAAACAAACGACGCTCAGAAAACAAACGACGCTCAGAAAACAAACGACGCTCAGAAAACAAACGACGCTCAGAAAACAAACGACGCTCAGACAACAAACGACGCTCAGACAACAAACGACGCTCAGACAACAAACGACGCTCAGACAACAAACGACGCTCAGACAACAAACGACGCTCAGACAACAAACGACGCTCAGAAAACAAACGACGCTCAGAAAACAAACGACGCTCAGAAAACAAACGACGCTCAGAAAACAAACGACGCTCAGAAAACAAACGACGCTCAGAAAACAAACGACGCTCAGAAAACAAACGACGCTCAGAAAACAAACGACGCTCAGAAAACAAACGACGCTCAGAAAACAAACGACGCTCAGAAAACATACGAAAAACTAAATAATGAAAGTGGATAAGTAGATAATTTAAAATGGTGTGGCAAACCCAGTATCACTGTTAGAATCGAATCAATGGTCAAAATGTGAGATTGTTCGAGGGGGGGTTCAACAGCCAGCAAATACAATTAGAGGCAAAGTAATTCTCTCTCGACGGCCCTGCAGAAAACTAGTGGCAGATCATTGCATATTGTCTACACCCCAGTCTATGACGGTGAAAAAAGTGTAAACTGTGTATTTATCCCATACAGCACCGATTCGTATGAAAATTTGGATATAGGCTCTACTTACCCTCTATTCCAAAATCTACCCCGTGCCGAGGGTTGCTTTCTCCCTGGGGGTGGATGCCACCCCTTCTTGGGGGTGAAAAAATTTTCATTGGAAATAAGTGCGGAAATCAATAGATTGACTAATTTCAAGCACTTTTTGTTCGATGAAGGTTTTTCTGAAAAGCAATACTTTTCGACTTATTCACGAGTGAAATTGTCGGTTTTCAGTAAAAAAAAACACGTTTTCCGATCCTTTTTCGCGAATAACTGGAAAATAATGCATCTTATCGAAAAAACTGTGGAGAGCAAAATTATAGCTTTTGAAAAAACAAAGGCGATTGTTTATTTGTGATGTATGCAAACCCACTACAAACTGAATAATTGCTTGTTGAAAGTTGATTGGTATTTTCAAACGACAAAATGGACAGTTTCTACGTACAATAACCAAAAACCAATGCATTTTTCGAGAAAAACTATTCGAACCTTTTTTGAAGCCCTTCAGAAATCCTTCAGTTTTGTTATTTATGAAAGTTCCTAGCATCAAAACTGACCGAGGTATGAAGGAAATAATGTTGAATCCAATTTTTTCGTTGAAAGAAAATTGTGATTAACTCATCCTCTCTTCTCCCCCCTCTGAAAAAAATTGTTGTTACTCCATAATTCACTTCATTTATGTTCTTATGATGAGTTCTGAGTTTTTCATCAATTGAAAGTACGTAGTTTCGGAAAAAATTGAGATTGTAGAGAAAAAATCATTTACGTGATTCAGCGAAAATTCACCATTCCTTTGAAATAACTCGAAAAGTATTGATCACATGCAAAATTTCTTGGAGTATAAAATTGAAGGCTATTCTCCTCTGAAAATTTCGGTGTTTCATTTTCTTCTGCAGGATGAAAATAGAGTAAGATATGGCCAGTTAATATTGTGAGGGTTCGCGCAAAGTACCTTTTTTGAGCCATTTCAGCATGAACCTTTTCAAAAATTCAATCTGAAACAAAAAATAATGTGAGTGAGCTTATAGCTCTTGAAAAAAGCTACAAAATACTTTTTTGGTGGATTTGATTGCTTGAAGACTAAGCGAGTTATGGGAAAAAAACAAAAACAATTTTTGTAGAAATTAGAGTATGTACATTAGTGTATTGAAGAATACACATAGTAACTATATTTCAGGCCTAGTGGAACTATATGTTCATTATATATGTATATATATAGATAGTTCCACTAGGCAACGATTTTTCACAAAGGGGGGGAAGAGAGGATGAGTTATTCACAATTTTTTTTCAGGGAAAAAATAGGATTCAACATTATTTCCTTCATACCTCGGTCAGTTTTGATGCTAGAAACTTTTATCAATAACCAAAATAAAGGATTTTTGAAGGACGTCAAAAAGAGGTCCAACTAATTTTTTCCGAAAATGCATTGGTTTTTAGTTATTGTACGTAGAAACTTTCCATTTTGGCGTTTGAAAATACCAATCGATTTTCAACAAGCAATTGTTCAGTTTGTAGTGGGTTTGCATACATCACAAATAAACAGTCGCCTTTGTTTTCTCAAAAGCTATTATTTTTCTCTCCACAGATTTTTCGATTAGATGCATTATTTTCCAGTTATTCGCGAAAAAGGATCTGAAAACGTGTTTTTTTTTTGGCTGAAAACCGACAATTTTACTCGAGAATAAGTCGAAAAGTATTGCTTTTCAGAAAAAACTTCATTGAACAAAAAGTGCTCAGAATTAGTCAATCTATTGATTTCCGCACTTATTTCGAATGAAAATTTTTTCACCCCCAAGAAGGGGTGGCATCCACCCCCAGGGAGAAAGCAACCCTCGGCACAGGGTAGATTTTGAAAAAGAGTGTATGTAGATCCTGAATCCAAATTTTCATGCGAATCGGTGATGTATGGGATGAATACACGGGAAAATGGTCCTAGACTGGACTACTACTGAGGTAAAGTTTTTCAAGAAGAGCATTCAACCTGGAATAGTTATGGAATATTATTCCATCATTTGGCTGTCTAATGAAATAATATAAACTACTCCTAGTATGGAATAATACTATTTTCCGGTTAAAATGTTCTTGCAAAACCGATGTCAGAAATACAATATTAGTGTTTCACAAATGAGGTCTTGATATACCAAACAGGCATAATACCTTCCGTAAACAACTTTACGAATGCATTATTTTGAAATAATTTTCTGGATATTCAATAAATATAGAAAACATTCAAAAGTAACATAAAAACATTTGCTGTTGATATCTATCTTTCATTCACTCAAGAACTACTTCAGTGTCTATATGGCACAACGGCTAATGAATCATATATAAACCAATTTTTCTCAATTTGTATCTCAAGAACACACACTTTGATCAAAGTTAGCATTTATTTTTCTCTACAACATGAAGAAAATTAGAGAGTAGTTTGTAATTTATGAGAAACACTTGTACCACCCAATAAAAACAGCTCTTGGACTCCCCATTGGTCATATAAATAAATTAGGGAACTTTCTTATTGAGTACAGCACGTATTTTCAAAATAGAACATTCCCACTGAAATGTTATCTTAGTAAACAATGAAATTCTATTACAAATTACTCCCTTTTCCTTCAGGTCATATAGAAATATCCTTCAAATATTCTATCAGATTCAAGTTGCATGTACCTGGTATACGAATGCTCAAAACTTCTTGAGCTACATTATAATAATTTCCAATGAAGTGTTTTCTTTCTACGATATAAATGTTTTAGGCTATTGAATTTGGTCATAAATCAGATATGAATGAGTAATTTCAAAAATGAAATTGCTTATTGTCAAATACAGTTCTCAAAAATGTGACTAGAACATAGCTCTAGCTCTTGTAATCTTAATATGATAAACGTGATCTGTGAATAAGTTAAACTCCATATCAACAATGCTTTACATATATCAAAAATAAATACTGACTATATGTTTTCAATCAAACAAACAATAAATTCCCTTTATTCTTTATGGGGGTAAAATCCAACTTATTCTTATATGTCGGACCTGATACTTTTCCATTGGAATACGGATACGATTTTCCAATACCATTTCCATTGGAGATCCCATTTTCCAATGGATAAGATATATTATTTCTTTCTCGCCAGGTTTCACGAGTGTATGGTAAGACAGTCTGCTTCTTTTCTTCCTGCCTCTGATCATATTTGGCCTGAAAATAAACACACATGACTCAGTTTTTCCAGCAGCCCAAAGAGACGATGAAACTATAAAATATATTGATCCAAAAAAAAAATTTATATCTTTGAGAAAACATTTTTCCAAAATTAGATAATTACCAGAATACAGAATATGCGTCTATTTTTGATAGGTTGAGTTTCACAGGGGAAAAAGTTTTTCTTTCAAATATCCTCACTTGACTATTATATAGAATTTTTTTCATCGATCTTAATAGATTTGTAACAAGATTAAACTGTTTTGGAATTAAGGTGGATCTATGCAAGTGTAATATTCACTTATACTTTTGCTATGAAAGATAAACCTTTCATTTTCAGTGAACCATTTTATTCAACATTTTCATTTCCAATTTACAAAATCCAATTCTCCAAAGTAAAAGTATAATTTACCTCTGCACAAAGCAAATGACAAAAAGTATGACAATAATACTAGAACTTTAAGACCCACCATGAAAGAAGCATATTTTGTAACATCCCCTTTTATTCAATCACATTCATTATTATTTATTCATGTATTGGGCACAGAGGAATCAACACCCTGTCAGTTCAGATTTAGGGATTAAAGCCATGGTGGGTGTCAATTCTCAGAAATGAAAAATCTTTAAGCTCTCGAACGGAAAATTTGACCTTTTAAGGGTGCCCGCTGAAATAGCAGACTTTCGATTTGAGTGTCCTACTACACCAATTTCCGTATCCCTTATATTTTATTTCTCTTCTTTTCAAATTTCTGAATTACTCCCTTAACATATGCATAGTATTTTAGGAAAACCCTTTATACCATAAAACTAAAACTCACCTTATTATAACACAGGACTCCCACTATAGAAAGGAACATTCCAAACACATTGGTACTGGTAACAGGGTTTCCCAGAATGAATAAAGAAACACCAATTATAAAGATCCTCTTGCTAGCATTGGCAACTGCATAAGTTAATGGTGTAACTAATGACAAAACACTAAACGCTATAATATTTTGGAACCAATTGAGTACTCCATCAGCCAAGAGTAGAGCACAAACTCTATAATTGTGATGACTCTGAAAAATAAGAAAAAATTGTTTAAATATTTTTCTCAATATGAGAATCCTTTCAACACACAATTGCTAGACAAATTGGGGATAAACAGTGAATGTCCAAGGAATGATCTCGTCACCTCTCTAATCCACAGTGGATTTTCACACAAATGAAATAAAATATTTCTTACATTCATATAAAAATAAAACTTCATTAAACAGTTATAGATGGATGGAATAACATTTTATGAAAGGCTTACAAGTATAAGCCAAGATAAAGGAAGAATAATCTCAGATAGTATTATTTGAGTAGGAATTCATTTGTGGGTTGGGTTATTTGGTCTATTGATAAAAAATCACCTGAAATATTGTTGCATTCATGGTTTGAAAGTAGGGTGAAAATGAGATGGTTCTGCAAGCAAAATGAAAGGTCGAATGAACATTAAGAAAATATATTTATAAACTCACCACTGATTTGTCTGCTAACAGATTAAATAAATCTACATAAATCCACACAGGTATAAACATGAACAGGGCCAACCTTCCCAGAACATGCAACAATCTGAGATGGTGAATTTTAGTATCATGAAGAACTTTCTTTGAGAAAATATGTTGCAATGAAAATCCTCCAGTAGCCACTAAGGCACTGCCTAAACCAAGAATGTCAAAACTCAATTCTGTATATGTGGCAACACTAACTCCAGCAATGATTGGAAATAAACTCATGTAAACTTTGAAAGTTTGTTTCTCTCCCATAATTATCCTAGATAATATCACAGTAAAAAGTGGCATTGTCGCTTTCACTGAAAAAAAAGTAAACACCATTTCACTTGAAAAACACAACAATACAAGTACTAAAGGAAAAATTCATTGTGATCAATATCCACATTTAATAGGTATATTTCATTTTCCAGCAATGTTTATTGATACTAGTATCTATGATTTCAATGCAATCATTGATAATATAAAAGAAATATTTATGTAAAATATAGTCAAAATATATTATTACTCAACATTTGTGCTTCAGGATTTTTCGAAGATTTTCATAAACTATATACTCATTTTGAAAGTAAACATAACTACAAAGGCACCCATTCCAAAATCAATTCTGTATGATTATTTTTTGTCATTACCTATTTCAAGAAGCTCTACAAATCTGGAATCATCAAATAGCATTTTTATTGAAGTGGCATTTTTCCCAACTGGAAATAATTTGCTTATTTTCACAAAACACGAAGGGAGGTTTGTATATTCAACTGAAGATACGGGAATGTCCACAATTTGTAACGTCTATGTTTTTTCATCTTGAATCTTTTAAATGTTTTGCAAATAAGCAGCACATCAGTTGAGAAATTATACATGTTAACAGAACCAATTAAATTATGGAATCGAAATAATGTGACTTTTCACTCATATGCCAGAAATATATCACTGAAATTAAAACTGGCATATTTTCATTTTGGTGGCCAAAATAAAATATACAAGTTTTCATTTCTATAAACTGAAAAGTGAAAGTAAAAATGTCTGTACTGACCTGTATGTGCATATGAAACTGGAACTTTCCATATGCTTACATGTGAAAAAACTGATGCCACGAATTTTCCAAAAGCTAAAGGAATAATTAACCTACAGTAGTAATTCCAAGGAATATCTACATATTTTCTAACACCCCACAGATTGAAAAATGGTCCACTTAAAACTGTTATAGTTAGTAACTGGACCATTGTCATCGTTAGGGGATAAGGAAATTCGTTGAGTACCGTTTTGCCAATGACATTGTTTGTAGAACTTACTGCGTACCACAAAATACACAAAAATAAAACTTTACATATTTCTCTAACATGTTTTCGGTCAGCCATGCTGGCAACTGACAAACTGACATGTTGTCAAATTATGAAATTCCTGAGAAGGAAGAAGCAATACTGCCAACGTGCCAACCCGGAATTCGGAATGCCACTTGCACACTTCGTTAAGGCACATTCACAGTGGGCAATTTTGCGTTGAGTCCGTTGATGAAGATTGAGAGGTGAATGTGTAACAATTGAAATTACAACTGATAGGCAGGTCCTAAAAAAAAGGGAGAGAGATGACTACGGTTTGAAATAAACAAGACAAAATACTTCAAGTATAATAATAACTGAATGCATTCCTTTCCCAATTATAAGCCGAAATAACTGGGTCTGATAGAACCATAAGCCCATGAAAAACATAATGTGCTATGAATAATGGAATCAATCTCGCATGCTGGTCCTTCCATTTCCTGTCACATTGTTACATGATTTCTGTGCTTCTTCCGACATCATTCCTATTGGTAAGAGTTAAAAGTGGGATTTATAGAATGAGAGGGTGGATATTTTATAAAAAACTTTGAGACCTAAGATTTATGACTCATCATTTAAGACTCATCACTGAAGTCATAGGAATGACATAAACTGTTATGAAAACATGGCCTAACTTTTTACATTTGAGATTTAAGAAGATGGTCAACTTTCAACTTAAGAATTGGTTGGTAAATGATATAGGATGTGCGCAAGAAATTTACGAATGTACCTATTTTGTTCACAAATGTCGATGAGAATTCAGAGTTTATGTTATATGCAATAACCTATTTTCGACCATGGGAATCATTACCTATTTAAGTATATATTTTCTCGATATCTGCGTTTGGTATCTATTCTCTCATGAAAAACCGTCGAAATCTGAGATTCAAAATAAGACTTTATATTTTTATAGTCAATGTTCTAATGTCAGTATTGACAGATGGCAACTCATCTCGTAAATCTTAGTTTTTTTTAACTGAGTCCAATATCCTGCTATAAGTTTTAATGATAAATGTTAAATGCTAAATGTTAATTTTTTTTCATAAACACACCCTTAGTCGCAGGCGCTGCTGCTGACATATGCAGCTTTCTTTTTGGGAGTTTCAAGCTCCGGGGCAGCTAATTTCAGCTTTACCATTGGTTGAAAAATGACATGTGTCAAATTCCACCAATAGTGAAGCTAGAATTAGCTGCCCCGAGGCTTGAAACGCTCAAAAAGAAAGCAGCAATAGAAGCAGGGAAAATTCTGACGAATTCATACAGGTCTATTCCGTAAAACACCGTCAATGAACGATCCGTTATCAAACGACTGTCGGTAGCTAGCTCTCAACGATCCATATGAACAATATATCAAAAATACCACAAAACTACTTCAAGTCGTTAGCCAACTGAACCATTTCTATTTCCGTTAACAAACGTTATATTATGTCGTTCACTACCGACTTGCAACGATTTTATATTTTTACGGAATAAGATTCGACACAAATATCGTTAATTTAACGATAGTAGTTGGATAACGACATCGCTATGAGTTACGGAATAGACCTGATAGTAGGGTTGTTCCAACAAGACATGTGACCGATTATAAATTGGTCAGAGGCATGCGCAAAATGAATTTTTCTTTCCAATATTTTTCGTGATTGCTTCTGGTGTTTATTGCAAGCATGCGCAGTTTTTCAACTGAAATACAAGAATTTGACAGTTTTCAAATAATTTCTTTCAGTCTTGCAAAATAAAAATATGGTTGTTAGGAAAATTTTCAATTGTAGACTTTCTCGAGCTCGATGAACGATTGCAAAATCCCTTTCATATATTAGTAGCTAGGTGGAGAATATTGAAAGAACCAATAGGGGCAATTGTGGAAAATATTGACAACATCGTGAGTGAAAGTATGTGTTATTGTTCTCCACAACTACTGCAAGTTAAGCGGAATTGGAAAAAATCCCACAAATTATTGTCCACCTGCAAGGGTAACATCATCAGATGACTGAATGATTTCGTCAAAGAAATGTTTTTCTCCATTGTTGTGTAATTGTTTTCTGTAATATAGACTTTCAATTCTGTACTTTATATTTTTTCAAAAACCACTGCTGAATATTATGAATATATATAGTCTGATGGAAAGGAAACTGTTTTGTGAAAGGTACTAAAAAATATAATTCTATATTGAGAACAAAAAATAACTACATGTGGAAAGGAAAAAATACATAAATAACTCTCTTGTTGAGAGGGAATAAACAAATAACTCTCAGATTTACAAAAAAACTTAGATTCATTAAAATCACAAATATTTTATCACAAGAAAAACTCACAAAAATTAAAATAACTCTCCAAAATTGATACTATCTTTTCCCCCTTTTCTCTCGCTTTTTGCTTATCCTTTTCATTCAGTGATAACTCAACATACTGTGCAAATGACTGATTTCTTTCATTAGTTCCAGTTATAGGCAAAAATCGCAAACCGCGAGATGGCATTGCTAAATCCAAGATGGCTTCACTTTGGGGTGTTAAACTTTGGCCATTAGACATAATGAAGCTGATATTTCATGTTTTGCAATCTCAAGGACTTGTTTATTGAAACGTCTTGAGATGCTTTTTGTTCTGACGTAGATACGTGTTTGACATTTATTACAGTCTCATTTTATATACTCGTGAGTGTTATAATTTGTAACCACTTCACCTACTTACCTTCCAGATTGAAATGTCTGCGTGATAGGAATGGAGCTATGTAGTATTCTGGATTACGTGAGAAACGTTGAAAGAGGGTAAAGCTGTCTTCAGAACAAGGCATATCATTGCATGTGGACGGGAAGAAAATAACTACAAAAAATAAGGAGCTTATATTTACAAACAACGGCTTTAGTAGAGTATCCACACGAAATTAATATATTGCTGGCTGATGAGGGATAGAACTGCCAATGTTTCTGTTACTCAGGTTTATCTATGTTCTGCAAACATATGATTGCAACCCTTACATTATGTTAATAGATAGATAATGTCATTTCCAGAATATATAGGAGTAAAAATTGATTTTTATGACATTTCTGAATCATATTCAATGGAAAATCCACCAATAAGTGTTTCAAACAAATGTTTTTTTACTATTCAAATAAATTATGAGATAAACCTGATTTTACTTCCGCTAGGAAACCTTTTTTTGTACTTGTACTTTGTATAATTCATGAGATATGTTACTGAGTATTTTGAAGAAACCTTATATTCTAGAAAATAATCTGAAGAAATAAGTTGGGTACCCCTGAATTTGAGTTACCGTATCCGAGTTATGCACTGTTGAAGTAGATCCACCTTCAATACTATGATATATTATGTAATTTGTACCTGGTATACAATAATAATCCTCTAGAAAGTGGAGGCTACTCAGAAACATATTTTTAGAGTTATATTGGTTCGATTTTGTAGGAATACTTCAAAAGAATTTGCTGCATTTTGTTTTGTAACCCACAACAATACTTCACATCTATTTCACTCTCCGCAATTCTGTAGTGTATTGAGTTATATATATATATATATATATATATATATATATAGGTCTGAGTTGTCTTACTAGTTGGCTATCATCACTGGATCTCCATCATCCTCAAGTAAATCTTTCCAGACGCGGATCAACCGGAAGTTCCGGCCAGCACATTTCTGACCGCGGAAGCCTAGCCGATCAAATATATATATATATATATATATATATATATATATATATATATATATATATATATATATATATATATATCAACTACCACAATCTGCAAAAAAATAAGAATTAATATTGGCATCTGTACGAGTGAAGAAGGGCAGAATTTCAATCCACCCCGAGAAGTTGATGCGTCTATTGAAAAACAGTTCTTAGTTAAATTCCGTTTATTGGGCATACGAAGATAAAAAAACTGTTTGCGGGAACTTACGTATTTTGACCTCCTGAACAAAAAGTTCACAGTCAATTTTCGGCGCTCTCATATAGTTTCGGAGATACGGGCCAATTTCTGGGTGAAAAATGGCATTTTCTAGTACACGTTTCTGCGGCAAAATAACACTCGAAATGCCTTCTTCTTTTTCATCAGCACAATGTACACAATCTTTTAATGATCCGTTTCATACATTTTTCCGATTGAGAAAATTTTTTTTCATAAAAAATGCGCCTTCGATTTAGCATTCAGGAAAGCAACAGATCCTGGCACATGCCGAATTCCACACTAAAAATAAAAAGAAGGCAAAAATGTTCATGGATAATGGTTTGGCATTTTTCAACACCTTTTGGACTGACCGCAGCAACAAGGCAAAATTGTGATTTTCATTCCAATTATTCATTGCTCACATGATCGTATATTTAGCCTAATAGGTAGGTATCGTCGATATTTGGTACTCGAGTTCAGTAGTATCCGGTGATAGATTACACAAATGATCATTCGATTATTATGATAACTCAAAAAGGAGAAGAAGTCGTCACTAGATTATAACAATCATTCAAGTGTGCACATCACTAATATTTCGCATCGCTTTCGATTTGGAAAAAACGATGAGATATAGTGGTCATAAGGAACGAACCGAATGAAATATAGAATTCGACATTTACAGGGAAGACACGAACACGTTGTCAGATACATTCCCAACGACTCGAATCATTGTCCACAACATAAAATGGCAGTACTGCAATTTCTCGTTCATGAGATAATAACTTAAAATCCAGTGGTGTATACGCTATGTTATGCACTCTAGGAAAAGTAAAAAAAAATATTTTGATAAATGATTCAATAGCACTGTAATCATAATGAAAGTTTTAATGTACAACGTGCGTCGCTATGGCAATCAAAGTAAATGATACAGCGCGGTTGCGGAAGGTTATGTCAAAAGTTCCTTATTTTTTCAAAATCATCTTAATGCCATAACGAACTAGTATGACATAAAGGTTATACCTACACCACGAGTATAATAGATATCCCATCAGGATATTCATATGTCTCAAACTATTTCTTTCTAGCATCAATAACTGTGGTCACAGCAGTATTTCGGGACGTTATCCTGTTTTTGGTCATAGCCGAATATCTTCACCAAGCTATATCACGAAGGACATTGAATTATGTTTGACGAATGCTAGTGGAAGATTATTCGCAGAGGAAATTCCCTCATGTTTATTCGTTGCCATAGCACCGCAACGGATTAAATCTTCGAATTATATTGGGATGTTGCAAACATCCATCGCTAGTGGAAAATGAAATCTAGCCACCGCATTTATATACTGTTGAATCGACATTAACTAAGATGTTTTGTATGAATTGCACTTGTTACACCAACCCTCTATGCCATTCCTTCAAGAAGCAGTCTCAAGTGCCTTGATCTGTATCGCAATAATCACAGCTGAGACTTGTCACCCCCCTAAACTCCGAACCCGCGAAAAAAATTGAAAATCGCTCAGACTTAGACCCGTCGATTTTTATTTCAAGGGTAAACACTTTCTCCAAATACATCATCGTGTTGTCAACAACCTCATCTCCAGCACATCGGTGTACTTCAATTGAGAATCGATCAATTATTATTGCAGTTTCAATGAAAACTAAGTTTTATAAAGATGTTTTTATTTTTCATCACCTTAAATGTAATCATCAAATGAAAGGTTGAAAATGTGAACCATTCAGTTCCATACAGAAGTGCAGAAGTATACGTGATTCTCAAAATGTCTTCGCGAATTTCTCAACATTTGATTGTGTAATATGAACTTTGGATTTCAAATGAGCCCATAAAAAGAAGTCTAATGGTGATAAATCAGGAGATCTAGCAGGCCATTCTACTGGTCATCGCCTTCCAATCCATCTCCCTTGGAAGTTGTCTTCTGAAAATCGACGTACAGGTGCAACAAAATGTGAACAAGAAGTTCAAGATACGATTGTCCGTTGAGGTTATCATCAATAAAATATGGACCCATAATATGGTCTCTCAGAATACCCGCCCAATCATTCAATTTATATGGAGTTTGTGAATGAGTTGCCCTGTACCAATGGGGATTCACGCGACTCCAGTGACATCAATTGAAACACACTGATATGATGTGTTTTTTTCTGGATGAATTTCACTGAAAATTCGAGCCATAGCTCTAGCACATTGTCCATTTTCGAAAAACTCAGCTACAATGGATATGGAGGAAAGATTTCAAATCGTTGTATGAAGTGAATCGAGAAATCAATATACCAAAGTTCAAACAAAGATATGGCGGTATACATACAAGTACACATGGCGATATTTTTTTGTTGAAGACGTCTGTCTCACCTTCTAAACTATTATTTCTGAAAGCATATTACTTTTCAATACAGTGGCGTACGCACAGTGAACTTTTGTTACGATGATAACATTTTAGGTGATGAAAGATGAAAATATCTTGATGAAACTTAGTTTTCAACAAAACTTCAAGAACACTCAATCGATCTTCAATTTCCGATGTATCTGCGATTGAATTCCCTTCAAAATGATTCATCACAAGTATAGGAGGCCCATTGAAAATTCTTGAGTAAGGGGTGCTGGGGATGAGGGGGTTGACAACACAATAATGATGTATCTGGTGAAAGTATTCCCCCTTGAAATACAAATCTACGGGTTCGAACGATTTTCAATTTTTTTCACGAGTTCGGAGATTAGGTGGGTGACAAGTTTGAGCTGGGACACACTGTATAGTTTGATCCGAATGAATATTGAGGAGACTCTTTAGAAATTGAATAATTGCAACATGCATTTCAAGAATCTTGAAGTGTTAGCGGTTTCGAGCAGTGGGTATCTTTAATTTTGTATTAATGGGATGATAATAAATATAGGTTTTTTCTCGCTTTCATGACTTCTGACCACCAATAGTCCTAGCTCCCGTATGTGAATATTCAAATATATTCGGTGTAAGTGTCGATGAGTATTTCAAAATTGGCGAAAGTTGTTGCAAAAATCCGTATTGAAAAGAATTTTATGTGGGTACCTTGGTTGGTTATAAATTATGGATGTTAATTGGGCGAAGGGTCAGTAGAACAAATCATACGAGCAAGTATGTTTATGAACTTTATTATCTGTGTATTCGTTCTGAGATTGGTAGGTAGCATTTTTATCTGGAATTATTTTGCTAATATTTTCAATACAATCAACTTGTGATACTCAAAAAAGGACATTTTGAAAGTGAGAAAAAAAAAGAAATAAAATCTCACATATTTTTTGAGAAATTATCAAATATTGAATTTAGGAAAAAATTGATACAACGAAGTTGCTGGTGTTGTGCTTGTTTCGCAGGTGAGAATTCATCCGATTAACGCTTCAACTTTAGACTCAGGAAACTTCAGGAAATACACAAAATTATTTGAAAGAATGTTTAGTGGTATAGTGTTTGCAGTGAAATTTATAAACTGCGTCAAGCGTGTAAATTGTTATTATTGTGGTATATAATGTCATATTAACATTTCTGAGTCCTTATTTTCTTCTTTCCATTTATGAAAGTCTTACGTTCGGTCAGATGTCTTACGTGGGTACACCTGTAATTGGGTCTTCCGAACATGATGGATGATACTTAAATAGTTATATAAATTATGCCGGGGCTAAACGGATGCATGTTAACTGTTGTTGACTTTTAAAATTTCTTTTAAACTCCTTAACAGTCATAGAATCGCTTCAATGTCCATTTTGTTCTTGATTTTCAATAACTTACAGCACGTTTCGAATATTGGAAAAATATGAATAAGAGCCCTAGGAAAGAGTAGTTCTTTCAGCGCGGTCCACATTAGGAAATTTTTTTCTCAGGTACCCGCACAATATGGAAATTTAAATATGGCCAAAGTTTGTGCATGTTCGCCAATCATAAAGATGAACTTAGAATGGCTTCAAGTCGAACAGCATATTGCATTCATCCAAGAACATAGTAACGAACATAGTAACTTCATTTGGAAAAATATGCAATGAGATGTTAATCATCAAAGATGTATGAAATCGTTATTGCTCCAATTGTAAGTCATGACTCTCCATACACATTTTTGAAAATTTCTTGATTTACCCTCATTCTCAAGTATCTGAGTTGTAACATGCAAAGTAGACGGTATTTTCTGCCTTTAGCCCCCCATTACCGAAAAAATAGGACCAAACAATTATGATTTACGAGTAATATTTGGTAAGTAGTTAACGTCGTGACGTGACGATTACCTCTAGCACGAGTTAAGGTACAATATTTATCCTACGACCACCTATTTATTGTATTGAATAATATGTAAATATCAGAACGTGTATAAGTAATATACGCTATAACATGAATTCAGCTTAACAGCAACCTATCAGCTGACAGTCCCTAGAGGGGTACTTGCAATTGACTATTGATGAATATAGATTTAATAGCGTCGGCCAGAATCGTTGCTTCAATGTAATGATTTTTGTTATAAATACTGATAATTTATAATATAACTGTTGAATGGACATTATTGTTGTATAAAACTGTGAATACCCAATTAGTATTGAGTTTCCTAACTAATCTCACTAGTGCGGAAAGTAACTTTTCGCACTTTCCATGAAAGTAGAGAGTGCGATATGTGTCATTTTCCTATGTGGTCGTAGGAAAATGATAATAATGCAATCATTGTCGCTTTTTGGAAAAAGCCAAATAATTATTTACTGTCGAATGATGATTCTGAGGTTTTGAATTTTTACGACATACCAAAAAGTAATTATTTTTCTGAAGAGAAAAATAAAGATTACCGATGTTGAAAACCGAGTGAAGCTAATTCTCGAGAAAGAAATTTAATTTTTTGCCGGGGTTTGTATACGTTTTCAAATAATCTCATGAAATGAGCAAAAAATGAATAGTTGCATGAATAATCTCAATTCATTTTGTCTTTCGAGTAGGCAATGGAAATAGAACACTTCATGAAGCTCCCAACGAATGTCATTGTTGGTGATTATCATCTACCCACGAAGAGGTTAAAACTATAATAATGTAGGTACATGTTAGTACGTTTTGGTTCGTTGTATTGAATGCGAATAGGATACCAATGAAATTTCACAAAGCTCAGTTTTTTCACAAGGATTGCTGTAATAGGCACTATTGGAAACATTTTAAAGAATAAATATAGATTGTACTCAGAAAAATGGCTGATAAAAAGGTAACGGTTTATTTTTGAGGACTGTGTGAGGCTTTAGTTATTGAAGAGGATTGCAGTTTTGATGAAGAAAATGAGTACCTACATCTTTATTGTACTTTCGATACTATAGTGTTTGATATCTATAATATCTTGTCAAAGTTAGCTTGTTTTGTATACGTTGGTGTCTACACGTTAGCGAGGTTCTTAACAGCCATAACACTTACAATGTGTAGAATGATTTCGAATAACAGACGAAAAGGTCGAAAAGTTTCAAAATTGGTAGGGAAAGTTATGTCCTAGTGAAAAAAATTATTTCGGGATAAAGAATCACTTTACGAGATGAATTCGAATGGATGAACTCTGTCTTTCAATGCTTGGATCCCCTCAACAGGAATAGATGTGGCTAGTGGGTTGAGTCGAGTTTCCTGCCACTATCTGGGGTTGAGCAACTCACATCGTGACTATTAATATTCGGATGGGTGACCAGACACTTGGATATTCCTTCATTTTTTATCCTTTTTAGTATTAGGAATCACGCTTTAAAAAGTAAGACCATGTTAATCTTCAACTCGCACAACTTTCAAATTTTGAAGATTGTTTGTTCGGCAGGGGCAGCAATAATCGATTAATGTATTCCTAGGGTCATCTCTTCTTCCCTATCATTGGTTTATACGGATAGCATCACAACCAACGCTGACTTCACAAAAGTAAAACAGATACGAAAAGGTATGCTGAGGATGGAAAGTAACGGAATAGAAAATGTTTATCGACGAAATATCATCAAAGCAGAAAAACGTGCTTCAATGGTAGTTTCAGACCAGTTATGGGATAACGATAGATTCATGTACAGCATATTGCAAAAGTAACACAAAAAACTCATAATTCCGAAAATGAAATATAGTTTTGAAGAAAAATCGAGATCAGGTCTGTTTTTAAATTCAGTTTGTGGTATTAACAAAAGTACTTCTGTTGTACAGAGTGTTATATACAGAGTACTGAACTTAGTGGACATTTTTTTAATGTCACACCCAGTTCATTCTTAAGTTTTTTGAATCTCCATGTATGCCTATTTCAGCCATGACAATAAGATGAAGTTCAAAATGATAAACCTGCATCATTGTTGTTATTTTGTAGTTATATTTCAAATTCCGTGGTTCATTTTGATGTCATAAAGGTACAATTTAGGGAGTATCAAACCATATATGACACTTCCGGTTTGACCTGAAGCTCATCCAATCATCATATTTCAAATGGAAAGTTTTTTTTTTTGACATAGTGTCTGAGAATAGAATTACCTTTCCAATGATCTATCGTAACGAAACATCTTCATGAAAATATGCTTTTGATATTGAATAATATCATGTAAGTAACTATAATCCATGGCCGAACTTTTCACACAATATTTTTTATGCGGATGAGATATTTTTAAAATTTAATTTTTCTTCATTTTTCAGCATCACGTCTATTATTTCTTGAGAATTTTCATATTTGGTGAGAAACTCTAATATTGAAATACCTATACTGAATTGCATTGGAGTTTATAACCAGCTCCAAGAGTTGCTATGTTAGCATTTAAGAAAGGATAGACTTGATGTTGACATTTGAAGAAATTTTTAATTTCAAAAATAGCTGATCTGCATGAAAAATATTGTGTTTGGCCATGAATCGTTGTTACATGATATTGTTGAATATTCCATAGTATACCTTCATAAAAATATAATTTTTTTTTAATCTCGATTATACCTGCAAATTGTGAATTGAAAGTATGATTAAGTAATATCATTGGAAAGGTAATTCCATACCAAATCGTAATTTCCAAAGGAAAAGAATAGATTCAATTTGAGATATGAAGTTTGGATGCGGTATATGGTTTGATACTTGCTAAATTGTACACTCATGGCTCTAAGTACCTACTATGGAACATCCATACAAATTAACAGCGTAGGTACAGAGGGGTAAATTTGTTCCGGGTCACCCAGTTTATGTTTCAATTCTACACACCATTTTCATTCTAATTTCTGGTCATTGATTGATCTTTAGCTTGAAAGAATATCGGTATGAAAATGTTATATTCTGATCGAAAAATATTGCCAATACTCTACTAGCAACACACTATCACTAATCGCTACTAACAACTGCTTCATCATCTTTGCTCGAATCAAATATATCATTGTTTTCATCTATCTGTTTTATCTATTCATCGCGCAATTCGCTGATGATTTTGTTTTATCGCCGCATAAAAAATTCCAAACGGAAAAGTTTCTGAAAAAATCTCTGGAATTTTGAGAAAATGGAACGTGCTCCATCTGCATGTGAAACGTCGTTCATAAAGATTTTAAAATCACAATAATTGTGACTTCGAATTTCTTCATGATGATGAATCGTTTCAATGCAGCTGAATTTCGAAATGTGAAAGCAACCGCGTAACATTTCGGTTTCTATGTTGAAATTACTCCAGCAAATATTTCTCCAAAATCAAGTCGATGTCCGATAAGGATATTTTTCATATCACATAAGTCATCTCATTAAGAGGTTACGTTATTGTTGGGATACATTCACATCATAATTTGGAAAATCACATGTATTCTTCTTATAGGTATCTGAATTGAATATCTTCTACAGGACTGCTCGTCAGGCCTACGGAGATAATCCTAGTAAGCATAAGCATGCGTTTAGTTGAAAAAGTATAGCTTTTTCTCCCCCCCCCCCCTGAGAAGTGGTAGCATCCTTCAGATTTTTCTCAAATTTGAAAAAGGGTCAAGTAATACCTCTATGCAAAGGGCTTTTGATTCCCTATACATTGCTTTCTTTGAATTCGGACTACTTGTTGCGACGATATGGACCTTTGGAATCTCACTAATGCAATTCCCAATAAAATGCAAAAATTAAATCTATTTTTCTAAAAAACTAACCGTGTCTTTGAATTTAATGTTGAAACCATTCACCTAAGATGAATTTGCTGCTATTTTTTGTTTTCGTTGATTTGCAGAATATTCAAATTCGTTGGTACTTTTTTGTATTTTACATTTACATAGGTAAACATAGTCAGTAGAGCTTATCCAATCCATCTTGACACAAACTCATATACTTATCCAGTAGCACACTGGCGAAAAAAAATACACCTACTAGGAATAGATTTCAACTCAGTGAACACATATAACAGGTGTTTTTTTATCTTAGTTTAATTCACAGAGATTGCTGGACATATTACATTAGTTCTGTGCCGAGATGAGGAAGAGGAACTAATATTCCAGCACCTCAACATTACTTACGAAATGTACGTGACTATTTGTACAAATGTGCAAACTATATAGCACTCCTTCCGATACTCCTAAGATAACGAATCGTTACTGTATGTCGCTAACTGACACCGAAAATACTGCAGAATATGCGACAACGGTTTGAAACTGATCTATATCATCGTATGGAGGAAAGTGTACAACATTTCCAAAATTAACTTCAATAATAATTTTGCATTTTCCAGGAAATACATTAGTAGCATTTCACTGGTTAATATCTCCGCAATAAGTTGACCGAATTCAAAGAATTAAAAAGCAATGTTTATATAGGGAATCAAAAACCCTTTCATCCATTTGGAAAAATTTGAGAGATGCTACCCACGCTTAATCGGGTAAAGCTAGGGCTATACTTTTTACGACAAAAGTTGCCCCCCAACAAAGTTGATATGTTTCAGGTTTACCACGCCAACATCTTTTCCTGGTAATTATACCTGGAACACCCTGTATGTATACATACATTGCAAGTTGAATGACAGTTTGCAATTATAAAAACCGACCTCTCCGAGGTTTCCTACCTTTCCTATTGACATTAGCAATACGCTATATTAACTAAACAGTTCCTTATGGGAAGGGTCATTAAAAACCTACTCCTAGATCGTAAATACTTCACGTTAGTGAACTAGGTGAACTGTATTGAAGCTCAAATGATGTAATTCTTTTCAGATTTCCATTGTGAATGGGGTCGACAATGTCACTATCCATTCCGAAGTGGAAAATAGCTCGGAATCGAACCAGACTCGAATATTTACCGTTCAAAGTGGAAACGGCGGTACCATTCCAGCTGAAACCATACAAGCTGATGACATAAATATAGACGAAACCCCACCATCGGATTCTGCAGGCAACTTCCCCTTCATTTTGAATATCAAGCACAAAATTTTGGGGCAACAAGCTCTCAACCTACTTCAAAACATCTCACCTGCGAATCTAGTGAGACCAATTCAGGAGAAGATTCAACGTTTCATAGATTATGTTAATCATCCAAATAGCCCGCATATTAAGATACCCCTCTTCAATCCTCTCCAGCTCTTGAGTACTCTACATCAGAACGGACAAACTTTCTTATCAGGTTTGGTATAATGTATTTGTTTTATGAATAATTGCTTCTATTTACACCCGTTTTATAATGAAATCCATTACGATACAGATTTTCAACCAATAGAAACCCGTTATTTTTCAATCAAGCTTGATGTGCATGCTCTGCATTTGACGTTTGTCAAGTCAATATCGGTAAAGGTATTGATTTTTTGAAGAATATAGCCAAACTTCGATAATAATAACAAAATGTCCGATACTAGCGATATGGGAGAATCACCTTCACCGGCAGAAATATAGTTAGAGTGATTGAATTTTCCATTTGACAAATGCCTGATTTATTTCTTTATTTTTTTACTCTAATTTTCTGAGTTCTCCGTAGGCGAGCGGTCTAAGGCGCTGAGATTAGATTAGCTATTTGGAAGAGACATGGGTTCGATTCCGGCCTCGAATAACCTTTTTTTTAATTTTTGAATCTTCTTTTTATTTCTCATCGTTTTATTTCTGGAAGTAATACCATTAATTACAATTTTGTAGAATTTTTCAAAGAAATGAGTTTGATTAGTATTATTGTGTGCAATACAAATAAAAATATAATATTTGTAGTTCTTCATTATTTATTGGGTGTAGATAAAATAGCGTATGCAACTCTCATGTAATGGTTATTACATGATCGTTAGATAATATACTATTATTGTGTTCAATATAGATGTAATATTCATAGTTTTTTATCATTACCGGGATTGAAAAAAATAGCGTATAAAACTCTCATGTAATGGTTATTAATACACTCGTATAAATCATACGAAACTCACCTTGGGCTCGTTTCGTTACCCAGTTATTGATCTCCTAAAACCATCATTACATGATCGTTGCGATACCTTTGATGTGCGCTTCTGCTTACTGTGAATGCTGAGTAACGAAAATTGTTCATACGTCGGTTCATTTTGTGAATATTATGAAAATATCGTCGTCATTTCATTTCAATCAATGAGAATACCCAATCGAAAATTTTGGAAAGAATAATTAGCATTTAAATAATTTTTGTGGTATAACAGGGGCCTGTGCAGGGTATAGTTATGAATCTCCCTAGAGACAAAAACGTTCTCCTTTTGAAACATGACGATATAATTCTACAGAATTTTTAACGTTTCATCTGAAAGATGTATATCTTTTATTTCTCGAGGAAGTCTGCACTATAAGCTTTATAGTCGGTTTCGAAATGCCCTATATATTTGGTCATGATACTGTTCTTTTCAAGGTATCAATGGAGCCGTTTTTGGATCAGGGAACCTGGAGAACTACGATTATCCTTTTCCATACAGAAAAGCTGGATTAAATGGAGAGAATGAAGGATCCAAAAGTGGCGAACAACTTTGATTTACTCTATCCAAAGAAAGAATTCCAAATGTCTATTACATTACTGCTTCATACCGCTCTTTTTGAATAAATTTTCATAAATAAAATATTCTGTAACATACGTAGAGTATTGCAATAGAAAACAATATGATTTGAATGCTTTCTGTTCTAATCTAAATTCAACGATACAGGTTTGACATTGGAACTGCTTCACTTTCATTTAACACGAACCTCAATATCGTTTCATAACATTTTTGGACTCGTGAATTATTACAAAAAGCAATGATGTGGTGATATCGTCTGTGGCAATAAGCGGTCAACAAAGAATGCTACCTTAATCACGAAGTGCAGTGTAAATCATTTTGATGGAATTCTGGTAAGTACAGAAAATTTCATTGTGTTTTTTGTCGAAAGTGTTGTGCAAAATTTGGGACCCATTTCTTGAGTCGTGTGAATTTATTTTCATTCGAGAATGACATTGAAAGGCATAAAAACCCCAAGTTGAGTTGCACACGGGCATCTATTGGAATTACAAAGAATATACAATATTATCGGCATGGATATCTGTTGGGCATCCATTTAATATACTTTTAGACGTTCAATGGATGTCGATTGTCCGATGGATTTCCATTAATTGAAATAGGAATATCCACAGGAAATTAAAAAAATGTCCAAGTGGGTTCCATCCATTCTGAATTGTTGAGTTCTCAGAAACAATCAGAAAAATATATAAGGGTATTTATATGACCTGTCTCATGAAAAAATATAGGCAAAAATGTCAATAAGAAATAAAGCATTTTTGATAAGCACTAAAAAAAATTCAATTTTCAACATATCCTTATTGCATATAGTGAAAAATATCACTTTGTTCCTAAATTATTCCTTTTCCCGAAACTTTTGTTTCAATTTCTTCCTTTTTCTTCTTCAGCAGCTACTTCAACAATCCAGTTTGAAATAATAACTCAAAACTGAAAAAAATCTTGAATAATCGAGTCATTTTTAGAGGCAAATTCTTAAGGCAAAAACGAAATTATTATAACGTAATGATCTGAGAATTTGTTATAGACTAGATTTAAGAAATATGATATCTCTAGTCTCTAGTGTATTTATATATAACATAAACAAAAGATGGATAAAAAGGTATTTCAAACATAGAAATATATTTTTTTATTGAAAATATCAGTTTGTTTTGTCCCTGTAACGCTTATTATTATTATAGCCATAAGTTAAAACACGATTTCGCAACATGTTTCGGTACACTATATCTGTGATATATATAAAGTAATAATGATCAGTTATGGAAAATTGTTTGTTTGTTGAGTAGAGTAAAACCATGGTGATAGTGATTCGAATTATATAGAAGAAACAGAGTAAAATTCAATGATTAGGTTCAGTTACAAAACGTCATACATTTTAGATGTTTGAAAGAAAAATAATACACCTGAATACATAGAATAAATTACGCAATAGGCGTTATGTTAGCAGAAAGGGGTAATTCGCGAGTGTACTCGTTTTATCATCAAGTTGCTTAATCTCTTGTAAAGCCGATATAATTGTGATGATTCGGATTGCTCGGAACCGGAAAACGTTGCATCCGCGAAGAAAGCCAAACTAGGAAAACATCGTATGATAATAAAACTTACTGTAAACTGTGTAAAAAGGACTTAACTATTTCTCATGGTGGTTCAATTAAAGCAGAATTCATCCAGTTCTATCTAAAGCTATCCTGTGCATAGTTCTTCATCTTTACTGAACAGAGAAAGTTAACTCTGAAAGAAGGTAATTCTTCACAGGAATATCATGAATAAGTGATTCTTATAATTATTCTCTTATTGTTAAGTTACAATTTGTTATACTTACTCAGACTATTATTTGAAACACCAAATTCTTCTAATGAATAAATCTTTTTTTGACTTTGCTTTTTCCTTTTTCAGAAGACTAACAAGCCTCAACTACCTGACGAATGGTTGAATCTAAAATATCATATTTTTATTGAAATACATTTCTATGAATATTTTTGCTCTTCACTCAAACGTAATTCAAAACTCAAATGAGAAGATAAATGTCAAAAAAAATATGTTTGCATAAGTTTTTTCACTATGCACCGCTTTCGACAAAAGAATCCCGCTTTTTTCACTAATAATATACCGTCTTGGTGCAAAATTCAGTTCAAATTTAAAATATATTTTGCCACTCTTCAGGGAAAAATCAAGTTGGAAATACATCAGTTTCATATGAAATTACTAAAACGACATTTATATACATGAAGAAACACGATTTTCTAGAGGTGAATTGTTTTGAAAAAGTTCAATGAATATATTTTCCATGTAATATATTCCTTTCTGAGGATATGAATCGTCAACATTCGTATTTCAATTTTTTTTTCACTCTATTTTCATCCTAATATTAGGTATGTAGTTTAGTAAGGACTGTTCGCTGAATAATATGTATTATACAAAACTCATACAATGTTATTATGACAATGATAATCGTGATACATAATACCTGTAGTGGCAAGAACTGAGAAAACCGGGGAGAATCTTCATTAAAAAGATTTGCGGGAGATTAAACGAGACAACTGTTCTTTCAGCTCTCTTATTAAAAAAATACTGTGAATCATGTTTGCGCAAATCAGTAGAGAAAAAATTACAAACTTTTTGAAAAATTGTAATACCCGAGGTGAAAATAAAGTTGAAAATGTACCTATAAAATTGAAAAATTGGGGATTTTTTTCGAAAGTTGACGAGTATGATAGGTCCACAATAGTAGTCGTCAACCGAAATGGAGCTTAATTTTACTCCTATTTCGAGAAAATCAACTGCAAAATATATTTCCCAATATATCTTCCATTCAAGAAAAATCTCCTATGATATGGAAACTGGCACTGTAGCAGCTGAATTTTGTTCATATAATAATTTACTCCTGTTTGGAAATTTATTGCGGCTGGGGCTCTGAAAACTCATAATACACCGCTGGCTCCATGCACCAAAAACCCGAACTTTTTCATTATCATTCTATAAATAGTAGCCCATATTCCTGATTTACGTACTACAGTTTTCCGCATAACTTTATTCCTGGTGCACCTGAGAGGAATTAGAAAATGAAAAAAATACTCAAAAGTTTTATCACGGTATAATACCAAAGCTCAGGTATTTTTTATAAAATGACTCCAAATCAATAGCAATCAGTTCATTCGTAATGAGAAGTTTTTGGTGATCTGTGAACATGATTTTTGTTGTGCCAGTGTTATGATTTATGATATTAGCTCGCAAATTTCATTATCGACATCGTCGTACGAGGTACATTCCTGAGTTGGGACAAAGGTGGCAATATTGTTTTGTACAGAAAATAATTGGTGAGTGAATCCCTTAGGCAATGGTGTAGAACTCATGATTGAACAGAATTATTCTCTAATTATTAGCATTGTGAAACTGTTGAACGGGTTTCCGCTTGATGCAAGGCATACGACTCATCAAGAAAAACATTGTAAAGAAATAAGAAAATCGGTGATACAAATGTGCGGGTCATCGCGGTTAGGAAATAATACCGAGATTAAATATTTTAGAAATCGTTTTGAATTATCAGAATATGCATGCTACAGACGAATTATCTGAAAGAAACAAAATATTCCTGGCATTCTGCTAGCCAACTCATTTGAATACAATACAGGGACGAATCTAGAAGAAATGTCTCAACAGGGTGTCCTAGTAGTGCGTGTTAACTCGATATATCGATAATAGAGTTAAAATAATGAATCTGGTTCCAGATATACAAGGTGTTGAATTTTTCTGCGAGAGCAAATGATATAATTATCTTGAATGAAACAACCATTCAATTTTTCTGTTAATACAATGGTCCCTACTCAGCACTAGACATTACAATTAATGTACTGGCCTTTGTGACAGTTTTCCACGATGCGGACACATTAGAGAGAGAGTAAGGATATGCACCTTGAAGTGATATTGTGAAGTACAGAATGATGATTCTATACTTCTGAACTTCTCTTTATCTATTTATTTAGGATGGAATTCGTTTAGAGGTTATACTTGAAGTATTCTATCTTGCTCATTCCACATTCCTCTCTCACCAGTCCTTCAGTTATAATGTCTATGCTCAACACAATGCGCTGTTGCCAAGTAATTTTTTTTGTAAAATTCGAAAATGAAGCGGGCTATGAATGTAACAGCTATTATTGAGGTGTTTTATCGAATGGTCGCTTTTG